>JBBPBO010000003.1:5723454-5768201 GCA_037974295.1 Cicer cuneatum | reverse complement strand
AAATGAAAAGTAAAATTGAAAGAAAAATCGCACTAAAATCATGTATTTCATTTATATATATAGTTATTTTTGTAGGAAATTTATATATATATATATATATATATATATTAAGAGTTAAAAAAATATCAATACATCAAATGCTTCAAAAATAGTTCCAATTTATTTGCTTATTTCCTCAAAACTATCACCACAACAAATTTATCTAGATTTTATTAAAAACTAACACTTGGTAAAACCTTGAGAAGATATTTTCTTGTTTTTTTTTACTACTCTAATTTTTAAATAAAATCATCACAATTTTTTTTAACACAACTCCAAAACAATCTAACTCTTTAAAACAAATCAAGAACAATTTAAACACAAAATTTTGTTCTCTTTATAAAATAAATCCACATTAACTCATTCACTATTTGTTTTTTAAAAAGTCTAACTTTAAAATTCTACCAACCTTGAATATAGAAGAATTACTGTTGTTAATGATATGAATTTCATAATATTTCAAAATCATGACGAACATCATAAATTAATTTCAAAAGTAACATTAAAACTTTAATCATCTAGATACAACTGTCAACACTTTCAAATTATTTAAAATTGAAATTCACACTTTAAAATCCACTACCAGCAACATTTTCAAGTGATTTTCACTTTCGATAAAATCAAATTATGTACTCATATAAAAACTGAATGTTAAGATTTTATAAATACTTTTCAAGATACAATTTAAAATTGACAATAACATCTACAACATTATCCTAAAACCAATAACAATAGTAATGACAACTTAAAATCAAAAATAAGAATTTTCTAGTCAAAACTAAAGCTTTAAACATAATAGATATATTTTCTATCTAACTCAAAGTTTAGAAAGAAACGTCTCTTTTTTTTTTTTTGTTTTACATTGGGTTTCTAAACAATACTAATAATTTCTATCCTGTGAAGCCTTAAACATATAGTTCATACAGAAGTCAATATTTCAATCAATTAGACGTTAGATCAACCATTTTAAACAAATTTATATCAAGACTAAATATTTTAAACTTTGAATATACTAAATGGATTCAAAGGGAAATTGAAATCACTAATAAACATATTAATTAGTCAAGTTTAATGGAGAAAACAACTTACTAAATTTTTTCTTTTTTGGAAAATCATAGTAAGTTTTCCGCACAATTACAGGTAAGTCTATCAATCAATAATTGGGATCACTTTGATGAAATTAATAAATTATAACATATAGCTAGCTAATAAAAAAATTATTTCCAAATATTAACATGAAACAACAGAGCAAAAAGTCATAGTTAGACGCTCAAGGCACAAGTCCACTCAATAAGTAATTAAGGTAATCAAATCAACAATTAAAATTAACTAAAATCTTCACAAATAATTTCATGGTTTATTTAGTCACTTAGGTAGAAAATTATAATCCACAACACAATCAAAGTAAGCAAACAACAAATAGTTAAACAGTAACTTCACAAATCATGTTTAATTACACAAAAGCATATAACACATAATACAATAATATAACAGAAAAAAGAAATTTGATAGTGAAAATAATTAAGATACATAAGCAACCACAACAGACACTATTGACATTTGACTGACACAAAACCGACACTCAATCCACACGACTTGATTGGATAGACCAGCTTTGATACCACTAATGTGACACCCTAAACCCAAATTGCAATAAAAATATAATGCACTGATTTTGATTATATCTGGGGTTTATTAAACAAATATTTTGGACATAAAAACATGTTCAAAACTTATAGACATTTAACTTTTATCTCCGAATACAAGATTGAATATAATACCATTGATCGATAAAGTTTACAAAACAAAAATTAGTTCATAACTCAACAAAACACAACAAATTACTCCAATCCAGTATCACCTATCAGAGCATGGATCACCAATCGATAACCTGAAATAACGGCGATCTTGCAACCGCCAAACACAAGCAACGAGCAATGAGCTTCGAAAACATGTAATAATATAAAATAACTACGAAGAACACGTAAAACATTAATTAAACATTGTATCATATGAAATCAGAATTAACAATAATAATCAAGGTAAAATACTGATACAATCCACAACGTAAAGTAAGTCAATACACAAATCAAGTAATGTTATGCATGCTCTTATACTCTATACTCCTCATCATTCTTTGGTACCATTCTAACTCTGAAGTACTTTGTTAGGACAATTCAAATTGGCCCTGTCCTCATAAATCCTCTCAACTCAACCCAAGACACATGTATGTGACAGTCGAGGTAAACGTGTGTTGCATGGTAGCTCCTGACATTCGGTGTGCTACCTCCAAGTCACCTAGGAATTCCCCACTTGAATACCTCCAAGGTCTAACAATCTTGCCTTAAGGCTCAACAGTAGACCGCCACGATCAGGCTCATCTAGTTGTACTTCCCCGAAATCACTAGGCTTGTCAGGCCCTACCTATATGATGACAAAATAGTCTTCACTCCAAAACCTTAAACACCAATCTCATACTTATTCAATTATCACAACTCAACAAGTCTCAATTTGAATTCACAATATTCATCAGAAACTACATCTTTATATATGTATATCAGTCAATCACAATAAAATCCCAATATTTAGTCAACACCACCCACAATGCACAGCCTAGTCCTATCAATCACAGAATAAGAAATCAAACAAGTCATGCATTCTAGTAACATCACAATTTCAATCAAGTAAAATGGAGCACTGAAATACATATCATTCATACAATAACAATTAGTATAAGGTTTCATAAAATCAAATCACATGCAATCTTGATGTAAATTAATTCACGGCAATTCTACATGTTTCTAAATTATATTTTAGTCCCCACTATTACCATTCATATGTTATTAATTAATTATTATTACTCAATAGGGCTTAACCGTACATAGTAAGCCCCAAATGAATCTCTAAGAATTACGACATTCCCGTTTTTCTCACGTTATATTATACTCATAAAACCGAACCTCCTCTCACTCCTTACCTCAATCTGACGCTTTCATATGACATAAGGACCAGAATGATTTTCAATAACCATGAGATGTCGACAACGCGCAACAAACAAGTCCAAAAGCATCGACGAATTTGTAGAGTCAATGAAACATGGCAGATAATTTACGCGGGGCATAAAAATCAGCATTACATAATTAATAAAAATATTAGGTGAAGAAACATATTCAAAATGTCGTGAAACAGATTATTAGAAAAGGTCTCACCGACGTGCTGGAGCGCTGACATGGTTTGACGTCAACATCACCGAAACACGCAAATGAGTAGTGCTTCTTGAAGGTTTCGACAAGAGGAATCCAAAAATGCTAACAGTTTTTTAGAACAATGAACATGCTGCCAGGAACTCGACAATACAGCCTCGGCGAGGGTGAAAACCCATTTTTTGAAGTATAAAGGTTGGCGATTCCAAGCATAGGTAATGGAATAGGGCGTTTCGTAGAGTACAAATATGGTCTCGGTTTTCGTTGGTGATAGTCGTGGTGGCCGGAATCTTGATCAAAAGGCGGAGGTGTGATTTTTGAAAAAGAGGAATATGGGGTTTCAATTTGCGATTCAAGATGGGAATGAAAGAGGAGATCAAAACGATCACAATTGTTGTCTCGGTTTTTCACGACACCTGGTATAATGGTCATGGTTGAAGAGAGAAGATGAAGAAGAAATAGGAATGGAGGCGGAGGCGTACGAAGAAGAAGAAGAAGTCGTTCTTTCCTTTTCCCTTTTATTTTTTATTTTTTCATTATTATTATTATTATTAACTTTTACTCTTGCATACGAGCTTAACCCATAAAACACATTTTACTCATTTCTTTAATATTTTTTTTATACAATTCTATTACTAAAATATTACTAATATTTTATAAAATAAAGTAATTAAAATATTTAATCTTTTAAAATAAATTAATAACTAAGACTCTCATATCCAAAATAATAACTACAATTATCACTATACTATTTTACAAAATAATCACATAAAAAATCTATTATCTTCATAGATTGGTCAAAATGATAAAATAAATAAATATAACATCAACAATTTATATAAATTACTAAATCACAATAAATATGCATAAAATTACCATGCCATAGAAAATATATAAAAATAAAGAATATCAATATCAATATTACTAATATCTCATAATAATTGTTTATAAAATAAAATATATTTAGAAATAATTAAATATAATTAAGTGCACATTTAACATTAGTCAAACGCAATAGAAAATTGTTGGAACCAAGTTGGTTATAAGTACTTAGGATTTTGATGTTTACAAAAGCACTCCATGTAATCTTATTGTGTACCTTGAATTATTACATTAAATACCACCAGAAGATGAAGTTTCCAGAGGCAGAAGATGAGACACCAGATAATGCATCCAGAAGGTACCAGAGGATGCATCCTGAAATTACCAGAGGATATCTTTGGTGGCCAAGATCAGAAGGAAGCAAAGTCATAAGGAGACCTGGACCAGACCAGAAAGAAGCCTGCCAGAGGGAGACTTGATCCAGACCAGAAGGAATCATAATTCAGACTTAGTCCAGAAGTTATTCTGACCAGAAGATGGCCTGGCAGTGAAATGATAAACAACCCAGACTTGATCCAGACTTAATCAGAGGATAAGTTAATGGGTCCATAACAAGAGATTCAATCCAGATTTGACCCAGACCAGAAGATAGCATGGTTCAGGGTATGAAACTAAGTCCATACCAGAAGAAATGATCTCCAGATTTTGATCTAGAATTGATCCAAAACAGAAGGTAAAATGTTCATACTGAAATATTATTTGTCCAGACTTAATTTCAGTTCAATCCAGACCCAGTTCAGAATTGGTCCATATCAGAGGGAAGCTATCAAGATCAATGGTTCAGATTTAAGTATATGGCCCAGTGTTGGCCGAAATCAGAAGGTCAGAATGTGTGGTCCAGCATTGGCCGAGATCAGAGGATCACAGTATATCAGTTTGCTAGACCAGGTTGGCTGAGATCAGAAGATCAGAAAGTGTGGTCCACGGTTGGCCAAAATATGAGGATCACATCATATCACTTAGTATGGTCCAGATTTAATCATGAGGATTAACGGTGGAGATTTAATTAAATTTGATCAAAGTATTAAAAGGATTTGATTCAAAAATAAAGTGATGTCTTATGGAATTCAGAAGCTGTTGGCGGGAAGAAACTAAAGACATGATTGGCCAGTTATTTTTGAAAACAAATCTAAATCTTAAAAAGATATGTTTTTTATTTAAGTGAAGCCCAATTGGTCAAGATATTTTTGCAAGAGAATCCAGCAAGATACAGCTCGAAATTAAGCTTGGAAGAGACCCTAATTCGCATCTATAAAAGGAGGCTCAAGGCAGAATACTTAGCATCGAAAATCACAAAAGAGTCATACACTTCCAAAGCAAACACTCAAGTTTTCAGTGTGGTTAATTCTGAGTTCCAGCTTTCCAGAAGCAAGCACTCGTGTTATTTTCTTTCCCTTGTGTTAGATCTAAGTTGCTGAAGTAGAGTCTACAATCTGAGGGAGTCAGAAGGGGTAGCAGATTACTTGGCAATTAGATTCAAGGTGTTGTAATTCCTTCTACAATTTGGGGTTGTCAGATTGGTAGGAGAAGACTTGACTTAGGAAGTCAAGGTGCTGTATTCCTCAAGAGTCTAGGATTGTTAGACTATTTGAGAAGACTGACTTGAAGGGTCAGTGGAACTGTTGTAATTCAAGGTTTGAATTAGTGAAATCCTTCAAGGTGAAGGGACTAGACGTAGCCTCGTTAACGGTGAACCTACATAAAATTATGTGTTTTTATTTTTACTTTATATCCGTGTTTGCACCTTCAATATTTTTACTTTATATCCGTGTTTGCACCTTTAACGGTCAACCCCCTTCGCGTATTTGCACCTTCAATATTTAAAATAAAACTTGGGGTGTTACAATTATGAGTCTTATGTGGCATCAACGTTGAATGTTGATAATTGTTTATGTGGCGTGAATATTAGGTTGCAGGTGTATACTTAAATTAAACATCCAATTAAGTATGTTTGATCTTCTAAGTAATTCGCTTAAAATAGATAAGTGCATTGTGTAACTATCTAATTTGTTCTATATTCTCTCATTTGATAAGAACCTAGAACTATTTTAGGAGTTCTATAAATGAATCTTGTCATAAGACATTGAAATTAAGTTATACTATGAGTGTATTCAGAACTATCTGTGAAAATATTTGTCTTATTCCAATATGATTATACACATTAGTTTTCTTTTAAAAAACTTAAGTGATTGCATGTCATTGAGTTGTTATACGCGTTTCTGTTTGTATTTCTTGAAGGTGAAATATTTTAAATGTTTCACTATCTGTCTAACTTCTGTGAAACCGGTAGAGTAATTGTTGTTAGAATTTAAACATTTTTTAACAAGAGTAAAACTAGTGGTATATTGTTTGAGAAATTAGTTGAACTTGAAAGCGTATTCGATATATGTGTTATTTATCGAACTGAATGTCGTAAGTTGTTGTTGATTAAATTCACATGCTTAGTTTTATCTACAAGTGATACTGATTAATCATGATATTTGCTTCATAATTGAGTTGGTGAATATGATGTGCTTAAATGATTTATTTCTAATGGAATGGAAAGAAGTAAATATGCATCTATGATTTATGGAAATAGTAACACTGGAAAGAGAGGTCTTGGTTTTACAGAAACTACTGCTGAAATTGTTCATTTTGATATTTTATGTATTGTTTGTGCTAAGAAAGGTCACTCATAATTATCTTGTCCAATGATAATATCTGAACAAGATTAGAGAGCTGTTAAGAATAACAAACCTGGACCCAATAAGTTCTGGGTACCAAAAGATCAAATTGTCTATGTTGTAGATATTCTGAGCAACCAGAAGGAGACACCAACAATGGTGCCTGGACAATGGATGTTGGCAATGCACAAGCAGAAGATGGTTTGTGTTCCAACATCTACCAAATAGAAGCCAAGTGACTCTGGTAGAAGAAGAACTGATCAACACAATACCTATCAAAACCAGAACCAGAATCATAGGAGGAACAGGAAATATCAAAGAAATCACACATATCGCACGAATCAGAAGAGAAACTGGAACCATTATCAGAGGAACAGGAACTGGAACCAGAACCAACACTGGAACCAGAATCAGAATCAGTACCAGAACCAGAACCAGAACCAGTATAAGTATCAGAATCAGAGGTTCAGCCACAAACAACAGAATCACACACATCAGCTTCAGTATTACTAGAAGAAGCAGAATTACCAGAATCACCATATGTTCCAGAATCACTAGAGGAACATGGTGTATCAGCCAAAGCAGAAAGAGAAGAATCAGAATCAGGAGAGTTCTTCAAACACTCCAGTGAAATTCATCAAGACTACAAACCTGAAAGGGAATTCAAATCCCTTAATCCAAACCATGTAATCACAGAACATACAGATTCGGAATCTGAAAATCAGAAGCAAGAGGATTTTCAGAGTAAAAATGAAACTGTTAACATATAGGTTACATCTTGCTGTAAATACTATCATTGTTTGAAATTTATGTTTACTGTGATAACAAGAAGCTTGATCTTAAAAAACCAATGCTAGATAAGTATTCTGTAGGTTATCAAATTGTCAGAGGAACCAGGTGATTCACACAAATTGAACACTTCAGCAGAAACAACATTCCAGTGGTTTCAAAAACAAGCAGAAACCACTAGAAGCAGAATTAATGGTTTGGCTGTATTGAGTTCATTTTTAAATTATTTGATTTGTATTATGTTATATGACAAACTGCTTGATCTTGACAAATGAAAGCAAGATAAAGATAGTGCAGGTTCACCAAAACCAAAGGGAGCATAAGCAGAAGCAGAAGAAACAGAAGTACCTGAAAAGGTAGAGGATACAAACAAGTTAGCAACACATAAAAAATCTTCAAAAGATAAATTTGATCAAGTCAGAAACAGCCAAGATAAGTCAGAAGAGAAATCTGGATATTTATCAAAATAAGAAGCTATTACAGATTTATCAGAACCAGAAGTTGATTTATCATAATTAGAAGCTGTTGCAGGCATAAGAACTTGAAAAGGCAGAAGCTTCAAGCAAGAATTCGACAAATCTTCAAATCTGAAGTAGAATGTTGGATACTTGCAATGCAAGAAGAGCTGAATGAATTCCAAAGGAATGATGTTTGGGATCTGGTATCCAAACCAAACAAAAACATTATTGGAACCAAGTGAGTGTTCAGGAATAAAATCAATGAAAAAGGTGAAGTGGTAAGGAACAACGCCAGATTAGTAGCTCAAGGATACAGTCAACAGGAAGGTATCGATTACACTGAGACATTTGCTCCAGTGGCCAGGTTAGAAGCAATTAGAATTCTTTTATCATTTGCTGCTAATCACGATATAATTCTGTATGAAATGGATGTTTAAAGTGCATTCTTAAATGGCTACATAAGTGAGGAAGTCTATGTCAAACAGCCCCCTGGATTTGAAAATTCTGATTTTCCATACCATGTTTTTAAACTTAAGAAATCCTTATATGGTTTAAAACAAGCACCAAGGGCATGGTATGAAAGACTTAGTAACTTTCTGCTTAAGAATGAAATTGATAGAGGCCAGATTGATAATACTCTATTTAGGAAATCCATTAAAAATGATATTGTAATTATTCAAGTTTATGTTGATTATATCATCTTTGGATCTACTAATGGCACTTTGTGCAAGGAGTTTTCTGACCTAATGCAAAAAGAGTTCCAAATGAGCATGATGGGAGAACTTAAGTTCTTCCTGGGAATTCAGATTCACCAAGGTAAATCAGGTATACTCATTCACCAATCTAAATACACTAAAGAACTTCTTAAAAAGTTCAAATTGAGTGAATGTAAGCCTATGGCCACCCCCATGCACCCAACCTACTCACTTGAGAAAGATGAAACCAGCCAAAAGGTAGATCAGAAAACATACAGAGGTATGATTGGATCCCTTTTTTATTTAACTGCTTCTAGACCTGACATCTTGTTTAGTGTTTGTGTTTGTGCCCGTTTTCAAGCTGACCCTAGGGAATTCCATTTAACTGCTGTCAAACGAATTCTGAGATACCTTAAAGGAACCACCAAACTTACCCTGTTATACAAGAAAACCCCCACCTACAAACTCAGAGGTTTTTGTGATTCCGACTATGCTGGAGACAAGCTGGAAAGGAAAAGTACAAGCGGCAATTGCACCTTCTTAGGTGATAATTTGATCTCTTGGTCAAGCAAAAGACAAAACACCATTGCTATGTCAACAGCCGAAGCTGACTATATATTAGCAGCAGGATGCAGCTCACAGTTAATCTGGATGAAACACCAACTTGAAGATTACAACATCTTTGAAACCAATATCCCTTTGTTCTGTGATAACACTTCAGTCATAAACCTAACCAAGAATCCGATCTTACACTCTAGAGCCAAACACATTGAAATAAAACACCATTTCATTAGGGACCATGTTCAAAAAGGGACCTTAAGCATCCAGTTTGTGGACACTGATCATCAATGGGCTGACATCTTCACCAAAGCACTACCTGAAGATAGGTTCGAGTTCATCAAGAAGCATCTCAACATTACCTCCATATCTGACTAGCTCAAGTAGTCATCTTAGGAGTTTTTTTTAATTTTCTTGTAATTTTATTTTATGCTTTTTAATTTTCTGTTTTTACTTTATGTAATTTGTAAAAAGAAAAACAAAAAATTACAAAAATAGTAGGATCTCTTTTTGGCTGATGACAAAAAGGGGGAGAGAAAAAAAATGAGAAATAAGTAGAAAAGGAGAGATAAATAGAAAGGATGAGTGAAAAAGAAAGAGATGAAAAGAGAAGGAGTTGAAAAGGAGAAGAAACAGGGAGAGAGAAAAATAAAGAGAGAAAAAGAAAGAGTGAAAAGAGAAGGTGTTGAAAAGGAGAAGAAACAGGGAGAGAGAAAAATAAATCAGATGAATAGTGATATTGTGTTTAATTTCCTTTATTTTTATATATAATAGTTGTTATGACATTGTGATTTTATATATATTTATTACGATTTAGTAATTACAATAAAGTTTTGATGTTATATTTATTTATTGGTTAAATAGAATCAGTGGTCCCTTTAACTTAATTTCAGTTAACGATTTAATCATTTATCTTTTTTTTCTTCCCGATTTGGTCCTTTATTTTAATTTTAAGTGACAATTTGATTTTTTATGTTTTAAAATGTCAACAATGTTATCCTTTTGTTTACAAAAATTCATCAAAAAATTCAACCAAAACCCATAAAATTAATTATATTCTTCAAATAAACACATATTTCCATCTCTAACAACATCAAATAAAAAATAAAAATATTTAAGGTCAAGCATCGTTTCAGAATCATAATGAGATGTATTACAATTTCATGTTCTTATGCATATCTAAGATTTTACATCGCACCCCCTTTATTTTTATTTCCTTAGCAGTTGGAGGAAGTTGAAACGAATTGAAATTAGAGAATAGTTCAAGATTGGTTGGCTTTTAAGTTTGATGTTTTATTTTACGTTATAATAAGATAGTTGTGATTCATTTCCACGCGTAATAGATTAAGAATCTGTTGAATAAATTGTAAACTATAATTTTGAATATCAATTGAGTTGGTCCTTCTAATTTATTATTTGTTATGCCTCTATTTTTATTAAGGTGTATGGATCCAACTGCCATGTTGTAGACAATTGGTGTTAGGTCTTACACATTGCATTCATCTAAGTAATCGCATACATGGTCCAAGTGAAGGTGCAAACACGAGAAGGGGGTTGAATTGTGTTTCCCAAAGTTGATAACTTTTTGCTAATTTAATGAAGGCTGGTTGATTTTTATAAATAACTTAAATGAGAAGCAATCGGGTTGAGAGGCAGCAAACAATGAAAAATTAAATTGTTGGAACATAGATTTATCCTGGTTCACCACTAACTTGGCTACATCCAGTCCCCTCAATCAAAAGGTTTAAATACACTAATTCAAATACCTTGAATTACAAAACACCTGACCCTCCAAGTCAGTCTTCCCAAACAGCCTGACAACCCAGGACTTTTGAGGAATTAACCACCTTACCAAGAGGTCTTAGTTATCTTAGTGACCCACATTGAGATAATAGGGAAACTTTTTTGTATTCTAAGAAAATAAAGAGGACGTGTATATTTTCATACTTAAAGAAAATTGAAGAATATGTTATTTTACATACTTCCAAGTAAAGACATGGTTAAAGTATTCTATCTAGCATGAACTCATCTTATTGATGATGAATGTTGCATTTAGGGAAAAAGAATGTTTTAACTACCCCTCCCTTTTTTAGAACTCATTGAGATTAGAGGATGATTGGAGTTGATAGTAGTAGTCCAGTATTTTGAACTACCCCTCTCATTTTTCGAACTCGTTGAGATTATTATCTCACCCTCTATTTTCTTATGTATTATCGCAGATAAGAAGGGTTGATAGCTGGACTCTAGTATGAGACGTTGATCTTGTTGTTCAGAATTTATTTTGTATTATTATGATGTGTAATTTTGATGTATCGGAGGATAATATCTTAGACCTTAATATTTACTCAAATTGTAATTTTAAGTAACTTAGTACACTTAAAAGTGTTTGTAAACTATGTATTTAATATAATTACAAGTCATTTAAGGGATGATACTTACGATGTTTTAAATGAATGTCTCTAAATTAATTAAAATATATGAATTTATTGTCATATTCTAAAAAAAAGGTAAAGAATCACTATTAGTGTAAAATTAGTTTGCACTGACCATTCATCTTTTTCTTTTCTCTTAAAAATATTGTATGCTAATTTGGTTTATACAATAACTATAGAAATATGTTTATTATTGGATAATTAATATATATTAAGGAAATATAGTAATACTGTGAAATATAATTAATGCACAATATCCCTCCCCTTTTTATATTCTTGATAATGAAATACATTTATTAAGTGGAAAATAAAATTTAAAAAGTGCAAAATAGTTACGATTTTTTATATAAATTTTGTACTCAATGTCTACTATAATAAAAGGTAAATATCTCAACAACCAAAAATTGACCGAATCTCAAGCTTTTTTTTTTTACCGAATAAATCTCTTACTCTTATTAAATGAATTCTACTATCATAATTGGTTTTGAAATCTTCTATTAAAAATATTTTTAAATAGTATAATCCACAATTCTTTTGACGAGATTTAAAAAAAAATGCATTTATCTTTTATTTAAAATATGAATTTTAATTTATTTTTTATTATTTTAATACTATGAATGTTAGAATGACGCATATCATGTTTTTTTATAAAAAAAACACATATCATTTGTTGTTGTAGAGTTGTTAAGAATTATATGTAATTAATAAAGTTATTCATGTAAAATCATTGATAATTATATAGAGTATGAATAGATAAAAGTAGATACAGATATGTTCAGTACACTTGAAAGGAGATAATTTTATTTAGAAAATTTGATTTATAAAAAAGGAAAACTAAAAAAAAGGAAAATTATATTTATAAAAATATGATTAATAGTAAAATATAATAAAAAAAAGGAGAATTTTAATTTGAAAAATTAATTTCGATTGACTATTGAAAACTTTATAAATACAGTGTATCTTCTATTTTCATTTTTTTAGAAGAAAATTCAGTGTATCACATCTCATGAATTAATCAAAGTCTCTTCTTTAATTAGAGATGCTATAAAATGCTAGCAATTTGACTATCATCAATACTAATAGCTGCCATTAAGTTTGTAAAATAATTTTACCTAAATAAAAATTATATATTTTGAGTAAAAATGTTCAAATTCAGAAAATATTTTTTTTTTCAAATATTTTTTACTTTAATAATTTATTTTCAAATTT
The DNA here is from genome assembly GCA_037974295.1 of Cicer cuneatum. NCBI lineage: Eukaryota > Viridiplantae > Streptophyta > Magnoliopsida > Fabales > Fabaceae > Cicer > Cicer cuneatum. Next base: position 5,755,273 of record JBBPBO010000003.1, on the reverse strand, counting down.
AAGTGTTGGTAAATTCATGCATGTGCTATTTATATATATACTCATGATATAAAGATTAAAATAGATAAAGAAAAGTCATCTCATATAATAATTAAGAAACAAGTCAAATAATATCCCACAATTTCCTTTGATTTCTTCAATGGCCTCACCAAAGTTGATTTCAGTTATGTTAATGTTTGTGACAACCATGATTTTTATTAATGTAATGATCGTAGGAGCAGCAAAAACATGGTGTGTGGCTAAGAAGGGAGCTGACACCCAGGCATTACTTAGTGCTTTAAATTATGCATGTGGAGCTGGAGCTGATTGTGGACCTATTCAGCCTAGTGGACTTTGTTATAATTCAAACACTGTCCAAGATCATGCTTCTTATGCTTTTGATAGTTACTATCAAATGAAGAAGCAAGCCGATGGCTCTTGCGATTTTGGTGGCGCTGCAACTATTGTTGAAACTGATCCAAGTATGAATATCAATATCGCTTTAATTAATTTTTTTATTGATTATACTTTTTAGGATTGAACATCGTTTTAAACTAATTTATATCAATGGTTCATGTTCAATTTTCTCATTTTTTATCCCTGTAGTTTTTTAAATTGATTTAATCCCTTCAAAATTTAAAAGGGATTGTTGTAAATCCTCTTAGATGAGGTAATTTTTATTTTGGTTCCAACAAAATCACTTTGACTATCCTACATCTATGATTTGAAAGAACTTATTTTGCTCATAAATATTCATTCTAAAATATAGCTAAATCTAACTTAATTTGAGTTCAAAAATATATTTTTCAAATGGTGCATAATGGTATGGACAAAAATAGTATAAAAAATCAAATCAAATTTTTTTCAAACACTAAATCAAAATATGACCTCATTTCACACGGATAAAAACTTATTTACCTTAATTTTTTTAATTAATTTTCAATGTTTCTTATGTTTAATGAGCTATATTTTTTTACTTTAATTTGCTGACGAAAATTAAACTTTTTTTTCTATGTATAGGTTCAGGAGGGTGCGTATATCCATCTTCCTGAAGGTATGATTATAAATTATTTTTAAGATTTGATTTGATATTTTTATTGATTTTTAGTGCCCAACATTTTATACACGTAACTAATTGTTAATGTTATTTGATTTTTATTTTGATGTTTAGTTAGTAATGTTGGAGGAGCATGATTGAGAAGATGAATTGGTTATTCAACATCATACAATACCCAAATCGAAGAACAATAAAAAAAAATGTTATGAGTCACATGGCTCCTCACTTTCTCTATCAATGTATACATTTTCATTTTATTCTTTTTACAGACGAAACTTAATAATGGAGTACCAAGAGAATTCAAGCTTTATACAAAATATGTGTTTTTGATTCTAAATTTTCAAATAAACCTTAATATTACTTCAACATGGCTGACTGTGAGTTGATATTATCTTCTAAGAATAACTTGTGAAAATGAATTGATATTTTCTAATTCATAAGTGTGTTGTCGATCAAAAAACAATGTTTTATTTTTTTAGCAAATGTTTAGTCGTATTATAGCCCAAATCCATGGATTTAGACTCTTCTTATTTCTATTTTATTATCTTATTTATTTCTCTATAAAAATTTATATTGCTATATCTTTTCATCGCATAAAAAAAAAATCAAATGTAATTTGATTTTTAGAACATAAAAATAATGTACATAATTTTTTGAATATTTAAATAGCAATCACATACCCATGATTCTTTGTTTGATTTGTGAATTTTAATTTATGTAAAAGATTCTATTTAGCTCTAGCACAACTAAAAGTATCATTTAGGTTGTTCAGGAATGCGAAGGCTGCGCCACAACTCTTACTCTTTACATCAAGTTAAAACTCACTTAATTACACATCACAATAATTTATTTGTAATTTACATTAATAATTTAATTGTAATTTACAACTAGTTACAACAACAACAAAAATGGCACTTACATTAATATGAATGAATAATCAAAATAAACAAATATATAATTATCTGACTTTTAAACGCTCTCAACTACTCTAACACTATACACAAATTCCCAACACTTAGAACACCTGAAACACAAACACTTTCTCATTTTCCTAATCACATATACATGCATATAAGTAATTCAATAATTGGCATCATGTTGTAGAATATTCTAATAGCAATCAAACAACTCTAAATTTATCACAATTAAATAATTAATTAAATTTTCTTGTTTTGAATCAATCTTTATCATTTAACAAAATTGAAACAATGATTTTTTAATTAGCAGGTAAGGTAAGTAATTACTTATACTCGAAGTAAATATTATAATCAGAAAACCAAAATATATCAAGTAGTACATAAACCATGTTAGTGGTTAATCAATATTCTAAAATTTGATTTGTAACGCTTAAATTATTTTAAAAGAATTAGCAATTTTTTAATACCTTAAAAAAAATTTCTTTAGAATTCAAAACTTTTCCTTAGATTGCTTCTTAGTAAATCATACAATTTTTTTAAATTGTGTTTAACACCAATAAGATTCTTAAAATTTCACTCATACATTAATCACCAAAAATTCCTCTCAAAATATTTAATCACTCTTAAAATCTTTATTTTCAACCTATATTTTCTAAGAAAAATAGACCATATATGTAAAAGAGGGAAAGTTCTCCAACACGTCAAAACTTCAAAAGTAATTTCAATTTATTTACTTATTTTCTCAACATTATTTGTATAACAAATCTTCTTAATTTTCTTTAAAACAACACATAGTAAAACTTGGTGTAGATCGTTGGCTACTCTAAATTTTAAATAGAACCATCATAATATTTTTTGTTTCAATTTTATGAATCAAGACAACTCCAACACAATTTAATTCTTTAAAATAAATCAACAACAATTCAAACATAAAACATTTATTAATTTTTCCTTTTAAAAAATAAATCAACTTTAACTCATTTATAATTTGTCTTCTAAAGAGTCTAACTTTAAAATTCAATCAACCTCAAATATCCATGAATTACTATTACCAATAATATGAATTTCATACTATTTCAAAATCATGACAAATGTCCTAAATTGATTTTAAAAGCAATATCAAAACTTTAATATAGATACAACCATCGACACTATCAGGTGTTTTAAAATTAAAATCCACACTTTAAAAGCCACTACCATCAACGTTTTCAAGTGATTTTCACTTTTGATAAAATCTAATTATGTGTCCATATAAAAACTTAATGTTTAAATTTTATAAATATGTTTTAAGACAAGATTTTTAATTGACAATAACATCTACAACATTATCTTAAAACCAATAACAATAGTAATGACAAGTATCACAAGTTTTTGTTTTCACACATGCCAACTTAAAATCAAAAATAAGAATTTTCTAGTCAAAATTAAAATTTTCAACATAAGCGATATATTTTCTATCTAACTCAAGGTTTAGAAAGAAACATCCTTTTTTTCTAAATTGGATTTCAATAAAATAATAATAATAACGATAAAATAATAATTTCTACCTAGTAAAAGTCAATACTTGAAGCCTTAAAGATATATATCATACAGAAATCAACGTCTCAATCAATTAGTTATTAGATCAACTATTTTAAACAAATTCACATACTAAATATTTTAAATTAACTGATTAAAGTCAAAACAGAGCTTTAAAACACAATGCCAAAAGAATGAAAGTCATACTTTAAACTCTGAATATACTAAATGGGTTCAAAGAAAATTAAAATCAATAATAAAATATGTTAATTAATCGAGTTTACTAGTGAAACAACTTACTAAAATTTGAAAAAATAAAAGTATGTTCCCCGCACAAACACCAATAGGTAAAATCTATCAATTTAATAATTAGGGTTACTTGGATGAAATTAATATATTGAAACACATGACTAGTAAAAAAAAATTACTTTGTAACTATCCACTATAACAAGAAAGTAGAAAATCATAATTAGAAGTACAAGCACAAGTCCAATAATTAACTTAATCATATCAACAATTCAAATTAACTCAAAGTTTAACAAATAATTTCATAGTTTATTTAATCACTTAGGTAGGAACTTATAATCCACAATGCAATGAGAGTAAGCAAACAACAAATAGTTAATTAGTAATTTCAAAAATATGTATAATTATTCACACTGCGCCAAAAATTGTCTTTTACAACGCGCATTTTAAAGCTCTTCATAACTAAAAGCGCTGCTGTATAATATTTTAAAATTAACAGAGGATACAACAGTGCTTTAATGACAAGCGATTTTGAAAAAGTGCTGATGAACGGGTCATAAAGAGTTTATGATTTATAGCGCTTTTGTGAAAAGCGTTGTTGTATGGTAACATAGAATAAGAAATCAAACAAGTCGTGCATTCTAGTAACATCACAATTTCAATCAAGTAAAATAGAGCATTAAAATACATATCATTCATACAATAAAAATTAGTATAAGGTTTCATAAAATCAAATCACATTCAATCTTGATATAAATTAATTCACGGCAATTCTACATGTTTCTAAATTATATTTTAGTCCCCACTATTACCATTCATATGTTATTAATTAATTATTATTACTCAGTAGGGCTCAATCGTACATAGTAGGCCCCGAATGAATCTCTGAGAATTACGGCATTTCCGTTTATCTCACATTATATTATACTCATAAAATTGATCCTCCTCTCACTCCTTATCTCAATTTGACGCTTTCATAAGACATAAGGACCAGAATGATTTTCAATAACCATGAGATTTCGACAAGACGCAACAAACAAGTCCAAAAGCATCGACGAATTTGTAGAGTCAATGAAACATGGCTGATAATTTACGCGGGGCATAAAAATCAGAATTACATAATTAATAAAAATATTAGGTGAAGAAACATATTAAAAATGTCGTGGAACAGATTATTAGAAAATGTCTCACCGACGTGTTGGAGCGCCGACATGGTCTGACGTCAACTTCACTGAAACACGCAAATGAGTAGTGCTTCTTGAAGGTTTCGACAAGAGGAATCCAAAAATGCTATCAGTTTTTTAGAACAATGAACATGCTGCCATGAACTCGACAATACAGCCTCGGTGAGGGTGAAAACCCATTTTTTGAAGTATAAAGGTTGGCAATTCCAAGCATAGGAAATGGAAGAGGGCGTTACGTGGAGTACAAATATGGTCTCGGTTTTCGTTGTTGATAGTCGTGGTGGCCGGAATCTTGATCAAAAGGCGGATGTGTGATTTTTGAAAAAGAGGAATATGGGGTTTCAATTTGCGATTCAAGATGGGAATGAAAGAGGAGATCAAAACGATCACAATTGTTGTCTCAGTTTTTCACGACACCTGGTATAATGGTCATGGTTGAAGAGAGAAGATGAAGAAGAAATAGGAATGGAGGCGGAGTCGTACAAAGAAGAAGAAGAAGAAGAAGTCGTTCTTTCCTTTTCCCTTTTACTTTTTATTTTTTCATTATTATTATTATTAACTTTTACTCTTGCATATGAGCTTAACCCATAAAACATATTTTACTCATTTCTTTAATATTTTTTTTATACAATTCTATTACTAAAATATTACTAATATTTCGAACTAATATTTTATAAAATAAAGTAATTAAAATATTTAATCTTTTAAAATAAATTAATAACTAAGACTCTCATATTCAAAATAATAACTACAATTATCACTATACTATTTTACAAAATAATCACATAAAAAATCTATTATCTTCATAGATTGGTCAAAATGATAAAATAAATAAATATAACATCAACAATTTATATAAATTACTAAATCACAATAAATATGCATAAAATCACCATGCCAAAGAAAATATATAAAAATAAAGAAAATCAATATCAATATTACTAATATCTCATAATAATTATTTATAAAATAAATAGTTAAAATAAGAGATATTTAGAAATAATTAAATATAATTAAGTGCACATTTAACATTAGTCAAACGCATAAGAAAATATTTATAATAAAACTTGGGGTGTTACAATTATGAGTCTTATGTGGCATCAACGTTGAATGCTGATAATTGTTTATGTGGCGTGAATATTAGGTTGCAGGTGTATACTTAAATTAAACATCCAATTAAGTATGTTTGATCTTCTAAGTAATTCGCTTAAAATAGATAAGTGCATTGTGTAAGTATCTTATTTGTTCTATATTCTCTCATTTGATAAGAACCTAGAACTATTTTAGGAGTTCTATAAATGAATCTTGTGCATAAGACATTGAAATTAAGTTATACTATGAGTGTGTTCAAAACTATATGTGAAAATATTTGTCCTATTCCAGTATGATTATACAAATTAGTTTTCTTTTAAAAAACTTAAGTGATTGCATGTCATTGAGTTGTTATACGCGTTTCTATTTGTATTTCTTGAAGGTGAAATATTTTAAATGTTTCACTATCTGTCTAACTTTTGTGAAACCGGTAGAGTAATTGTTGTTAGAATTTAAACATGTTTTAACAAGAGTAAAACTAGTGGTATATTGTTTGAGAAATTAGTTGAACTTGAAAGCGTATTCGATATATGTGTTATTTATCGAACTGAATGTCGTAAGTTGTTGATTAAATTCACATGCTTAGTTTTATCTACAAGTGATACTGATTAATCATGCATATATATATATATATAGTTAGAGACTACTATTATTATTATTTGTTATTTTTAAAAGGTTTGTTGTTGTTGAAATAGATGTATTAACGAGTGATTTACATATATATATTTAGTTTTTTTAATTATTTTGTGATTTTTTTGTTTTAGTGTATTGTTGTGTTTGTTCGTCGTCTTAGTACGACGTGTTTCTTGTTTGTTGTGGTGCTCTTTGGTCAAGATTGACATATCGACTTCGATCAAGTGCAAATTATATTAAAGATTTTAGCATCAACAATGTTACAGCTCCGAAGATATGAAAACTCTGGACACTTCAATTTTATCGTATTTATAGACATTTGTTATTTTTTGCTACTAACACGAGTGTTATGAATTTGTTCGAAGATTAATCATTTTCAGTTTTAGCAATTTTGAATTGTAATGTTCTTGATTGATGTAATTTCTATCAATTTGAATGAATGAATATTTCTTTTTAATAATAAAGAAAATGTTTAGTTTGATAATTACGTAAACAATTTTAAATTGTATAATATATACAAACGGGTGTTGGGTTTAGCGGAAATGGCTACATCCCACAATGTGGTGAATCTGAGTTTGAATATTCATTGGAGAGGTATTCATGTTTAGTAGAATATATGCAAGGACCAAAAACATATTTAAGATATTTTAATGACTTCATGTCACCCATTTAATTACTTTTTGAGATACAAAGTTGAAAGAATATGGTATGTATCAAGATTTTTTTTTATTACTAAAATACGATATTCATTTAAATTGGTAGAATGCATTGATCGAGAACAATACAAATTCAAAGTTGTGTTAACAACTTCAAAGTTATTGATTGAATCTGCAATAGATTGAAATTAATATGTCAATATCAATCAAACAAATATCACAACAAGACAAGATGAAGTTAAGTGAATGTCACGAGAAGATGGAGTTGAATTGTGAATCTTTTTAAAATTTAGTTTCTGCACTAATATTATCCTCTCAAATTGTCTTTGGAGTGAGAATGGATAGATGAAAAATAATCATCCTCTTATTAAGGATGATCTAAAGAAGAATAATATGAGTTTGAAATATGTGTGATAAGTGTGCTAATGATGTGAATGAAACAAATGTAAAGAGAGTATAACTTAAGAAGATTCACACACAGAATTTATATTGGTTCCTTGGACTTGTCATTATTTGAAAAACTGCCATTTAGCCTTTATTCGTGTTAAGTATGCTGAGAGCATGAGTTTTGTAGTCTATCATCGGATCTAAGTTGTAGGAGGATGAAGCTTTCATTAATTCTGATGTGACTTATGTTTTTTGTTTTTTCTTTTCCCAACAATTTGAAATGGCTTGCCTTACAAGTCAAGGATATTACTTTTTGTACTTTGGTACTTTTACTCATTTTCGTATGTCCGAGGATGAATAGACAACAGAAGTTCATTATCTCTTCTGCATTGTTTATCCTCTAACATAGAGGACATAAATTTATCTTGTCTTCAGTATTGTTTATCCTCTGTGTCTATCCTCATATTTGATTTAAGTACGAGGATGAAGTTTCTATTTTATTGAGTCTTGATATGATTGTTGTTTTTTGCTTTCCCTTTTTCCAACCACTTTGACCAGTGTGTCATTCAAGTCAAGTATTTCACCTTTTTGTACCTTTGTACTTTTTTGTATGTATCAAATTTGTTATGAAGATATCCTCTACATCTATCCTCATCTTGAGACTGTATTCATCCTCTAATGTAACTCATTTTAAGGATGTTCATGGATGATCATCCTCTGATCTATGTAAGTCTTTGAGAAATGATTATATGTCTTTCTTTATAATATGTGGTTATTGGAATTTGGTGTAAATATGTTGACACATTTTTTACTTGTTAGGTGACCTTCTAGAATGTGATTTGTAAAAAACATTCTTATTATCCTCTTGGTCTATTATGGATGAGAAGATTCCTTCTTGTTTTCAATACCTTGAAAATCACGATTGATGTGCTTATCTTACTTCAAAGACTTTTGTATAAATTTGAACAATGTTGACATAATGTTTTTGCACTGTTCACACAATACCTCATTTTTATATATGAGATGGTGATTTTTTTCGAGAGTCTATCCTCATGTTACGTTAAGTGCGAGGATGAAAGTTCTTATCTCCCACATAATAGTACGTGATTGATGTGATGTCACTTCTACATTTACTTTTGATAAACCTTGGATAGTGTGAACAACTTGTCAACTTTTGTCAGGTTGTACTTTTATGACAACTATTTTTTCAATCATCGTGAGATGAAAACTTTGATATATATTATCCTCATATCTGAGATTGTGAAGAATATTCATCCTTCGACCTAAGATTGTGAAGAATATTGATCCTCGGACCTGAGATTGTAATGAATGTCCATCCTCGGGTTTATCCTCAGATATGAGATTGTGAAAAATATTCATCCTCTGGTTTATCCTCGGATAGAAGATTGTGAAAAATATTCATCCTCAGATTTGGATTCTTCATCCTCTAATTTTCATATAGACACCTCTTGACTCATAGACTTTCTTGACTTCTTCTAAGAGATTTTATGTGTGATTGAGATGCAACATATTGCGATGATCTTCATTGGCTTGAGGATAATCATATTTATATATATGAATTAGGCTCATCAATTATTTCATTATTAAGTTGATACAATGCACTTGCTATGTGAGTGGCTTCAAGCTTGACCACTTATGTTCTTTCAACAAAAACTCAAATGCAAACATTAGTAGGTCACCATATAAAAAACTTAACCTTTATTTCATAATATTTGTTATCATTAAAACACATAAAAAAATTTACATCAACACAAGAAACTAAACAATATCGCGCTTAAACGATGAAACACGAACAATACTAAAAAAAATTATACATAAAAATTATTTATTTAGATAAAATAAAATAAAAATAATTTAAATTAATGATTTCAAACAAACAAAAATTACTTCAAATTACCCCTAATATGGATGAAGAAGAAGATATGCGTAAAGAGTAAAGTGATAACTAAATTCTTATGTATGAATTTTTTAAATAAAAAAAGAAATAAGCGATATATGTAATCAACCTAAGATTTAAGAACATCTAAAAAGTGTTGGATTGGATATATACTTAGAATATTCAATCTTGATAACTTGTGGATATCCTCCTAACAAATAAAATCTCATTCTTTTTTATGGTAACTCCATCCTACGCATCTATACACTTTCGACTGTGGTCCATTCTATCTTTAAAAAAGTGGACTTAGAAAAAACATCTTAAAATAAGTTAACCAATGTCACAAAAATCTGAATTGGTGATATAATTAATCTCATAAACGTTGATAGATTTCCAACTCGAGACCTATTTACTGTATCTTCTATAAAAAAAACTTAAAATGTCTAAAATAATTTAGATATAAGCAATTTCATCTTATTATTATTATTATTATTATTATTATTATTATTATTATTATTATTATTATTATTATTATTCTTTGAATATTTTTATAAATATATTCCTTCATAAAAAAGGACAAGACATTAAATAAAAATCATTTAAACAATAAATATATTTTAAAATTCACAATTTTTTCTTATAGACAAGAAATCTCTAAAATTATTCTTATAATTGAAACCAAAAGTAATAATATTTTAAACTACAAAATTAAAATCAATATTTACATGGCCATTCGATTTTGATAAAACCACCCTCAATATTCTAAATGTCTAAATACAAGGATATCCCAATGATAGTGAATCTAAATCTTAAAATCTCCCATTAGAATTTTCCAAAGTTTAAAAGCTTCTTTAGTACCCACAAAAACAAAATAAAAAGAATTAGTTGAAACTTATATAAAAATAAAAACAGAATTTTCATATGACACTGTTCAAGTCAAAAAATGATGATGACCCCATGTGGTGGAAAAATAAAAAGTGGTCCCCATGCTTAACACCTTCCGTGTCCAAACCGCGTAACGCGTCACTTGTTTCCACTTGACAACTATAAAGTGATATATGCAAAATAAAGTAAGAAATTAAATGCATACAAATATTTAAATTTAGATTCTGAATCAAAACAACAATATTTTAATTTTTCAAAATATAAACATAATATATTAAAAGTTTAATTTTTAGAGATTCATAGTATAAAATATTTTACAACATATGTATATTTTTAAAAACAGTTATGACAAAATTTAAAATTTATATATATATTAAAATTTTAAAATTTTAAAATTTGTACTTTTCATTATTTTCTTTTATAAATTATAACTTTCGTACTTATCACTTGTAACTTGCAAAATGGTCATTAACAAATATTGAACAATTAGTCATAGTCATACTCGGTCCAAAAAAAATATAAAAGTAGTCATAGTCTTTACTATGAAATATGATCAGGGGCAGATCTAAGATTAGATTACATCATGAGTATAAAAAGAATATCTTAAATTTTTAAAAATTAATAATTATACCATCAAATTTTGATATTCTGTTACCTTTCTATGTTGATTTTTTTAGTCAACCTTTCTATGTTGATGTTGAGCTGAAATTAAAACTTGAGTGAGTATTTATGTTCCATGTTTGAGGAAAAATAAAATGGCTGAGTAAAAAAAAGAAGAATTATCTTTCTCCATGAAAACTAATACACATTTATAGTAAAAGAAACATAAATATTAGTTTAAATTTAAAATATGGTAAATTCTTTGATATCTAAAAACATAGGTACTAGTACCCATAAAACAAAATTAATTTATAATTTAAATTTATTTTAAAAAGAATTTAATATTAAAAAGTGACGTGTCATCAAAAATTGAATATTGAGTAATATATCTAACAAAGTTCTAAGATAATGTAATATTTACCTTAAAATATTAGGATGAAAAAGAATAAAAATTGAGGGGAATTTATAAATACTCAAAACAAATGACTCAGTGGTAAAAAAAAAAACAACTAATTCTATCCAAAATATATGTATAAATATATATAGATTCTACTAGGATATTTTTTTTTTAAAATTAACATCTAATTATATCTATCCAAAATTCCAAATGTTTGTGTCACTTGAAGAATTTACTAGTATACTTCTTTTTTCTTTCTTTTTCACACCAACTTACCTTTTTATGCTAACAAATCAAGATAAAGGCATTTTAATATTTTTAATATACTATTATATGGCTATTATGTGTAAAACAATTAAGCAAAAAGGCTGGAGGGGCTCGAGCATGTGTACAAGATATTCAGCAAATATGGTATTTAAAAAAAATAGTAACTTTTTTATATAATTCAATTAAGAAAGAATTAAGAAAGATAAATTGTTTAATCTATAATATATAATTATAATAAAAATTTTAAAATAAAAAATTAGATTCGATTATAACAACAAATAAATTCAAATATATATACAAGAAAATAATCAATTTTATTTACTATAAAATAATGAATAAAAGAGATACTTCAATATTGTAAAAATATTCTGTGTTTTATATCTTTAGACAGATAAAAAGAGAAAGAAAAATGAGGAAAAAAAAGTGACAAGCTATACTAGTGAAGCATAAATACAATCCGATTTCAAGAAAGTAACGTGTACTCACGTGCTAGCACAATAGCATTGCAGATATAGTATAAGAAATAATTGAGTTTAAGTATGAGAATTAAGTCTTATATCAATTATAAATATGAGAAATATTAGATACATACAAAATGTTATGCATATATTTAATGTCTTAGTGCTCTCTTACTTTTCAGACTCTTCAACAAATAATATTCTTTTCAAAAAACAAATAAGTTTGAAGTTACATTTCAAAAAATGTCATCATATAGTGAAAATGACATAAACTCACAAAAAATGTTATTTTCAAACAAATCTACTCTAAGTGAGCTAAAAATAAATAAGTATTGTGTAAAAGATATGAATTCTATATATTTCTCACTAAAAAATAATATAATCTAAAAATTCATTTTTAACCTTAGACATATGTAGTACTAGTATATGTTATTTGGTTTGTTTCATACAAACCATTCAATTAATAAATTAAGAAACTTTTGAAGAAGTTTTAGACGGAGGACTCTGATTTAAATCCGTAAAACAAACTAAAGTAACTATTAATTTATTAATATTTATTTATAAAAATGTATATCATTTGATTTAAGTAAGCATTGACTCAAACCATTTAAACATTTAAGCGGAAAAAAAAAGTAAACAATCAACTTAGTTTCTTCAATATTACCTTCTCTTACTTATTATTTTTTGTTTGAGTGTATTTTGAAATAAATATACATAAAAAAATATTGTGTCATGTATTATATTAAATTATATTTGAGTTGCTAAGACAGTTAGATTAAATTAATGGTATTATATTATCTTTCCATTAAAATTGATAATTAAAATTAAATGATCCAAACACAAAAATAAATATAAGTGAAAGATTGGAAAAGCATAGGATTCGGGGTTAAATATTCCAAATTGTTTGCAAAGAAAAATGTTATTTGGTTTAATTGCAATTTTAATCATTATATTTTTACATATTTATAAAATTGATTTCTTATTTAAAAATATCTCAATTCTTGAAATGCAATTAAGTTTTTTATTTTATTTTCTTAAAAATTATGGTTAATATTACCACAATTTATTTACACAATTGTGATGTCTTGAGCTTAAACATGGAACAAATTGTTCAACTTAACAATATTGGTTAGTGGAATTAAGGACAATATTTTTTTTTATAAGCAAATGTTAGTATTATAAGTTACTAAATTTCCTTCCCAAGTTTGAAGTGTGGTGTTTTCACTTCTTCAATACTTTCGACTAGTTTAAACCAAATGAGTTATCTGACTACCAACAATTAAGTCTTGTTATTATTATATGAAGGCGAAAATCGAACTCAATATCATTCTTTTACTCCACTGCTTAATTCTTTCACCCTAACTATTAAAATTAACTTTATATTTCTTAGTTAATATGATATGTTAATATGAGTTGCTAGATATTTTTTTTAAAAAAAAATTGGATATTCATTCAAAAAGAAATTATAATACATCATTTTCGAGTTATTTTTTATTTAAATAAGTAATTTTTGCATAAATATATTTTTTTTTTGTAATTTTTTATTATTTCGTCGACTAAGTTTGATGTTTGATTTTTCTATCTTATTATACTATTCATTTTATTCAATTAATATTTTAACTTTGTATAAATAAATTGAATCGATAACTTCATCATTCACAATATTGTAGATCCGAAAACATAAATATTTTGACCACTCTAAATTTATCAAATTTTTAGACATTTTAAGTGTTATTAAAATGCTGTAAACTTATTCACAAATTTCTCATGTATTTATTTCATTTTTGATATATGTATTATCTTAATATTTGAATGAATAAATATTATTTTAGTGAAAAACAAGTATAATTATGGTGGTAAATTTGGGGGAAAAAAAGTAGAGTAAAAAGCCATAAATGGTAAAGGTGCGTGGAGAGCGTGTTGCGCAGTTAGGAACTTATAACGACACACAAAAGCATCATATATATAAAACGCCACCGTTTCTCCATGGATTCAAACACGCGCTCTTTCAAGAAGAAACTCAAAACAAAGAAAAATAAATAGCGATTTTCATTCTCTCTCTCTCTCTCTCTCTCTCTCTCTCTCTTTGAAGAAGAAGAAAAACGATGGCAGATCAACTCACAGACGATCAGATCTCTGAGTTCAAGGAAGCCTTCAGCTTATTCGACAAGGACGGAGATGGTTCGAATCTCTCTCTCTCTCTCTATGTTTTCGTTTTTGTTTCATTTTAATGCGATTTTTTTTTTGTGTAGATCGGTGTTTTGTTTTGATTAACTTGTGCTACGATTTGGATTAGGAATTTCGTTTGTTTTTAATTTTGATTTTCATTTGTTATTATAAATTTAATGAATGTTTTTCTTTTGGTTATTATTAATTTATCGTTGAATTGAGTTTTTATTTTTATGATTTTACATATTTTTTGAAATAAAATATGTATCATGTAACTAAATAATAAAAATGTTAATGAAAATTGAGATTTTGTTGAAAAAATTTGCAGCATATTTGTTCAAGCTATATGATAATTCTGAAGTTAGATCTTGTTTTTTTTTTTCATTATTGCTATTTTATACTCATTAACACCGTTAATAATTTTAAAAAATAGAAGTGTTTGTATTTGTTGCACCCACATCTTTGATTAAAGGCACTAACATCTTAATTACATTCCATTAATCTATTTTTCTCAACTTATTACCGTTGTCATCGTGTCGGTGTCGTGTCTGGTCAGCATTTGCCTTCATAGTTTGTGCTACATAGGTTGGAATACACTTTTTTGTTTGTTTTGCTGCATTTTTCTAATCAATAACAAGGATAAAGACTATGAATCCAGTGAGAAAGTAAGGAATAAAATAAAAGTCAAACTCTCACCTTGATAATGCTTAATTGATATGTTATTAACCTTTTCTCAAAGTGTTATTAACATTTTTGTGAATATCATTTAAATTTATAGATATTTTGCCTATGGATTGTGAGTTTGTTTTATGTGTCTGAGTTTTGAGAAACTCGGCGTGATGACAGGGTAAAAGAAATGGGTTTTCATGATGTAGTATTTTTAGATTTTTTCTTTTGAGATAACACTAACAGTGACATGAGCCTGAATTAGATTGAATGTAAAAAAGTTGATGGCTTATATCCTAGTAAAGTGATAGAAGTTGAGTGCTGGAAAGGATCTGAATAACTTATCATCTTGAATGAAAAAAGTTTGATTACACATTGGCTATATATGGGGCTAATAGACTGGCAGGGTGTACTAAATTGAAGCTATAGTGGTTTTATAGTATTATAGCATAGTAGAATTTGAAGAAACCGCTATTGTTAAACAATACACGATTAAGTATATAGTGTTGTCATATAGTGGTTATAGCATAATGAAATTTGAACAAATTGCTAGTTTCTGCAGTCTGCGATTGACAACAGTGGCAGGGTGTGTGACTAACAATAATTATTTGAGAAATAGGTTGAATGAGAGAAGTTGATTACACATTGGGTTACTAGCAGGATGTAACCAACCACAATCAACTAACTAATTTTCAGCTAACTAGTTAAGGTCACAAGCTATTTTAAAAAACAACTAACTTATGGTGTAAAGAATTGATGAAACTATAATTTTGCTGTTGTTGATTATTATATATGGTCTGAACTTGCAGGTTGCATCACAACCAAGGAGCTTGGAACTGTTATGCGTTCGTTGGGGCAAAACCCAACTGAGGCAGAGCTCCAGGACATGATTAATGAGGTAGATGCTGATGGGAATGGTACTATTGATTTTCCTGAGTTTCTTAACCTCATGGCAAGGAAGATGAAGGACACTGACTCTGAGGAGGAGCTGAAAGAAGCATTTCGAGTTTTTGACAAGGATCAAAATGGTTTCATTTCTGCTGCTGAGCTTCGCCATGTGATGACCAACCTTGGTGAGAAGCTCACGGATGAAGAGGTTGATGAGATGATTCGAGAAGCTGATGTTGACGGTGACGGCCAAATAAACTACGAGGAATTCGTTAAGGTGATGATGGCCAAGTGATTTCTCTAAGTTGAAGGGGACAATGTTTACTTGTATAACAGTGCTTTGTAGTAGTCATTGACCTTTCTTCCTACATTTTTATTTCATGGATAAATGTTGATTAGTGGTAAGTCCTACTATTAATGGTTGTGGTTGAATGGTGTCTTCTTAGTTTGTCTTGTAATTTTATCCTCAAAAAAGTTGTAATGTTAATGTCAATTCAGTTTCTACTAGTCCTCATTTTTGGTGAATGGTGATGAATATTATTGTAATGATATTTGACATGCAACCTTTCATTACTTGTAATATTTTCTTCATCTTGAAAAATTCCACTTGACTAAGGTTGAAGTAGCTCAGAACTTGTGGACCTAAGCTAACAAAACCCGAATCATTAAAATTATAAGGTGGCAATGTTATCTTCTGGGTAGTTTGTATCCAGTTTTGATAATTTGATTGAAAAACCAACTTGACCAATACGTTATCTTGTGGCCCTGTATTTTGTTGGACGAGAAAATGTGGACCTTTATTTCGTTGGACAAGAAAATTATATTTTTTATTTTTGAACAAAAACAATATTTGAGGCTGGAAAAATTGTTCATTTAAAAATAAACAACTAATTTTGAACATAATAATAATCAATCAATTAAATTTAAAGTTGATATTCAAAATTGCCCAATGGTCTATAAGTTTGAACAATAGCATAGCGTATATAACAATTATCACTTTTATTTAAGTTGTCTCATTATTTGGACGATTTTAAATATTGGTTAAGTCATTTGTTTTTTTATGGTAAGAAAGTTATTTCATTCAAAATTAAAATAAATTTGCAATACAGTATGAGGTAAAATTTAAAATTTGGAAGCTAGCGTAAAACCTCGACACGCTTACAAGATTGTGAGCAACGAAGTTTGTTTATCTCTGAATAAAATGAATTCTATAGTTTTGATAATGAAAAATAAGTTTTACAGCGTTGCTCAAATTCACTTCACATTTGTTTGATATCCATTGATCTCATATACCATTGTCTTACAATCCAGTTCGATGATAACTCTTTGATCACTCAACTTCTGCAACAAAACCTTTTGAGCTGACATAACTATTACCAAACAATTAGTTTTCGCAGGTACAAAATTTTCAGCATCATCCAATATGAAAAATAATGCAACATCTACATTGCACTTGAGCTACCTTCTATTTGGTTTCCTCCAAGATAAGTCTAATCTATCTTGTCTTTCAATATTACTTGTGTTGTGTTTTCTTCTAGTTAATTGTCATTCTCGGAGAAACTCATGAGTTAAAGTTACTCACATGTGAATCATCTTCTCATTGTTGTCCCACACTTTCTTGTTTCTTCTTCGCCATATGCACCAAAAATGTACGACAAACTTTTTAACATACTGTAGTGATAGAGTGTATATGAGTTTAAAGAAATAATCGTTGAAACAATGTGTATGCAATTACTCCAACAAATCAATCCCAAACTCCAACTTCTCTCCAAACTGCTTCTGCATGTGCGCATTTGAAGAACAAGTGTCATACTAGGACAACTAACTTGTTTGCATTTAAGATTTACTCTAGTAGAAATGGGTCCTCTAACAACCTACAACACAAACATATTAATTTATCCTCAGAATCCACATCATGCAATGACATATTCATGATACACAGTATCTTGAGCATCGAATAATCCCTCCACCAAGTAGCATCCCAAAAAGATAGTCACATTGGAATAGTTCTCCAACAAGAATGTTGTCTGATTCACTGCTGAACCGTGGCTTAAAGCTACCACCTGGTTACCTGTCACTACCATTCCTTTCAATTATTATGTTATAATTTCTCAACTATCACAATTTTTGTTGATTCCGGATGATATTGTGTACCTAATAGGTTATTTGAGGCAGTGATGCAAGGTAATGATGTAATGTTGTCAATCATCCCAATTGCCATATAATCTTTTTATTTTGCTTGTGAAACACTTAATTATAATTGCAATTTTTCAAAATCCCATCGAAATGACAAAACATCCTAATGCTGTTGAAAAATCCTAATTTATAACTACAATGAATCGGTACTTAAAAATATCTTAAGTTCTACCGAAGAACTAGTACTTAAAAATATAGAAGTTCACAATTCTCTTCATTGATACAGCTGATATGGTGACTTAGGATCTGTTTGATTTTAGTGATTTGCAAGAATCACCATGAGTCACAATGTGATATTAAATATGCATCTAATTGACTGTCACTTTGACCAATTGAGACTTAGGATCTGTCATTGCTAGAAACAATTTTCAAATTTTGGTCTATAGTGAACCACTCATCAATGTGACCAATTGTGAAATATACAAACTTCCAAAATGAAACTGTGTTTCTGGAACGGAAGTAAGTTAAAACATGATGCTTCTAATCCTATGTATGAAAAATGGAAATGATGTTTGTAGAGTAAAAGAAAATTAATACATGTTTGCTTTCAAAAAATAATATCTCAAACAAGAGATGCCGTATATGGAGCCACCAAGTGGCGAAGGCAGCTATAAATTCAACACTAAATCAACTGATAAGAGCAGTATTTAAAAACACTTTGAAACAGCTCAGTTCTCCACAGTACAGCAACAGAAATCGACAAAGAGCAGCATTGAATCATCAAGAAACATAAAAAAATCCAACTTTTGAAGCCTATGAATATTTTCTATAGATGTTCCCAATGCTCTCTAATACAAGTTTATGAAATACATTTTTAATCTGCATCCATTTCTTCAAGAGCTGCTTTTGCTGCTGCTTTAGCTTCTTGTAGAAGCTCTTCTGGGACCTGCACATGAATAATTTATAGTGTTGTTAAATAGCGGCATTACAACATAGCAGAATTTTCACAAATCAGTATCACTCCGTAATATGCTATTTCGTACAAAATGTTGTCAAATAGCAGCTAGAGTGACACTATATTAATTTGAACAAACTACTATTTTCTCTGATTTGCAATAAACACTGATAATTTAAAAGCAAGCAGCAAAAGAAAAAACTATAGCTCTATGCAAATTCCATATGCTATGCTATGTAATTTACGTTAAGCTATGCTATGTAAAAAATGTGGATGCTATGCTATGTAAATTCCATATATAATCATTATTTTAAAGTAAAAAAATGTCATTTTATAAAAGTAACTCAAAGTACACCCTGTGATACCTTTTCATGTTGGCGGTTTGATTCCTCACACACCCAGCTCATTTCGAGTTCGAAATCTTTATCCTTTGCCTCGTCATGAACTCCATATATACTGCTCGGCACAGATAATTGCAAAAAAAAGTGTTGTAAGTAACAATTTTCTCTGAGCAATTGACTCCATCCAAATACAAAATTGGGCAACTTTCACATTAAGAATATAAGTAACGACAAACACTGGCGATAATCATGCCCTACTTACATCTTAGCTACTTCAATAACTCCTTGTCGGCAGGTCATATCCGCAAGCTTTAACTTTTCAATCTCTCTGCCAAGACATTAACAAGATAACATTGTAAAACAAAATGCTAATATGGAAACTAATGCAATGCAGCATAAGACGAAAAATCACTATAGAAGAATTACGTAAACGAAAAAGGAAAAGTGCGCTATCCACAAAACCAAAATATAATAACCGCATTCAAGCTTCTTTTGCTGATAGATGCATGCATTTGACTTTTCATACAACTATAGAATCCACGATCGCTGTTCAATTAAGTATTGAGTTACATTACTGTGTTATATAACCACTTACGTTTTAGCTGCCTGCCTGCCCTTCCCAATTGCAGCACCAAAATACCTCTAAAACAAATACAAATACAAACAAATCAGTACCCAAAAAAAAAATTCACACGGAACTTCAAAAAAATATTAGTAGCTCTGCAACAATGAAAAGTCTATAAGCACTGTCAAATAAAGTAGACTCACATAGGAGACACCAGAAGGTTCGACCATGTACAACTGTGGTCCGTCTCTGTCGTAGCCACCTAGTATGACACCACATCCAAAAGGTCTGCAGCACCATTATAGATCAGTTATTAATATGTAAGTATGAGAAAAAACAACTTTAAAATGACTACAAGAGTGTCAGTCTCACTGAACCTGAGCCACCAATATAATGTACAAAGGTGCACATAACTAGCCACTCGATCAGCAAGTTCCTTGACGGGAATTGGGTCACCGTACACGCTGAAAAGAAATTGACCCCAGAATAAACATTTTTTCAAACAATTAAGAAAACCTCAGACTTATGAGATTCTTATATTTCAAGTTACACAAAGTAGTATGTGAAAACTATAATAACTCAAAACACTATGTCAATTGGAAATGACTTAGTTACTACAATGTTTCTTGTTTAGGTCATTAACCATCAAGCAGTATTTTGTGAATACTCCAAAATATAAATAAAGGGACCTTTAACTGGTTACAACTTTCACATATAACTAAAATTAACAGAAACTTTTAGCATACTCATTTAATAATCCACCTATTTCAAGTTTCAACAAATTTTCACCTCTATTTCGAGCTATCTAATTATTTCATTCAGTACAAGAGAATGATGCTTGAGACCTGAGTGTCGGAATCATGTGTATGGCTTCCACCAGGAGCTCTATCTCAATCCAGGGTCAAATATCAGCAAACATTTAGATGTTTCAGAAGTGGTTGTTAGCTATTTTGGCATGCAAGTTGAAACACGTCATCTTAGTTTGAACAAAAGCTTTTGGCCAGTTATTTGTGAGTTAGAGCACAAGTAACATTAGGTAAATTGTTATCACTTGAGAGAGTCATGTAAACATCTCAAACTTTGCCCTTTAAATCATACGAAAACAATTTCAACCATTATACAAAGGCTCCCCTTCAATTCTTGGGAATGCTAAGATGCTAGAAACTGGAAGTTGTCAATATCGATTTTCCTCTCAGACAATCTTGAACATTGTTAGACCACAGGTAGTTGGTTTCTCTAGAACCTCATGCAACTATGATAATCCTAACAGTCAGTTAATAAGGGCTTATAAAAACCTAAAATGATTTGACATTTTCTTTATAATAAGGTTGACTACAAGTACAAAAACAAGGTTGAATCATTACACAAGGTTTCAATTAGTTTCCCTAAACTATAATTGGTCAAATTTCCTAGCTACTACCTGCTTTTTTCCTTGAGGAAAATATAGCTAAATGGAAAGAACCTACAATTAGGTTAATTTCAAAAGTCAAAACAAGGTTAAGTTATTTTCCACTGGAGGCTTTCTATTAGTCCACCTATCCTTTATGGTAGCAACCAATTCAATCAACAAGTTGGTGTATTTAATCAGTAAATGTTGCAAGTGAACGGAGCAAACCTGTCGTAATTAGTTGCTTCCGACTTAGCTCTAGCAACAATTTGCCTGCCATCTGCTGCTAATCCTGCTACAGCCTGAAATTGGAAGTAGATTCATACTTACATCAAAAGAAGTTTAAAGTATCATAAAATCTAGAGATCATGTTATCAAAAAAGTATAACCGATGCAATGCTTTAACTTTAAACTCAGTTACAATACATTGGCTGCTTAATGCTACCGTGATTATTTCACGGACTTTTCTGATATTGAAATCCAATTAGGAACACATGACAAAGCCCTGAAATGCTGTTCCAAATTTGGTCATGCTATAAATATAATATGTAGGTGTTGTTATACTGTTAAATCTACAATTTCTTATGTTTATCCAATAGGAGCTACCAAGGTACGAAATAAATAAAAACATTAGAACCCTACTTCTAGTTAATGCTACTGAATCGAAAGATCATCTAGTGATAGATTACATCATCTCTATTTGTACACAGTACATCACACTCTTTCACTCTTGACATCCATTACTCACACACTAGCAATTGGTTAGTGGTCAAGCTAGTAAACAAATGCAACACAATCACGTCTTCTTCATGAAAAAGCTCTTTCAGGACATGGCAAAAATAAAAACAAATAGCAAAAACCACAAAAAGAAAAAGAGTAAAGGAGCAAAATGTAATTGACAAATACCATTCCAGCATGGCGATGAACCGCGTGTATTCTTCTATTGGAACCCGGAAGCATCATTTTCGAAGGAATAAGCTTCTCAACACCCTTAAATCAACCAAATTCACAACAACAACACTTAAATAAAGATGTCAAAACCTAAAAAGAAAAACCCAAATACCATCATAAAACATCTAAAGATTAACTTACCAGTACAACCCCATCTTTGCATTTGATTCCAATAACAGTCCTGCAACAAAGTTTCAAATCTAAGATCACTAAAAATACCTAAAAAAATTCTTAATCCAAATCCAACATTCAATTTCTCTACAAAAAAAAAAGAGCTACATTTCTTCAAAACCCTTAATTCCAATTTCTCAAAGATCACTAACTAAAACCAAACAAAAAAACCTAAAAAAACAGCATTTTAAAAAAAAAAAACATTCAATTTCTAAAAAAAACAACACTTCTTCAAAACCCTTAATTCCAATTTCTCAAAGATCACTAGCTCAAAAAAAAAAAAAAAACTAAAACATACATATTTAAAAACAAAAACATTTTCAAAAAAACCTACCATTCAATTTCTAAAAAAAAAAACTAGATTTATTCCAAACCCTTAACTCCAATTCTTAAAAGAACAAAAACCCATGATTTATACTCGTAAAAAACGACAAAAGATGAATTAAAAAACAAAGCTTGATGGTACCCGCTATTGTCAACAGCTTTGGCAGCGTATTCGATCTGAAAAACGCGACCGTCGGGAGAGAAAGTAGTGACTGATAGATCGTATCCTGTTCCGATGCTACTCATTTTCTTTCAATTTTCGTTGATTTTGATTTTGATTTTGTGGTTTCTTCTTCTTCTTAGATTGTCTGTGGAGCAAATATAAAGAGGGTTTTGCTTGTTGAAGAGTTTAACAGAGTGACTGAAACTGTGAATAAATTGCATATGTGACTCGTTATTATTCAAAATTGCAACTTTCTACCCAAAATAATAGAGTTGCTTTTATGCTTATATAAATCTTTTCAATAAGTCTATTTAATACTTGCTAAGTCAGCCAAATAAAAATAATTTTTTTATTACTATTTTGTGTTAAATTATAAAATTTATAGATATTTTGTGCTACTAAAATCGTTAAGTTTTATATTTTCTGTTAAATCATAAATGTATTAATATTTTATGTAATTTAAATATATTATTATACATTAATGTTTAAAATATTTGAAGGTATTATTTTAAAGGTTTAAGTGTAGTTTTGTTCATTTTATTATTACCAACCTACGGAATTGGTTATTCTATTTTAAAAATCGACAATTTTGGTCCTTGTATCATATTTTTTAACTAAAAAATGACGATTTGACATATTTTGAATAAAGTGACATACAATTCTATGATATAGAACCATCTAGATGCATTAATCATTTATGTCATTAATTAAATTAAAAATATGAAAAAATTCTAAATTTGAAAGTTAAGTATTTACTGAAGTAGCTAGAATATCACTAGAAGGGGGGTTGAATAGAGATATTTGATGTTTAAAAATTTCTTTTAAGTTTTAAAGCTTTATCCTCTTCGAGAGGATGAAATTTAAAACTAAGAGTAAGAACAGATTACTTTAAGAGGGAGAGAGAGAGAGATTAGAAAATGACACACACAACTTTATATTGGTTCACCCAAACCGGGTTACGTCCAGTCCTCACACACTTGTGAGAATTCACTAAGAAAACGATCAACCTCTCACAGAGGTTAGTTACAACTTGTGTGTTCTAGAGCCTCACCAAGCTTACAATATCTTCTCACGGATTTCAACTATTTCTAAGTGTAACTCACTTAGAAATTACAATATAGTTTGATGATGTTTGTGATGTATCTCTTTACTAACACTTTCTAAAAAGATGTTTCAAAGATCTAGTGTAGGACAATAGAAAGTATAAAGAGAGGATGAGAAAACAATTGATAGCTCTTAGACTTTTTCTTTGTATACTTTGTTGTTGTGTGTCGAATGAAGAAGTGCACCATTGATTTTATAGAGTAGTAAGAACGTCTAACAATGGGTTTTGATGCTTCATGTCCATTGGGCACATTGATCAAAAAGTCAAGGCCTAGTATTCTGAATTACAGAAATGCCATCCAGCTGTCTTTTGTTTTGTTTGACTGCAGGAGGATGAGAATACAGTCCATCCTCGTATGGCAGATACAAACCTCCTGGAAGTCCGTGTCTTAGCTGTCCTTTTTCTTTTTCGTTCTCCAAGGCATGTCAGATTCTATTTTGGGCTTTGTTTAGTATAACCTTTATGTGCAGGTGTAAAGGTAGAACCATTTTTATCATAATCCTATGCATAGAGCTAGAGGTCCATTCTTCTATATTCCAAATTTCTATGTTCATCCTCTGCCTTTCTTTCAAACTTCAATACTGAATTGACTTTGCACATGGAAAGAAATCAAAGTTAACGTGATTCTGAATATTTTGACTGATAGTTGGTTCATCCTCTTTGAAGATCCATCCTCTATTCCATCCTCTCGTTTGAAAACTTGTTGACTTTACATAGATTTTATCTCATTTGAAGAACAACCTGTTTTCTAATAATAATACACTCAAGAGCACAAATTAGTCTTAACAAGAATCATAATCATTTAATTTTGTTATCATTAAAACCATTAGAAATAGATTTTGTCTCAACAATCTCCCCCTTTTTGATGATGACAAAATTCTTTTTAGATTATGATAGATATTGATATATCAGAATATAAGCTCCCCCTCAATATTATCAGAAATGTTTTAAACAATTTCTTTTTCAAATATTTTTCTTAAAAAAAACTTTTGAATTTTTTTGTTAAGAACTAGCTTTTAAAATGACAAATAATTAGAAGGCATGATCCACAAAGATATAACAAACATATGTCAAAGTTATTACAGACAAGAGGCAGAATGTTTTTAACAAAACCAAGAAATTGCAAATTTAAAACAAACTAAAAACTTCATAAGGTCTTCATAATCTTGCTCCCCCTGAATTTAGGCAGCAACAAAAAGAGGAGGGCGGACGGTCGGAGGAAGATTAGGTAGATGGAGATGAGTCATCTGAGGAGGAGGAGGTAGAAGGGTGAGATGCAGCATTCGGATGAGGTTGAGCCTGTGGAACTGGAGGACGGTCTCCAGGGAGAATGGTAGGAATGAAGTGGTTGGTTATCCAATTGAGAAGGAGGCCAAAATGAGTCAGCTGATGTTGAAAATTTGTGAAGCTTTCAAACATCTTCTTTTGGTTCTTGCGAATCTTTTTCAACATTTTCATATGTTTCTGCTCTTTGCGCTCCTTCTTCTTGTGGCTTGAGCAATCTTCTTTGGGAACATCAGATATTTCCAAGAAGGACTGGGTAGAGTCAAAAGGACCTGGAACCTCGGGAGGAGGTTGGGAGGACTCCCCAGCAAGAAGATTAAAGGATGATGAACCAAAAGTGTTAGGAGTAGGAACAAAAGGGGTACCTGTGGGCAAGTTTTCAGGAGGCGGCAGTGGAGATGATGAGTTAATTGTGACTGGGTCAACTTCATTCATACCAGTAAGCTCCTCTTCATTTGGAATTCATGGGGAGAACGTGTGATGTTGCAGAATTAGATCATGATAAAGCTCGGCACCATCCTCCATAAGTTGAAGAGGAGCATCCTCTGGTGGTTCGGTGGTATTAGTGACAAAGTTGAATGTGGATGGAATTATAGCCAAGGGCGAAGAGTGAGTGGGACATGGAATGTCAAAATCACATGGAGGAGATGGAGTTTTTTCAGTATTAATCATAGGTTCCAAATTAGGAGACATAGTATCAACAATAGGAGGATGGATTGGTTCTGTTGGAGGTGGTGGAGTAGCAGGAGTAGATTTTTTGTGTTTTTTTCGACTTTTTGGCTGGTGGAGTTTTGGATGATTTATGTTTTGAAGGAATAGATGTTTTGGTGGATGAAGGCATATCTACAAGTTTGAGTTTCATCTGTTTGATATTGCGCATAGAAAAGCTGTTGTTGAAGAGGACATAGGGTTCGTCCTCAAGAGACAATTTAAAAAATTTAAAAATTTTGTCAAGAGCATCCCATAGGGGGCAGATCTTCCCAAAACGACAGCATTTAACATGAAGTTAAAAATAATATTCCCCAAATGAAGAGGAGTACCTATTGTGAGATGATGAATGAGTAGGAGGTCGAGTTCAGTGACTTTTTCAAAGCTGTCTGCCCTTGGAACAATGGAGTGAACACATATGTTATGGAGAATTCTGCATAAGGGCTGGAGATTAGAGGCCACTTGAGGCTTAGGGGAGTGAATGAGTGAATTTTGAAGCACCTCAGTTCTGGAGACATGGCACTGAGAGTACCATTTTTCAGAGAAGCACAAAGAGCCTTCATCTGGAATGTCCAGAATGTGACACAAGGAGATATGATTAATCTCCATATGCACACCTTTAAGAACAATACTGAACCCAATATCGCCTTTGGATCTAGTAGCCGCAACATAGAACGCTCGCACAAGGCGAGGATATTGAGGTTCATTAATTTTTAAGACGGAGGTCCAGCCAATCTGATCAAAGACATCTTCAATGTTAAAGCCTCATTTCCTTAGGTTAGAAAAGTCAATAAACTTTCCATTTACGACAGATTTTTCGTGCCAATTAGAGAGATAGACTTTCTCTAAGGCTGGAGTTTCAAACAGAGAGCTAGAGGAAGCAGATTGTGGTTTGGAAGAGGGTTTTTTATTGGACGAGTTTTTAGATGAAGGAGAGGAAGTGTTACTGAGAGGTGGTTGAGGAATGGAGTCAGCAGATATGGTTTTCTCTGAATCATCAGAGTCAATTACATGAATGGTGTTATTCTGTTTGGTTGGTTTTTTGGATGAGAGGATTCCAGACATGATTCTGGATGATCTACGAACAGGAGCAGGTATGGAGGTCTTGGATGAAGAAAAATGGGTCCGTTTTAGGTGAGGAGGAGTTGAGGCAATGTTAGGGATGGTGGCTGTATGGAGAGGAGGATGTATGGTAGTCATTGGTTCAGGTTGAAGGATTTCTTCATCCTCCTCGTTGGTACTTGAATACTTATCGTATTCATCTTCAGAGTAATGTTCAACGATTTTTCGTTTTGCAGAAAACTTAGTGCGGGCCATGAGAGAAAAAATTTTGCTAAGTTTTTGAAAGAGAAGGATGAATGGATTTGTTTTCAAGGGAAAGTGTTTTCACGATTTGATGAAGGGAAGACGGAAGGAATATTTGGAAGAGAGAGGTTACAGCAGTTGAGGATTAGACGTGAGGGTATGATGAGATAGGCTGGAGACTAGGCCGCGCGTGACAGGAGCAGTTACTTTTTAGCCGTCAGCATTTAATGCATGACGGAAGCCAATGAGTTTGGCTGGAAAACTGCACATAGAGGGAAACGTGCTTGGCAGTTGTTGACTTTGGTCCGTTTCACCAAAAAAGACAAACATTTCTTTGTTTTGAAACTTGCAGAATCAGTTTGGGCAAAGTAATTCAAATTTTGACCCAAAAAAATGGTTTGACAGAATTTGGAGTTTGAAAGGGACCAAACTTATTTCCTAATTAGTGAATGATCCTCTTGTGATACCTTTAGATGCACAATGATTTTTCCAAGAATTCAACAGATAATAAGAAATTTAAAAATAAATAATAAGTCTTAAACAAATAAAAATTAATGAATTTTAGACAGACTTATGATGGAGAGGTTTTCCAAAATATTTTTGTATCTGTCCTCCTAAAGAGGTTTAGTAAAAATATCAGCTAATTGTTTCTCAGTTTCAATGAAAATTAGCTCAATATCTCCCTTCTGAACATGATCTCGTATGAAATGATGTTTAATTTCGATATGCTTGGAACGAGAATGTTGTATGGGATTTTTTGAAAGATTTATGGCACTTGTATTATCACAGAGGATGAGAATTTTTGCGTACCTTAGTGAATAGTCCTCTAATTGATTTCTTACCCAAAGTATTTGTGAACAGCATTGGGCAGCTGATACGTATTCTGCCTTTGTGGTTGACAAAGCAATTGTGCTTTGTTTCTTGCATGACCAACTTATGAGAGACTCCCCAAGAAATTGACATGTTCCACTCGTACTCTTTCTTTCAACTTTATCCCCTGCATAGTCCGCATCACAGTATGCCAAGAGGTCAAGGTTTGAACTTTTTTTATACCAAATTCCAACATCAGTGGTACCAATCAGATATCTGAAAATTCTTTTTACAACTATACGATGAGATTCTTTGGGAAATGACTGGAATCTTGCACAAAGTCCAATAGCAAACACAATGTCAAGTCTGCTTGCAGTTAAATATAGTAAGGAACCAATCATCCCTCGGTACTCCTTTTCAGATATGGAAGTTCCTTCATCATCTTTATGCAACATGGAGGACGGATGCATAGGAGTCCCCGTGGGTTTTGCTGAATCCATGTTGTATTTTTTTAGAAGATCTTTGGTATACTTTCTTGGGAAATAAAGATGCCATCATCCATTTGTTTAATTTGTAATCCCAGAAAAAATTTCAGTTCGCCCATCATGCTCATCTCAAACTCACTTTGCATGAGGTTAGAAAAATCTTCACACATTTTTTCATTTGTGGATCCAAAGATTATATCATCAACATATATTTGCACAATCAACAGATCCTCTTTAAGAGTTTTCTTAAAGAGTGTGGTGTCGATCTGTCCTTTTGAAAAACCATTTTCTTTTAAAAATGAGCTTAACCTCTCATACCAAGCTCGAGGAGCTTGTTTTAATCCATAAAGAGCTTTAGAGAGTTTGAAGACATGATTAGGTTTTTTCTCATCTACAAAACCAGGAGGTTGGTGAACATACACCTCCTCATTTAAGAAACCATTCAAAAAGGCACTTTTTACATCCATTTGAAATAATTTGATACCTCTATGAGTAGCATAAGCTAGGAGGATTCTAATAGCTTCAAGTCTAGCAACCGAAGCAAATGTTTCATCATAATCTATTCCTTTTTGTTGGTTGTATCCTTGAGCCACTAGTCTTGCTTTATTTATAATAACCTCTCCATCTTCATTTAATTTGTTTCTAAAGATCCATTTTGTTCCAATGATGGATTTGTCCAGAGGATGGGGCACAAGATCCCATACTTTATTTCTTTCAAATTGTGATAGTTCCTCCATCATGGCTTCTACCCATGATTTGTCACATATTGCTTGATCAATATTTTTTGGTTCAACTTGTGATATCATGGCCATGTTATTTGCAAAGGATTGTCTGGTCCTCACACCATCTGCCGTATCCCCAATAATCAGATCAAGAGGATGATGCGTTGCTACCTTCCATCCTCTTGGAGGCTGCTGTGAGGATGGATCAGAATTGTCCTCTTCGTTTGGACTGTGTACTTTAGAGGATGAATGTTCATCTTCTTCTATTTTATCCATATTTTCTAGACACAAGTCATCAAACTCATCAAAAATAACATGCATGGACTCCTCCACAGTTTGAGTCCTAAGATTATAAATTCTATAACCTTTTGACGATGTGGAGTATCCCAAAAATATACCTTTATCGGATTTTGGATCAAACTTTCCCAAATTATCTTTATTATTTAATATGTAGCAATAACACCCAAAAATATGAAAATAAGAAATATTTGGTTTTCTATCTTTCCAAAGTTCATAAGGAGTTTTATTTAAAATTTTTCTGATGGATACACGGTTTAAAACATAGCAAGCTGTGTTAATGGCTTCAACCCAAAAGTATTTTTCAATGTTGGCTTCATTCAAAATAGTTCTAGCCATTTCTTGTAGAGTTCTATTTTTCCTTTCAACAACTCCATTTTGTTGAGGAGTTCTTGGACAGGAAAAATTATGGGAAATACCGTTTTCATCAAAAAATAATTTAAAGGACTCATTTTCAAACTCACCTCCATGGTCACTTCTCACGGAAATAATTTTAGTTGCTTTTTCATTTTGAATTCTTTTACAGAAATATTGAAATGCATCAAAAGCTTCATGTTTATGTTTTAAAACTAAAACCCATGTAAATCGTGAGAAGTCATCAACTATCACAACCACTGACGAAGGATTCCTCAAAAAGTTAAGGATTAGTACTCCTTTTGAAAAGTCAAAATCGAATGGATTTGGTCTTATACAGACGCGAAAAAAAGACCATATGCAGATAATGAAGAACCATAAGACTGAATTACCTGGGATGCCTGTGCCCATAAGAAATCGCGGAGCCACCAATTAATGGTAATGGAACTCTGCGCAAAATTTCCTCCTGTGATATGAGTTACTACTCCTTGATCATTTATACTACCCCAAACATCTGACTGCATTTTCCAACTGAAATGAAATATTACTACAGAAATGGAATTGTACATCCAAAATAATCCTAAGAAGACGTGATCCCAAGCGGATACTTGGCATGTACCCCCTCTTCCGGGTCCATCACAAGGGAAATGAAAACCAAGATTTGCTTTATCCGGTATCAATCGTGAGCTACGAGCAAATAGAAAAGCTTTTAGGAGTATCAATACCGTCACATGAATTGTAAATGCATGAATATGATGTACCAAAAAATCTGCAGTTCCTAATGGAATAGGTAACAAAGCTACTTTGTTGCCCACTGCCACTAAATCACCACCTCCCCAAGTCAAATTGGTGATTTTTGTTGCACCAGGGGCCGTTGTGTCAGGTGCTAAAGCGTGGGTATTTTGTATCCATTGAGCAAAGACAGGTTGTAATTGTATAGCAGTATCTGAAAACATATCTTAAGGGCGCCCTAAAGCATTCATGGTATCATTATGAATATACAAACCAAAACCGTGAAAGCCTAAAAATATACACACCCAGTTGAGATGTGATATAATTGCATCGCGATGTCTAAGCACACGATCTAATAGGTCGTTGTATCGAGTAGTTGGATCATAGTCTCTGACCATAAAAATGGCTGCATGTGCAGCAGCACCAACTATAAGAAATCCACCAATCCACATGTGATGTGTGAACAATGACAGTTGTGTACCATAGTCAGTAGCTAGGTATGGATAGGGAGGCATAGCATACATCGAATTAATCAAGATGTCAAAAGCATAAGACGCTTTTTCTTGATAGTACCCATTTTGGTATTAAAAACATTCCTTTTTTTTATCCTCAAGAATCAGACAATACTATGCTATTTTCTATGCTTGTATTAGTACTATTTACTTTCTTCGTTGGGTCCGTTGGAATTTCTTTCAGCCAAGAAGGAATAGATTTGGATATATTATCTAAATTGTTAATTCCGTCTATAGACCTTTTACATCAAAACTCAAAAAATTCTGTGGATTGGTATGAATAACTCAAAAAAGTATAGCTTTTTTCGGAATATTAATAGCGTCTTTTTTCTATAAACCCATTTTTTCTTCTTTACAAAATTTAAACTTATTTAATTTATTTCAAAAAAGTGTTCCTAAAAAAATTATTGTTGATAAAATAATCAATATTATATACGATTGGTCATATAATCGTGGTTATATAGATGCTTTTTTTGAAGTATCTTTAATTGCGAGTGTAAAAAAGATAGCTAAATTCAATTATATTTTTGATAGACAAATAATTGATGGAATTCCAAATGGAGTCGGTATTTCAAGTTTTTTTATGGGAGAGGCTATCAAATATGTGGGGGGGGGG
>JBBPBO010000003.1:5624046-5723271 GCA_037974295.1 Cicer cuneatum | reverse complement strand
GGGGGGGGCGAATTTCTTCGTATATTTTCTTTTTTCTATTAATCTTTTTAGTAATTTGTTATTATATATTTATCTAATAGAATGTACTATTCAAGGAGTTAGCTCCTAAGAATGATGGTAGAGTCATTTAAGAATGTCTCATCTGAAAAGCTTCCTTAACTACTTATTTAGTAGATCAAGAAAACAAGCTGCAACAGAAATATTTTTGAAATTGTTTTCTCTTTTTGTTTTAAGAGATTATATTTGAAATTATCTTGTATTTTTTTTATCTAGATTTAATAGAATCTATTTTAATTATGGGCGAATGACGGGAATTGAACCCGCGCATGGTGGATTCACAATCCACTGCCTTGATCCACTTGGCTACATCCGCCCTATATTCTATATAAATTACATAACTTTTTATACCTTTTCATTATCATTTTTTTCTTCTCTTCTAAGTTCTTACGCGTCTTTTAAAATACGATAAAATAAGAAAACATTCATTTCTTTTTTCTTTATTTTACAAAGAAGAATGCTAAAGAATATTTAAATTCATAAATAATTTAGGAATTTCTGTATATGTATACAGAAATTATATAGAAAGTATACAGAAAAAGACTACTAACAAAAAAAAAAGTAAAGGGGTAAAGGGGTGAGTAATCTCGTTTTTCGTTTATGGATTGAAGTAAGAATTAGATAGTTCTAGTTTCAACAGCACTGTCTAAACTACAAAAAACCCTCCCCTGTCGTTGTTAAATTTGAAAACAAACACTGGAAATGAAAAAAAAAAAACAAGAATCGAAATGTTCTATTTTTTTATTACTATACTTATAGTTAATATAAAATGATTCTATATATAATATTTTTCTATATTTTCTATATTCGTATATTTTAGATATTCGAAAATATTCCAATTTATTTATTTTCAATACATATAAATTCTTTTTTCGAAAACCAGAGAAGAAAACTCTACCCGAGGATGAATGTTTAACCTCGCATAGAGTGGGTTTAAAGATAACTTCAAATCCACTATCACACAATGCTTAGTAAGTTATGTTTTAAACCATCTACATACTGAACATTTTCAATTTTTGCAGAATTATTTTTACCAATAATACCTGTACCTTTTATTTGAACTTTATCATTATTTCCAAATGTGACTGATCCTCCATCCTTTGTTTCTAGTGAAATGAAACAATGTTTATCCCCTGTTATATGCCTTGAGCAGCCACTGTCCAAGAACCATGGTTTTCTTTTGTTGATAAGAGGATATGCCTGTGTCAGAATTTAAGAGTGACTTAGGTACCCATATGGAATTGGGTCCTTGGTAGTTAGTTCGTCCTCTTGTAAGGATTTTCTTTTTATGGTAGCAAATGGAATCATGGTGTCTATACTTATCACAAAATGAACATTTCCTTTTGTTGATTTCAGCCATTTTCTTAGCATGACAAACTTTGATAATATGTCCATGTTTTTTGAAAAAGGTGCATTTAGATCTGTCCTCTTGTTTATTTGGTAGAAAGAAGTTTTCATATAATTTTTGCTTTTGAGAACTTTTAAATCCAATATCAGCTTTGTCAAAAATTCCAGATTGAGATCCCATAATTTTTTGAAATGTTTCAGTGGATTTAACAAAGTTGGTAGTGTCCTTTTTGAGTTCTTCTACCTTTACTTTTAAAACACTCTTTTATGTATCCTCTTCTGGAGGATGAATATTGACAATTTTCTTGTTCAAAACTTTTTGTTGTTCGGACAATTTTCTATGAGATGCCTGCAAGTCCATAATGATTTTTTTGATATTTATCATTCTTAGCTTGGAGTTCCTCATTTAACTTCTTTATTTTATAAAGTTGGTTTTTAAGAAAACCACATTTATGAGATAAAGTGTTTGAGTCATTTAAGAGATTGTCAAATTCAATTTCTAATTTCTCACAAGAGGGACATAAATCAGTAATGGTTACCTCATCAGTATCTGAGTTTGCCATAAGGCAGAGGTTAGCTTCTTCTTCCTTGTCTTGCTCGAAGGATGATCCATCGCTGTCCTCCCAGGTGGCCATCATAGATTTATTTTTATTTTGAAATCTTCTTGTGTTTCTTTTGTTTAGAGGACATTCAGTTTTGTAATGTCCCACTTTGTTGCATCCAAAACAGGTTATCTGACTTTTGTCAGTTTTTTCTTTTTGAGGAGACCTTTTTTCTCGTCCTCTTCTAATTATCATCCTCTGAATTCTTCTAGAAATCAGAGCGAGTTCATCCTCCTCATCAGATAGAGGATATTCTGAGTTTTCCCTTTTTATGACATCTTCATTCTTCTTGGAGGAAGTACTTTCAGTTTGACTAGATTTTAACGCAATCATTTTTCCCTTTTTGCTTGGTTTATCAGCAAGCAGCAATGGTTCATGAACTCTAAGAGTCCCAACTAGATCTTCTAACCTCATGGTGGCCAAGTTTCTTGCTTCTGTAATGGCTGTCACCATTGGTCTCCATTCTTTTGGTAAACTCCTCAGAATTTTCCTTATCCTCTTTTGAACAGAATATTCCTTTCCAAGAGATCTTAAGTTATTTAGAATGATTGTTAGCCTTGACAACATTTCATCAATAGTTTCTTCTTCCTTCATTTCGAATAATTCGAATTCTTTAACACCCATGTCAATCCTCGCCTCTTTAATGCGACTTGATCCTTCATGGTGGATTTTCAGAGTGTCCCATAGTTCTTTAGCACTTTGGCATTCTTCAACTCTGTCATATTCTTCCCTGCTCAAAGCACACGTTAGAAATAAATGAGCTTTAGAGTTTAGGAGTACCTTAGCATTTTCTTCGGCTGTCCATTGTGCTTGAGGTTTTTCATCGGAGGATGAATCTGTGTTGTTGATTCTAATGACGTGATTTCCATTCTCAACCACAGACCACATGTTGTTGTCTTGTGATATGAGAAACAATCTCATCTTTCCTTTCCAGTGATAGTAATCTGTGCCATTGAAGTAGGGAGGTCTGCTGGATGATCCTCCTTCAGGAATATACTTAGCTTTTGACATTTTTCTTTTGATCTTTTTCTCTTACACTGTTAGGTGTAGTTTTCTAGAGAACCTTGCTTTGATGCCAATTGAAGTAGCTAGAATATCACTAGAAGAGGGGTTGAATAGAGATATTTGATGTTTAAAAATTTCTTTTAAGTTTTAAAGCTTTATCCTCTTTGAGAGGATGAAAATCAGAGGTTGGAAATTTAAAACTAAGAGTAAGAACAAATTACTTTAAGAGAGAGAGAGAGATTAGAAAATGACACACACAACTTTATACTGGTTCACCCAAACCGGGTTACGTCCAGTCCTCACACACTTGTGAGAATTCACTAAGAAAACGATCAATCTCTCACAGAGGTTAGTTACAACTTATGTGTTCTAGAGCCTCACCAAGCTTACAATATCTTCTCACGGATTTCAACTATTTCTAAGTGTAACTCACTTAGAAATTACAATATAGTTTGATGATGTTTGTGATGTATCTCTTTACTAACACTTTCTAAAAAGATGTTTCAAAGATCTAGTGTAGGACAATAAAAAGTATAAAGAGAGGATGAGAAAACACTTGATAGCTCTTAGACTTTTTTTTTGTATACTTTGTTGTTGTGTGTCGAATGAAGAAGTGCACCATTGCTTTTATAGAGTAGTAAGAACGTCTAACAATGGGTTTTGATGCTTCATGTCCGTTGGGCACATTGATCAAAAAGTCAAGGCCTGGTATTCTGAATTACAGAAATGCCATCCAGCTGTCTTTTGTTTTGTTTGACTGCAGGAGGATGAGAATACAGTCCATCCTCGTATGACAGATACAAACCTCTTGGAAGTCCGTGTCTTAGCTGTCCTTTTTCTTTTTCGTTCTCCAAGGCATGTCAGATTCTATTTTGGGCTTTGCTTAGTATAACCTTTATGTGCAGGTGTAAAGGTAGAACCATTTTTATCATAAGCCTATGCATAGAGCTAGAGGTCCATTCTGTTGGAACCAAGTTGGTTCTAAATAATCAGGATTTTGATGTGTACAAAAGCATTCGATGGAATCTTATTTTGAGCTTGAATTATTACAGTAAAAACCCATCAGAAGATGAATGTATCAGAGGATACATTCTGATTTTACAAAAGATGCATTTCTGGAATTATCAGAAGATAAACCAGAATGTCATAACCCGATCAGAAGATAACTTTGGAGGCTCATAATAAACAGAAACAAAATCAGAAGAACATATGGAAAACACCAGAGGGAAGCCTGCCATAATATGAATTGCTTCAAACAAGAATGATTCAAATATCAGAAGCAATCAAGAAGTTATAAGGATCAGAACATAGCCTGGCAGTGTAAATTTCAACACAGTCCAGACTGGTCCAGAAGTGACCAGAAGATATATTCGAGGATCAATATCAGAAGGAAAATATATCAGAAGAATCCATGGACTATACCAATGTGAAGTCTGCCATGTGTAGAGTTGTTCAAGGCCATAAGTTGTCAAATACAAGAAGTAATCCAGAAGATAATTTGACCAGAACTTGGCATGACAGTCGAATTTTGAACAAACCAGACTTCGCCCAGACTTCATCTAGAATTGATCAGGAGATACTTTTGATGGCTCAGATCAAAGGCAATCAATATCAGATGAAGACTTGGATCATACCAGAATGAAGCCTGCCATGAGGAGAGGTGTTCCAGATCAGAAGAAGTCAAAAGTAAGAAAGTATTACTGAAGATGATCTGACCAGAACATGGGATGACAGTAAGAAATGCAAAACAACCATCTTCATCCAGACCTCATCAGAAGAAATGTTTAAGGGTCCAGAACAAGAGGATCGATTCACACCTGACCCAGACCAGATGAAATCATGATTCAAGGTATGAAACTAAGTCCATACCAGAAGAGACATTTTCCAGAATTGATCCAGAACTGATCTAGAATGAAAGGTAAAATGTCAAGTCTGATATGTTTGTGTCAAGAGTGATTTTCAGTTCAATACCATATCAGAAAGAATACATTCAGTTTAATGGTTCAGATTTAAAGTATCTGATCCAGTAAATGGTCGAAATCAGAGGATCACAGTATGGTCCAGATGTGATCAAATGCAGAAAATCCAACAGTCCAGATTTGATCAAAATGATCAATGGTGGAGATTCAAATCTGATTTGATCAGAATGTTAAATGAATTTATTAACTGAAATATGTTGAAGTCACATGGAAGTTAATATGCTGTTGGCAGACAGATTCAGAAGTTACTTAATTATGTGTTCTGTATTGTTACTTAATTCCACTGCGTATTCTGTTTACAAGTTTAAGTCATAAACTGTAAAAACAGAAATAGATTTTAAAATAAGTCAAACACAATTCAACCCCCCTTCTCGTGTTTGCACCTTCAATTGGCATCAGAGCAAGGTCTCAAATCTGAGCACTTAACAGTGTTTGAGAAAAGATCCAACAAGTTTAACATGTCAGAATCCAGAGAAGAATTGGGAGGCAACATCAACAGACCACCACTGTTTGATGGAGAAAGGTTTGAAAACTGGAAGTACAGAATGAGGAGTTTCTTCATATCACAAGATCCAGAATTATGGAAGATGGTAGTCAAAAGGTACAATGCACCTACTCTTCCAGAAGATCCAACAAAGGAACTGGACATGGAAGATATGAAACCAGACTAGATTATTCAAACAACATCACAAGTCACAAAATATAATGATCAGTGCCATCACATTCAAAGAATTTGATAGATGCACAGACAAAGAGACTGCCAAAAGCATCTTTGACAGTCTGGTTCTGACTTATGAAGGAAGCCAGCAAGTTCAAGAAGCAAGGGCAAACATACTGATAAAACAGTATGAGATGTTTAAGATGGAATATGATGAAAACATTGATGAAATGTTTTGCAGATTCCAGACTCTGATATCTGGACTGAAAGTCTTGAAGAAAAGCTACACAACAGCTGATCATGTCAAGAAAATCTTAAGAAGCCTATCAACCAAATGGAGACCAATGGTCACTGCAGTTCAGCAAGCCAAAGATCTGAACAACCTAAAACTTGAAGATCTGATCAGCTCACTCAGGTCTCATGAAATTGAATTAGAGGCAGATGAATCAAGGAAGAAAAAGAATTTGGCCTTAAGATCAAAACAGAAGAAGGTTGCAAGGGCAGCATCAGAATCAGAAGACAGTGACAGTGATTGTGATGATATGGCATACTTAACCAAACAAATGGTTAAGATATAGGAAAACAGAAAAAGAAGGAGCTTCAAGAAAAATCATAACAGAAGATAGGATGAACCTGACAAGAAAACAATTATTTGTTATGGATGCAATGAAGCTAGACATTACAAGTCAGAATGTCCAAATCTGGAAAAAGAAGTACAAAACAAGAAGAATTCCAGATTCAGAAAGAATTGTTTACTGGCTGCCTGGGATGTATCAGAATCAGAGGAAGAATCTTCTGATGATGAAGAGGCAGAAACAGCAAAGATGGCTCACATCAAGTCTGCTTCTGGTCTTCATAAAAGCATGAATTCCAGAAGGAAAACAGGCAGAAGGAAGAGTGATAGAAGCAATCACTCAGGCAAGTCTGAAAGCACATCAAAGGAAACAATTTTGTCTCTGATGGCTCATACAAATTCAAGTTCTGGATATAGCTCTGGAACAGAATCAGAAGATGAAGACAGTGAGGTATTCTCTGATCTTTCTAAATCTGATTTAATTGAGACTTTAAAGGACTTGTTAAATGCAAATAATAAGATATCTTTAAAACTGAAAACTCTTAGGGAAGATAAGAAAAATCTAACCAAAGAGGTCCAAGTTTCAAAGAATCTAATTTCTGAGTATGCAGCTGAAATCGAAGATTTGAAAACTGAAGTTGCAAAACTCAAGTCTGAAAACCAAACTCTGAAAAGTAATGTATGTTCCACTTCTGAGACTGTTTGTAAATCTGACATGCATGAACAATTTTTTCAAAACTTCATTTCCAGTGGAATGGAAAGAAGTAAGTATGCATCTATGATTTATGGAAACAACAACTCTGGAAAGAGAGGTCTTGGTTTTTCTGAATCAATTAGTGAAAATAAAGCTGCTCATTCTAATGCTTTATGTATTGTTTGTGCTAAGAAAGGTCACTCTGAATTATCTTGTCCAATGATAAAATCTGAACAAGATTAGAGAACTGTTAAAACTAACAAACCTGGACCCAATAAGTTCTGGGTACCAAAGGATCAAATTGTCTATGTTGCAAATATTCTGAGCAACCAGAAGGATACACCAACAATGGTGCCGGGACAATGGATGTTGGAAATGCACAAACAGAAGAAGGTTTATGTTCCAACATCTACCAAACAGAAGCCAAGTGACTCTGGTAAAAGAAGATCTGGTCAACACAACCAGAACCAGAATCAGAATAAAAACAGGAACAAAATTCGAAACTGGAACCAGTACTAGAAGCATAGAAATTGGAACCAATATAAGAGGTACAGGAACTGGAACCAGAACCAACACTGGATCCAGAACCAAAATTGGAGGCATAGAAATTGGAACCATAACCAGTACTGGAACAGAAATCAGAATCAGTACCAGTACCAGAACCAGAACCTGAACCTGAACAGGTATCAGTATCAAAGGATGAGGTATGTTCATCAGAACTCGAACCAGAACCAGCATAAATACCAGAATCAGTATAAGGTTCAGAGGAACATGGTGTATCTGCCAAAGCAGAAAAATCAGAATCAGGAGAGTTCTTCAAACACTCCAGTGAGACTCATGAAGACTACAAACCTGGAAGGGAATTCAAATTCCCTCATTCAAACCATGTAATCTTAGAACATACAGATTCTGAATCTGAAAATTAGAAGCAAGAGGATTTTCAGAGTAAAACTAAAACTGTTAATACAAAGGTGACATCTTGTTGTAAATAATATTGTTTGATATTTATTTTTACTGAAATAACAAGAAGCTTGATTTTAACAAATCAAAGCTAGATAAGTATTCTGCAGGTTGTCAGAGGAACAAGGTGATTCACACGAATTGAACAGCAGAAGCTGAGTACTAGAGGCAGAAATCACCAGAAGCAGAATTTTTTATCTGACTGTATTGAGTTCATTTGTTAATTAATTGATTTGTATTATGTTTGATGACAAACAGCTTGACTCTGATAAGTCAAAGCAAAATGAGATAGTGCAGGTTCACAAGAACCAAAAAGGGCAGAAGCAGAAGAAGAAGCAGAATCAAGGAGACTGCTCAAACAAGCCAGAAGCAGAATTGTCTCTGGTGGCTCGAACAGAAGCTGAGTCTGAGTTTGACTCTGACTCTAATTCTGATAAAGGCAAGGACTAATTAGCAGCATAATCTGAGAAAGATCAAGATGAAGAAGAGCATGCTGATTCTGAAGATAAGTCAAAAAAGAAATCTGGATACTTATCAAAATCAGAAACTGTTACTGATCTTCCAGAACCAGAAGTTCATTAGAATCAGAACTAGAAGCTGATAAAAACCAAGAAATATTAATGAGGCTTTGTCAAAGGAAGGATGGATACTTGCAATGCAAGAAAAGCTAAATGAATGATGTTTGGGATCTGATTTCCAGACCCAACAAAAACATTATTGGAACCAAGTGGGTATTCATAAACAAACTGAATGAAAAAGGAGAAGTGGTCAAGAACAAAGCCAAACTTGTGGCACAAGGATACAGTCAACAAGAAGGTATAGACTACACTGAGACTTTTGCTCCAGTGGCCAGGTTAGAAGCAATTAGAATTTTGTTATCATATGCTGCTGATCATGACATAATGCTGTATCAAATGGATGTTAAAAGTGCATTTTTAAATGGCTGTATAAGTGAGGAAGTCTATGTCAAACAGCCCCCTGGATTTGAAAATTCTGATTTTCCAGACCATGTGTTCAAACTTAAAAAATCTTTATATGGTTTGAAACAAGCACCAAGGGCTTGGTATGACAGACTTAGCAACTTTCTACTGAAAAATGAATTTAATAGAGGTCAGATTGATAATACTCTATTTAGGAAATCCATTAATAATGATATTCTGATAATACAAGTCTATGTTGATGATATCATATTTGGATCTACTAATGGCACTTTGTGCAAGGAGTTTTCTGACTTAATGCAGAAAGAATTCCAAAATGAGCATGATGGGAGAACTCAAGTTTTTCCTGGGAATCCAGATTCATCAAGGTAAGTCTGGTATACTCATTCACCAGTCTAAATATACTAAAGAACTTCTTAAAAAGTTCAACATGAGTGAATGTAAGCCAATGGCCACCCCCATGCACCCAACCTGCTCACTTGACAAAGCTGAAACCAGTCAAAAGGTTGACCAGAAAACATTTAGAGGCATGATAGGATCCCTGTTATATTTAACTGCTTCTAGACCTGACATTCTGTATAGTGTCTGTGTCTGTGCCCGATTCCAAGCTGACCCTAGGGAATCTCATTTAACAGCTGTGAAACGCATACTGAGATACCTTAAAGGAACCACCAACCTTACCTTGCTGTACAAGAAATCTCCAACCTACAAACTTAAAGGTTTTTGTGATTCTGACTATGCTAGAGACAAGCTGGAAAGGAAAAGCACAAGTGGCAATTGCACATTCTTAGGTGATAACTTGATCTCATGTGAAGGTGCAAACACGAGAAGGGGGGTTGAATTGTGTTTGACTTAACTTGAATACTTTTCCTGTTTTAATACTTTCAAAACAAAACTTGATGTATAATTAAAACAGAGTTAGCAGTGGATAAAAATAAAAACTCACAGATTTTATATTGGTTCACCGTTAACGAGGCTACGTCCAGTCCCTTCGCCTTGAAGGATTTCACTAATTCAAACTTGAATTACAACCTTGCTACTGACCCTCCAAGTCAGTCTTCTCAATAGTCTAACAATCCTAGACTTCTTGAGGAAAACACCTGTCTTCAGCCAATCTGACAACCCCAGATTGTAGAAGAAATCACAACACTATGAATCTAATTGCCAAGTAACCTGCTACCTCTACTGACTCCCACAGCTTGTAGACTCTACTTCAACAACTTAGATTTGACATAGTGGAACGAAAACAACAAGAGTACTTGCTTTAAAAACTGAGACTCAACAATTGACTTATATGAAAATTTGAGAGTGTTTGCTTTTGAAGTGTATGACCCTTTTGTGATTTTTGATAATGAACATTTTGCCTTGAGCCTCCTTTTATAGATGCAGATTTGGGCCTCTTCCAAGCTTAATTTCGAGCTGAATCTTGCTGGATTCTCTTGCAAAAATAACTTGACCAATTGGGCTTTATTTAAATAAAAAACATATCTTTAGATTCTCTTTCAAAATAACTGGCCAATCAAATCTGTGCATTGCTTCCCGCCACAGCTCCTCAATTCCATGCTACTCCTCTTTATTTTTATAACAAATATTTTTAACACTTTAATTAAAATAACTTAAGATCTTCACCTTTAATCCTCATGATCAAATCTGCACCCTTGGATCTTCATGCGATAGTCCAGCCTGGACCAGCCTTTTTGATATTTTGTAATCCTCTGAATTCGGCCTTTGTTGGACTGCACAGTCTGTCCCTCTGATTTCGGCCACCACTGGGCCATGGTCTGATTTTCTGATCTGGACCATCACTGGACCAAATAATTATTTCTGAACCATTGATCTGGAAGTTTTTACTCTAATCTGGACAGATTCTGGACTTTGGTCTGGAACAAACTGAAATTAACTTGAACAAAAAATATTTTAGTCTGGACATTTTACCTTTAATTTTGGACGAGGTCTAGATTGATTCTGGAACTCATTTCTTTTGGTCTGGACTTAGTTCCATGCCCTGAATCATGCTATCTTATGGTCTGGGCCAAATCTGGATTGATCCTCTTGTTCTGGACTCATAAACATACCTTCTGGTCAAGTCTAGAACAAGTCTGGACTGTGTAATTTTTCACTGCCAGGCCATCTTCTGGTCAGAATAACTTCTGGAGTAAAATTGATATTGGATTCCTGTTTGTCTGGAACAACTCTCCTTCTGGCAGGCTTTCCAATGGTATGATCCATGTTTCATTCTGATTTTTATGCCTTCTGATCTGGGCCATCAAATATATCTTCTGGTCATGTTTTGACATTCCTGGAGTATCTTCTGGTCATTCTAGAATTCATTTATCTGGAATCCTTTGATCACTGCTTCTGATTCCTTCAGTTTCTGGGGCATTTAACTTAATAATTCAAAGTACAAAATAAGTTTACATTGAGTACATTTGTAAGCATCAAAATCCTAAGTACTTAGAACCAACTTGGTTCCAACAATCTCCCTCTTTTTGATGATGACAAAACCTTAACTTATTTTGCTAACCTATGACTCGAAGACTTTGAATTACTCCCCCTCAGACCAATCTCTCCCCCTAAGTCTGATACTCTCCTTTTCAACTCCTTCTTTGTTCTCTCTTTCTTTTCTTCTCTTCTCCTCTTCTTTTCAACTCCTTTTTTTTGCTCTCTTTCTTTTTTCTCTTCACATTTCCTCTCCTTTTCAACTCCTTCTATTTTCACTTTTTCTTTTTCTTTCTTTGTTTTTCTCTCTCCCTGTTTCCTCTCCTTTTCAACTCCTTCTGTTTTCTCTCTTTCTTTTTCTCTCCTTCTTTCTTTTTATCTCTCTTTTTCTACTTATTTCTCCTTTCTTTCTCTCTCTCTCTCTCTCTCTCTCTCTCTCTCTCTTTCTCCCCCTTTTTGTCATCAACCAAAAAGTGGTCCTACTATTTTTGTATTTTTTTTCTCTTTACAAAGTATAGAAAATAAAAACATAAAATAAAATAACAGAAAATAAATTAACATGAAATTTAAAAACTCCTAAGATGACTACTTGAGCTAGTCAGATATGGAGGTCATGCTGAGATGCTTCTTATTGAACTCGAACCTATCTTCTGGTAATGCCTTCGTGAAGATATCAACCCATTGATGATCAGTGTCCACAAACTGGATGCTTAAAGTACCTTTTTGAACATGGTCCCTAATGAAATGGTGTTTTATTTTGCTTGACCAAGAGATCAAATTATCACCTAAGAATGTGCAGTTGCCACTGATACTTTTCCTTTCCAACTTGTCTCCAGCATAGTCAGAATCACAAAAACCTCTTAGTTTGTAGGTGGGGGTTTTCTTGTATAACAGGGTAAGGTTGGTGGTTCCTCTGTATGTTTTCTGGTCTACCTTTTGGCTAGTTTCATCTGATTTACCTTGATGAATCTGAATTCCTAGGAAGAACTTAAGTTCTCCCATCATGCTCATTTGGAACTCCTTCTGCATTAGGTCAGAAAACTCTTTGCACAAAGTGCCATTAGTTGATCCAAATATGATATCATCAACATAAACTTGAATAATCAGAATATCATGTTTAATGGATTTCCTAAATAGTGTATTATCAATCTGGCCTCTATTAAATTCATTCTTAAGCAGAAAGTTACTAAGTCTGTCATACCATGCCCTTGGTGCTTGTTTTAAACCATATAAAGACTTTTTAAGT
This sequence comes from Cicer cuneatum, assembly GCA_037974295.1. Taxonomy (NCBI): domain Eukaryota; kingdom Viridiplantae; phylum Streptophyta; class Magnoliopsida; order Fabales; family Fabaceae; genus Cicer; species Cicer cuneatum. The sequence continues at coordinate 5,710,772 of JBBPBO010000003.1, read as the reverse complement.
TTTAAAAACATGGTCTGGAAAATCAGAATTTTCAAAACTAGGGGGTTGTTTGACATAGACTTCTTTATGTAGCCATTTAAGAATGCACTTTTGACATCCATTTGATACAACATTATATCATGATTAGCAGCAAATGATAAGAGAATTCTAAATGCTTCTAACCTGGCCACTGGAACAAAAGTCTCAGTGTAATCCATACCTTTTGACTGTATCCTTTTTCATTGAATTTGTTTCTGAATACCTACTTGGTTCCAATAATGCTTCTGTTTGGTCTGGATGCCAGATCCCAAACATCATTCCTTTGGAATTCATTCAGCTCCTCTTGCATTGCAAGTATCCACCCTTCCTCTGCCAAAACTTCATCAACAATGCTTGGTTCGCCTCAGCTTCTGGTTCTGTAATAGCTTCTGATTCTGATGAATCAGCTTCTGATTCTGGTGAATCTGTAACAGCTTTAGATTCTGGTAAATATCCAGATTTCTCTTATGACTTATCTTGACTGTTTCTGACTTGATCAGATTTATCTTTTGAAGATTTGTCATGTGTTGCTGACTTGCTTGTATCCTTTACCTTTCCAGGTACTTATGTTTCTTGTGCTTCTGCTCCATACACTATTTTTATCTTGCTTTGATTTGTTAAGATCAAGCAGTTTGTCATTTTACATAATGCAAATCAAATAAGTTAAAATTTAACTCAATACAGCCAAACCATTCGTTCTGCTTCTGCTTCTGCTCCATTTGGTTTTGATGAACCTGTACTATCTTTATGTTGCTTTGATTTGTCAAGCAGTTTGTCATATACCATAATATAAATCAATTAATTTAAAAATGAACTTAGTACAGCCAAACCATTAATTCTGCTTCTGGTGGTTTCTGTTTGTTTTTGAAACCACTAGAATGCTGTTTCTGCTGAGGTGTTCAATTCGTGTGAATCACCTGGTTCCTCTGACAATTTGAAAACCTGCAAAACACTTATCTAGCTTTGATTTGTTAAGATCAAGCTTCTTGTCATCACAGTAAACATAAATATTAAATAATAATAGTATTTATAGCAAGATGCAGCCTCAGGTTTACTCTGAAAATCCTCTTGCTTCTGATTTTCAGATTCCTAATCTATACGTTCTGAGATTACATGGTTTGGATGAGGGAATTTGAATTCCCTTCCAGGTTTGTAGTCTTGATGAATCTCACTGGAGAGTTTGAAGAACTCTCTTGATTCTGATTCTTTAATTTCTGTTTTGGCTCATACACCATATTCCTATGGTGATTCTGGAACTTATGGTGATTCTGATAATCATACTTATTTTGATAATTAAAGTAGTTCTGCTGATCATACCTCAACCTTTGATATTGATACCTGTTCAGGTTCTGGTTCTGGTATTGATTCTGATTGTGCTTCTGGTTCCAGTTTCTGTGCCTCCAGTTCTGGTTCTGGTTCCAGTGTTGGTTTTGGTTCTAGTTCCTGTACCTCTGATACTGGTTCCAGTTTTGGTTCTGGTGCCAGTTTCTGTGCTTGTGGTACTGGTTCCAGTTCTGGTTCCAGTTCTTGTTCCTTTGATATTGGTTCCAGTTCTTGTTCTGATACGAGTGATATCCATGATATTTCCTGTTCCTCCTATAATTCTGGTTCTGGTTCTGATAGGTATCGTGTTGACCAGTTCTTCTTCTACCAGAGTCACTTTGCTTCTGTTTGGTAGATGTTGGAACATAAACCTTCTTCTGCTTGTGCGTTGCCAACATCCATTGTCTAGGCACCATTGTTGGTGTCTCATTCTGGTTGCTCAGAACATCTGCATCATAGACAATTTTATCTTTTGGTACCCAAAACTAATTGGGTCCAGGTTTGTTAGTCTTAACAGCTCTCTGATCTTGTTCAGATTTTACCATTGGACAAGATAATTCAGAGTGACCTTTCTTAGCACAGACAATACATAAAACATCAGAATAAACAGTTTTATTTTCAGTACTTGTTTCTGTAAAACCAAGACCTCTTTTTCCAGAGTTACTGTTTCCATAAATCATAGATGCATACTTACTTCTTTCCAATCCATTTGAAATAAAGTTTTGAAAAAATTGCTCATGCATATCAGATTTACAAACAGTCTCAGAAGTGGAACAATTATTACTTTTCAGAGTTTGGTTTTCAGACTTGAGTTTTGCAACTTCAGTTTCCAAACCTTGGATTTCAGTTGCATACTCAGAAATTTGTTTCTTTAAAACTTGGACTTCTTTGGTAAGATTTTTCTTATCTTCCTTAAGAGTTTTCAGTTTTAAAGGCCTCTTATTATTTGAATTTAACAAGTCTTTTAAAGTCTCAATTAATTCAGATTTAGAAAGATCAGAAAATACCTCCTTGTCTTCATCTTCTGATTCTGTTCCAAAGCCTGAGCTGTATCCAGAACTTGAGTTTGTATGAGCAATCAGAGACAGAATTGCGTCCTCTGATGTGCTTCCAGACTTGCTTGAGTGACTACTTCGTTCATTCTTCCTTCTGCTTGCTTTCCTTCCTGAACTCATGCCTTTATGAGGTCCAGAAGCAGACCCGATGTGTGCCATCATTGCTGTTTCTGCCTCTTCTTCATCAGATGATTCTTCTTCTGATTCTGATACATCCCAGGCAGCCATTAGACCCTTCTTTCTGTATCTGGAACTCTTCTTGTGCTGTTTGCCTTTTTCCAGATTTGGACATTCTGACTTGATATGTCCAGGTTTATTGCATCCATAACAAACAATATTCTTCTGGTCAGATTCTTCCTTTCCTCTGTTGTTATGTTTCTTCCTGAAGTTTCTTTTCTTCCTGTTTTCCCAGATCTTAACCATCTTTTTGGTTAAGTAAGCCATATCATCACAATCATTGTCACTATCCTCTGATTCTGATGCTGCCTTTGCAGCTTTCTTATGTTTCGACTTCATAGCCAGATTCTTATTCTTCTTAGGTTCATCTTCTTCCAGTTCTATTTCATGAGACCTGATCAGGTCTTCAAGCCTTAAAGTACTCAGATCCTTAGCTTCCTGTATTGCAGTAATCTTTGGTCTCCACCTTTTTGGTAGACTTCTCAGAACTTTCCAAACATGATCTTCAGTGGTATAGCTTTTGTTTAATACTTTCAGTCCTGATACCAAAGTCAAGAATCTGCAGAACATTGTGTCAATGTCTTCATCCTCTTCCATCTTGAACAGCTCACACTTTCTGACCAATATGTTAGCCTTTGTTTGTTGAACCTGCTTGGTTCCTTCATAGGTCAGAACCAGACTATCGAATATACTGAAGTTGCAAACACGAGAAGGGGGGTTGAATTGTGTTTGTCAAACTTAATTTCTTTTTGCTGTTTTATTAAATATTGATTTGAATTATTCGATAAATAATTAATCAGATTCAGCAGCGGATAATAATAACATAATAACACAGCAATTTATACTGGTTCACCGTTAACTAGGCTACGTCCAGTCCCTTCCTCTAGAAGGCCTTTTACTAATTCAAACTCCTTTGAATTACAACTCCACTGACCCTTCAAGTCAGTCTTCCCAAACAGCCTGACAACCCCAGACTTTTGAGGAACAACAACACCTTAACTAAACCAGCTAAGTCTTCTCCTACCAATCTGACAACCCCAGATTGAAGAAGGAATCTACACCACTATAATAAAGGTTTAGAACTTTGCAACGTTGCTTCTGGAAAGCTGTTTGTTGCACTGTATTTCTCTCTCGAAAACACTTAGAAAATATTGCTCTTGTTCATTTGTGTTTCTCTCTTTTGAACTCTCAGATATCTTTAAATTGAAGTTTGAGTTCTTGTGTTTTTCAATACTTTATTCTTCAGGATTAAGTCTCTATTTATAGTTGAACTTTAGAACTTCACTGATGCTTTACTTCTGCAGTATATTTAGATTAATCTGTTTTGAGAATATTCTGGAGTAATTTGCTCAGATTCTGTTTTGAACCTTTTGCTCAGATTTTGTTTTGAGCCTTTTTCTCCAATTCTGTTTTGAACGTTTTTCTCAGATTCTTTAATCCTCATGATCAAATCTGCACCCTTGGATCTTCATGCGATATTCCACAACTAGACCAGCCGAATTGATATGATGTAATCCTCTTATTTCGGCCTTTGCTGGACTGCACAGTCGGTCCCTCTAATTTCGGCCACCACTGGGCCATGGTCTGATTTTCTGATCTGGACCATCACTGGACCAAATAATTATTTCTGAACCATTGATCTGGAAGTTTTTACTCTGATCTGGACAGATTCTGGACTTTGGTCTGGAACAAACTGAAATTAACTTGAACAAAAAATATTTCAGTATGGACATTTTACCTTTAATTTTGGACCAGGTCTGGATTGATTCTGGAACTCATTTCTTTTGGTCTGGACTTAGTTCCATGTCCTGAATCATGCTATCTTATGGTCTTGGCCAAATCTGGATTGATCCTCTTGTTCTAGACTCATAAACATACCTTTTGGTCAAGTCTGGACTGTGTAATTTTTCACTGCCAGGCCATCTTCTGGTCAGAATAACTTCTGGAGTAAAATTGATATTTGATTCCTGTTTGTCTGGAACAACTCTCCTTCTGGCAGGCTTTCCAATGGTATGATCCATGTTTCATTATGATTTTTATTCCTTCTGTTCTGGGTCACCAAACATATCCTCAGGTGATGTTTTGACATCCTGGAACATCTTCTGGAAATTCCAGAATTCATTTTCCTTTGATCTCTGCTTCTGTTTCCTTCAGTTTCTGGGGCATTTAACTTAATAATTCAAAGTACAAAATAAGTTTATATTGAGTACATTTGTAAGCATCAAAATCCTAAGTACTTAGAACCAACTTGGTTCCAACAATCTCCCCCTTTTTGATGATGACAAAACCTTAACTTATTTTGCTAACTTATGACTCGAAAACTTTGAATTACTCCCCCTCAGACCAATCTCTCCCCCTAAGTCTGATACTCTCCTTTTCAACTCATTCTTTGTTCTCTCTTTCTTTTCTTCTCTTCTCCTCTCCTTTTCAACTCCTTCTTTTTGCTCTCTTCACATTTCCTCTCCTTTTCAACTCCTTCTGTTTTCACTCTTTCTTTTTCTTTCTTTGTTTTTCTCTCTCCCCGTTTCCTCTCCTTCTATTTTCTCTCTTTCTTTTTCTCTCATTCTTTCTTTTTATCTCACCTTTTCTACTTATTTCTCCTTTCTTTCTCTCTCTCTCTCTCTCTTTCTCCCCCTTTTTGTCATCAGCCAAAAAATGGTCCTACTATTTTTGATTTTTTTTTTACAAAGTACAGAACATAAATTAAAAGACAGAAAATAAAATAACAGCAAATTTTAAAAACTCCTAAGATTACTACTTGAGCTAGTCAGGTATAGAGGTAATGCTGAGATGCTTCTTAATGAACTCGAACCTATCTTTTGGTAAAGCTTTGGTGAAGATATCAGCCCATTGATGATCAGTGTCCACAAACTGAATGTTGAGTACTCCTTTCTTAACATAATCTCTGATGAAGTGGTGTTTGATTTCTATGTGTTTGGCTCTAGAATGTAGGATATGATTTTTGGTTAGGCAAATTGCAGAGGTGTTATCACAATAGATGGGTATGTTGGATTCTAATATTTTGTAGTCTTCAAGTTGATGCTTCATACAGAGTAGTTGAGAGCTGCAGCCAGCTGCTGAAATGTATTCAGCCTCTGCTGTTGACATGGCAATAGTGTGTTGCCTCTTACTGGACCACGAAATTAAATTGTCTCCTAAAAAGGTACAATAGCCACCGGTACTTTTCCTTTCCAACTTGTCTCCAGCATAGTCAGAATCACAAAAACCTTTTAGTTTGTAGGTGGGTGTTTTCTTGTATAACAAGGTAAGGTTGGTGGTTCCTTTAAGGTATCTCAGAATTCGTTTGACAGCAGTTAAATGGGATTCCCTAGGGTCAGCTTGAAATCGGGCACAAACACAAACACTAAACATAATGTCAGGTCTAGAAGCAGTTAAATATAGAAGGGACCCAATAATACCTCTGTATGTTTTCTGGTCTACCTTTTTACTGGTTTCATCTTTCTCAAGTGAGCAGGTTGGGTGCATGGGGATGGCCATAGGCTTACAGTCACTCATCTTGAACTTTTTAAGAAGTTCTTTGGTGTATTTAGATTGGTGAATGAGTATACCTGTTTTACCTTGATCAATCTGAACTCCCAGGAAGAACTTAAGTTCTCCCATCATGCTCATTTGGAACTCCTTCTTTCTGTTGACTGTATCCTTAAGCTACAACTTCACTTTTTTCATTGAATTTGTTTCTGAATACCTACTTGGTTCCAATAATGCTTCTGTTTGGTCTGGATACCAGATCCCAAACATTATTCCTTTGAATTTCATTCAGCTCTTCTTGCATTGCAAGTATCCAACCTTCATCTGCCAAAACTTCATCAACAATGCTTGGTTCGCATCAGCTTCTGATTCTGATGAATCAGCTTCTGGTGAATCTTTCTAGGTACTTCTGTTTCTTCTGCTTCTGCTTATGCTCCCTTTGGTTCTGGTGAACCTGCACTATTTTTATCTTGCTTTGACTTGTCAAGATCAAGCAGTTTGTCATATTATATAATGCAAATCAAATACTTTAAAATTTAACTTAATACAACCAAACCATTAATTCTGCTTCTGGTGGTTTCTGTTTGTTTTTGAAACCACTGGAATGTTGTTTCTGCTGAGGTGTTCAATTCGTGTGAATCACCTGGTTCCTCTGACAATTTGAAAATCTGCAAAACAGTTATCTAGGTTTGATTTGTTAAGATCAAGCTTCTTGTTATCACAGTAAACATAAATATTAAGTAATAATAGTATTTACAGCAAGATGTAGCCTCAGTTTTACTATGAAAATCCTCTTGCTTCTGATTTTTAGATTTCTAATCTATATGTTCTGAGATTACATGGTTTGGATGAGGGAATTTAAATTCCCTTCCAGGTTTGTAGTCTTGATGAATCTCACCGGAGTTTTTGACGAACTCTCCTGATTCTGATATTTCTACTTTGGCTCATATACCATGTTCCTCTGTTGATTCTGGAACATGTGGTGATTATGGTAATTATACTGATTCTGATAATTAAAGTAGTTCTGATGATCATACCTCAACCTTTGATACTGATACCTGTTCACGTTTTGGTTCTGGTACTGATTCTGATTCTGGTTCCAGTGTTGATTCTGGTTCCAGTTTCTGTGCCTCCAGTTCTGGTTCTGGTTCCAGTTCCTGTACCTCTAATACTGGTTCCAGTTCTGGTTCCAGTTTCTGTGCTTCTGGTACTGGTTCCAGTTTCTGTGCTTCCTATGATTTTGGTTCTGGTTCTGATAGGTATTGTGTTGACCAGTTCTTCTTCTACCAGAGTCAATTGGCTTCCGTTTGGTAGATGTTGGAACATAGACCTTTTTCCCTTCATATATTGCCAGCATCCATTGACCAGGCACCATGACTGGTGTTTCAATTTGGTTGCTTAGAACATCTGCAACATAGACAATTTTATCTTTTGGTACCCAAATCTGGTTGGGTCCAGGTTTGTTAGTCTTGAAAAGTTTCTTGTTTTCCCTTGTATTTATCATAGGACAAGACACTTTGGAATGACCTTTCTTGTAACAAACAGTACACACTATATCAAAGGGAACAGGTTTAAGCACAAGTTTAGATTCAGTTATAGTTTCTTCAAATCCTATACCTCTATTTCCGTTCCTACTGACTCCATAAATCATAGAAGCATATTTGCTTCTTTCCATACCATTATCAAGAAATTCTTGAAGAACTTGTTCATGCATATCAGAATTACTTGTGGTATTTTCAATTGCTGTTGAATTATGATTATTTTTCAAATTTAAACTTTCATCTTTAAGTTCAGCAAAACTGTTTTTCAAGCATACATTCTCTGTTTTCAATTCTGCAATATCAGTTTCAAGAATAACACTTTCTGTTTTAAATTCTGCAATCTGATTTTTTAAAACATTAACTTCTTCTGTTAGATTTGTATTTTCTTTCTTAAGAGTTTTCAGTTTTAAAGATAATTTGTAATTACAGTTTAAAAAATCATTCAGAACAATAATCAAATCAGATCGAGTGAATTCAGAATATACCTCAGTTTCATCATCTTCTGATTCTCTTCCAGAATCAGATTCTGTGTTGGATCCAGAGTTGGTGTGAGCCATCATAGCCAAATCTGCTTGTTCATCTTCAGAAGATTCATCAGAATCATCCCATGTAGCCATCATGCTTTTCTTCTTAGTTCTGAAATCTTTCCTCTAGTACTTCCCTTTCTCCATATTTGGACATTCTGACTTGATATGTCCAGATTCATTGCATCCGTAGCAGATGATACCTTTCTTGTCATGTGTATCATCACTTCCTTTGTTAGACTGATTGGAATATCTCTGGGGAAATTTATTCCTTCTGTTATGCCACATCTTTCTGAACTTCCTGGATAAGAAAGCAATTTCTTCTTCCTCTGAGTTCAGACTTTGATCGTCTGAATCACTATTTTCTGATGTTGCTTTCAAAGCCTTCTTCTGCTTGGATTTCAAGGCTAGAGTTTTGTTCTTCTTCTTGGGTTCATCTTCTTCCAATTCAATTTCATGTGATCTGAGGGAGCTGATTAATTCTTCCAGCTTTAGAGTATTCAGATCTTTAGCTTCCTGAATAGCAGTAATCTTTGGTCTCCACTTGATTGTCAGACTTCTAAGTATTTTCCTTACATGATCCGCAGTAGTGTAGCTCTTTTCTAGTACCCTTAATCCTGATACTAGAGTCTGGAATCTGGAAAACATAGTTTCAATGTCTTCATCTTCTTCCATCTTGAATAACTCGTACTTCTTGACTAGAATGTTCGCCTTTGCTTCTTGGACTTGCTTACTACCTTCGTAAGTCAGAATCAGACTATCATAGATGCTATTTACTGTTTCTCTGTTAGTGCATTTGTCGAACTCTTTGAACGTGATTGCATTGATCAAGAACGTTCTTGATTTGTGATGCAACTTGAACATCTTCTTCTGATCAGCATCCATATCTCTTCTGGAAATTTTAATACCATCAGCATCTTCTGGAGCAGTATAACCATCTTCCACCAAGTCCCAAAGTTCAGGATCTTGTGAAATAAAAAAACTTCTCAGCCTGTCCTTCCAGTATTCAAATCGTTCTCCATCAAACAGAGGTGGTCTGTTGATGTTTCCTCCAGTAGCGTCTTCATTGAATCCAGACATGTTGATCCCTTGGATCTTTCCTCAAACACTGTAAAGTGCTCAGCCTTGAAACCGAGCTCTGATGCCAATTGAAGGTGCAAACACGAGAAGGGGGGGTTGAATTGTGTTTTTCAAACTTAATTTCTTTTTGCTGTTTTATTAAATATTGATTTGAATTATTCGATAAATAATTAAATAGATTCAGCAGCGGATAATAATAACATAATAACACAGCAATTTATACTGGTTCACTCTTAACTAGGCTACGTCCAGTCCCTTCCTCCAGAAGGCCTTTTACTAATTCAAACTCCTTTGAATTACAACTCCACTGACCCTTCAAGTCAGTCTTCCCAAACAGCCTGACAACCCCAGACTTTTGAGGAACAACAACACCTTAACTAAACCAGCTAAGTCTTCTCCTACCAACACCTTGAACTCTCAGATATCTTTGAATTGAAGCTTGAGTTCTTGTGTTTTCCAATACTTTATTCTTCAGCATTAAGTCTCTATTTATAGTTGAACTTTAGAACTTCACTGATGCTTTACTTCTGCAGTATATTTAGATTAATTTGTTTGGAGAATATTCTGGAGTAATTTGCTCAGATTCTGTTTTGAGCCTTTTGCTCAGATTCTGTTTTGAGCCTTTTTCTCCAATTCTATTTTGAACGTTTTTCTCAGATTCTTTAATCCTCATGATCAAATCTGCACCCTTGGATCTTCATGCGATATTCCACAACTGGACCAGCCGAATTGATATGCTATAATCCTCTGATTTCGGCCTTTGCTGGACTGCACAGTCTGTCCCTCTGATTTCGGCCACCACTGGGCCATCACTGGACCAAATAATTATTTCTGAACCATTGATCTGGAAGTTTTTACTCTGATCTGGACAGATTCTGGACTTTGGTCTGGAACAAACTAAAATTAACTTGAACAAAAAATATTTCAGTCTGGACATTTTACCTTTAACTTTGGACCAGGTCTGGATTGATTTTGGAACTCATTTCTTTTGGTCTGGACTTAGTTCCATGTCCTGAATCATGCTATCTTATGGTCTTGGCCAAATCTGGATTGATCCTCTTGTTCTGGACTCATAAACATACCTTCTGGTCAAGTCTGGAACAAGTCTGGACTGTGTAATTTTTCACTGCCAGGCCATCTTCTGGTCAGAATAACTTCTGGAATAAAATTGATATTCGACTCTTGTTTGTCTGAAACAACTCTCCTTCTGGCAGGCTTTCCAATGGTATGATCCATGTTTCATTATGATTTTTATTCCTTCTGTTCTGGGTCACCAAACATGTCCTCTGGTGATGTTTTGACATCCTGGAACATCTTCTGGAAATTCCAGAATTCATTTTCCTTTGATCTCTGCTTCTGTTTCCTTCAGTTTCTGGGGCATTTAACTTAATAATTCAAAGTACAAAATAAGTTTATATTGAGTACATTTGTAAGCATCAAAATCCTAAGTACTTAGAACCAACTTGGTTCCAACATATACTCTTTGTTGTTTCTTTATATGTGCATCTATCAAATTCCTTGAATGTGATTGCACTCACCATGATGGTTCTGGACTTGTGATGAAGTCTGTGTAGTCTGATCTGATCTCGTGTCATATCATCCAAGTCTAGTTTCTTAGTTGGATCTTCTGGATCAGTAGGTGCAGTGTATCATCTGACTATCATCTTCCATAATTCAGGATCTTGAGATATGACAAAACTTCTCAGTCTGTCCTTCCAATACTCAAACCTTTCTCCATCAAATATTGGTGGTCTGTTGATGTTGCCTCCCAATTCTTCTGACATATTGAACCCCTTGGACCTTTCCTCAAACACTATTAAGTGCTCAGCCTTGAGACCGAGCTCTGATGCCAATTGAAGGTGCAAACACGAGAATGGGGGGTTGAATTGTGTTTGACTTAACTTGAATACTTTTCCTGTTTTAATACTTTTCAAAACAAAACTTGATGTATAATTAAAACAGAGTTAGCAGCGGATAAAAATAAAAATAAAAACTCACAGATTTTATACTGGTTCACCGTTAACGAGGCTACATCCAGTCCCTTCGCCTTGAAGGATTTCACTAATTCAAACTTGAATTACAACCTTGCTACTGACCCTCCAAGTCAGTCTTCTCAATAGTCTAACAATCCTAGACTTCTTGAGGAAAACACCTGTCTTCAGCCAATCTGACAACCCCAGATTGTAGAAGAAATCACAACACTATGAATCTAATTGCCAAGTAACCTGCTACCTCTACTAACTCCCACAGCTTGTAGACTCTACTTCAACAACTTAGATTTGACACAGTGGAACGAAAACAACAAGAGTACTTGCTTTAAAAACTGAGACTCAACAATTGACTTATATGAAAATTTGAGAGTGTTTGCTTTTGAAGTGTATGACCCTTTTGTGATTTTCGATAATGAACATTCTGCCTTGAGCCTCCTTTTATAGATGCAGATTTGGGTCTCTTCCAAGCTTAATTTCGAGCTGAATCTTGCTGGATTCTCTTGCAAAAATAACTTGACCAATTGGGCTTTATTTAAATAAAAAACATATCTTTAGATTCTCTTTCAAAATAACTAGCCAATCAAATCTGTGCATTGCTTCCCGCCACAGCTCCTCAATTCCATGCTACTCCTCTTTATTTTTATAACAAATCTTTTTAACACTTTAATTAAAATAACTTAAGATCTTCACCTTTAATCTTCATGATCAAATCTGCAACCTTGGATCTTCATGCGATAGTCTAGCCTGGACCAGCCTTTTTGATATTCTGTAATCCTCTGATTTCGGCCATTCCTGGACCACTATTCCTAACCCTCTGATCTTCTGATTTCGGCCTTCCCTGGACGCGCACCTGATATGCTAAAATCCTCTGAATTCGGCCTTTGCTGGACTGCATAGTCTGTCCCTCTGATTTCGGCCACCACTACGCCATGGTCTGATTTTCTGATCTGGACCATCACTGGACCAAATAATTATTTCTGAACCATTGATCTGGAAGTTTTTACTCTAATCTGGATAGATTCTGGACTTTGGTCTGGAACAAACTGAAATTAACTTGAACAAAAAATATTTTAGTCTGGACATTTTACCTTTAATTTTGGACCAGGTCTAGATTGATTCTGGAACTCATTTCTTTTGGTCTGGACTTAGTTCCATGCCCTGAATCATGTTATCTTATGGTCTGGGCCAAATCTGGATTGATCCTCTTGTTCTGGACTCATAAACATACCTTCTGGTCAAGTCTGGAATGTGTAATTTTTCACTGCTAGGCCATCTTCTGGTCAGAATAACTTCTGGAGTAAAATTGATATTTGATTCCTGTTTGTCTGGAATAACTCTCCTTCTGGCAGGCTTTCCAATGGTATGATCCATGTTTCATTCTGATTTTTATTCCTTCTGATCTGGGCCATCAAATATATCTTCTGGTCATGTTTTGACATTCATAGAGTATCTTCTGGTCATTCCAGAATTCATTTTTCTGGAATCCTTTGATCACTGCTTCTGATTCCTTCAGTTTCTGGGGCATTTAACTTAATAATTCAAAGTACAAAATAAGTTTACATTGAGTACATTTGTAAGCATCAAAATCCTACGTACTTAGAACCAACTTGGTTCCAACATCATGGTCAAGCAAAAAAAAAAGCACCATTGCCATGTCAACAGCAGAAGCTGAATATATATCAGCAGCTGGATGCAGTTCACATATTCTATGGATGAAGCATCAACTTGAAGATTACAACATCTTTGAGTCCAGCATTCCTTTGTTCTGTGATAATACATCAGCCATTAACCTGACCAAGAACCCGATCTTACATTCCAGAGCCAAACACATAGAAAATAAGCACCATTTCATGAAAGATCATGTTCAAAAAGGAACATTAAACATCCAGTTTGTGAAAACTGATCATCAATGGACTGACATCTTCACCAAAGCTCTACCAGAAGATAGGTTCGAATTCATCAAGAAGCATCTAAACAAGACTTTCATATCTGACTAGCTGAAGTAGTCATCTCAGGAATTTTTGAATTTACTTGTAAGTAAATTTTATGCTTTTTATTTTTCTGTTTTTACATTCTGTACATTGTAAAAAGAAAAACAAAAATTACAAAAACAGTAGGACCTCTTTTTGATTGATGACAAAAAAGGGGAGAAAAAGAGGGAAAATAAAAAGGAGAAAGAAGTAGAAAAGGAGAGTTAAAAAGAAACGAGGAGAGAAAAATAAAGAGATGAAATCAAAAGGAGAGGAAAAAGAAATCTGAAAAAGAAAGAGATGAAAATAGAAGGAGTTGAAAAGGAGAGGGAATAGGAAGAGAGAAAAAGAGAAGAAATCTGATGGAGTTGAAAAGGAGAGGAAATAGGAAGAGAGAAAAAGAGAAGAAATCAGATGAAGTTGAAAAGGAGAGGAAAGAGGAAGAAAGAAAAAAAATGAGATGAAAATAAGAAGAAGTTAAAAAGGAGAGGAAAGAGAAGAAAAAAGAGTGATCAAGAAGGAGTAGAAAAGGAGAGATTGATCTGAGGGGGAGAGCTCAATCTGAGGGGGAGTAAATTCAAGTAGAGTATAATTCAAATCTTCGAGCTAAACCATCAAAATAAGTTAAGGTTTTGTCATCATCAAAAAGGGGGAGATTGTTGGAACCAAGTTGGTTCTAAATAATCAGGATTTTGATGTGTACAAAAGCATTCGATGGAATCTTATTTTGAGCTTGAATTATTACAGTAAAAACCCATCAGAAGATGAATGTATCAGAGGATACATTCTGATTTTACAAAAGATGCATTTCTGGAATTATCAGAAGATAAACCAGAATGTCATAACCCGATCAGAAGATAACTTTGGAGGCTCATAATAAACAGAAACAAAATCAGAAGAACATCTGGAAAACACCAGAGGGAAGCCTGCCATAATATGAATTGCTTCAAACAAGAATGATTCAAATATCAGAAGCAATCAAGAAGTTATAAGGATCAGAACATAGCCTGGCAGTGTAAATTTCAACACAGTCCAGACTGGTCCAGAAGTGACCAGAAGATATATTCGAGGATCAATATCAGAAGGAAGATATATCAGAAGAATCCATGGACTATACCAATGTGAAGCCTGCCATGTGTAGAGTTGTTCAAGGCCATAAGTTGTCAAATACAAGAAGTAATCCAGAATATAATTTGACCAGAACTTGGCATGACAGTCGAATTTTGAACAAACCAGACTTCGCCCAGACTTCATCCAGAATTGATCAGGAGATACTTTTGATGGCTCAGATCAAAGGCAATCAATATCAGATGAAGACTTGGATCATACCAGAATGAAGCCTGCCATGAGGAGAGATGTTCCAGATCAGAAGAAGTCAAAAGTAAGAAAGTATTACTGAAGATGATCTGACCAGAACATGGGATGACAGTAAGAAATGCAAAACAACCAGACTTCATCCAGACCTCATCAGAAGAAATGTTTAAGGGTCCAGAACAAGAGGATCGATTCATACCTGACCCAGACCAGATGAAATCATGATTCAAGGTATGAAACTAAGTCCATACCAGAAGAGACATTTTCCAGAATTGATCCAGAACTGGTCCAGAATGAAAGGTAAAATGTCAAGTCTTATATGTTTGTGTCAAGAGTGATTTTCAGTTCAATACCATATTAGAAAGAATACATTCAGTTTAATGGTTCAGATTTAAAGTATCTAATCCAGTAAATGGTCGAAATCAGAGGATCACAGTATGGTCCAGATGTGATCAAATGCAGAAAATCCAACAGTCCAGATTTGATCAAAATGATTAATGGTGGAGATTCAAATCTGATTTGATCAGAATGTTAAATGAATTTATTAACTGAAATATGTTGAAGTCACATGGAAGTTAATATGCTGTTGGCAGACAGATTCAGAAGTTAATGGAAGAACAGAATGGCCATTAAGCATGATGAAATCTGAGTGGAAGAACAAGCTGGCAGAACTGAGTTGAGATCCAATCTGAGTGGAGACAGCTTGGTTAAGCATTAATTCCAGCAAGGCTCAGATCACAATAATGCTTGGAAGAGGCAGAAATTTGAGTCTATATAAGGAAGCTCAAGGCTGATTACTCAGCATCGAAAATAAATAGAGTCATACACTTCCATAGAAGCAAACACTCAAATTTTCATATAAGTTAATTGAGAGTTCCAGCTTAACAGAAGCAATAACTCAAGTTGTTTTCTTTCCCTTGTAGTATATCTAAGTTGTTGAAGTAGAGTCTATATTCTGAAGGTGTCAGAAAGTATAGCAGATTGCTTAGCAATTAGATACAAGGTAGTTCCTTCTACAATCTGGAGTTGTCAGATTGGTATGAGAAGACTTGACTTAGCAGTCAAGGTATTGTAATCCTCAAAAGTCTAGGATTGTTAGACTGTTTGAGTAGACTGACTTGGAGGGTCAGTATTGCTGTAGTTCAAAGTTTTGAATTAAGTGAAATCCTTCAAGTTGAAGGGACTGGAAGTAGCCTAGTTAGAGGTGAACCAGTATAAAATTCTGTGTTTTGTATTGTTACTTAATTCCGCTGCGTATTCTGTTTACAAGTTTAAGTCATAAACTGTAAAAACATAAATAGATTTTAAAATAAGTCAAACACAATTCAACCCCCTTCTCGTGTTTGCACCTTCACATTCTTCTTTATTCCAAATTTCTATGTTCATCCTCTGCCTTTCTTTTTCTTTAGTTGACTTTGTTTTTCTTTCAAACTTCAATACTGAATTGACTTTGCACATGGAAAGAAATCAAAGTTAACGTGATTCTGAATATTTTGACTGATAGTTGGTTCATCCTCTTTGAAGATCCATCCTCTAGTCCATCCTCTCGTTTGAAAACTTGTTGACTTTACATAGATTTTATCTCATTTGAAGAACAACCTGTTTTCTAATAATAATACACTCAAGAGCACATATTAGTCTTAACAAGAATCATAATCATTTAATTTTGTTATCATTAAAACCATTAGAAAGAGATTTTGTCTCAACATTTACAGCGTTTTATTTCAATTTCATTAGTGTTAATCATTCTACATTATTGTATCATATCATATGTCACATTATTTAAAGCATTTCACCTCATCATTTTTTAGTTAAAAAATCAGCGAGAGAGACTAAAATTGTCAACTTTTGAAATAGAGAGACCAATTTCGTAAACCAGTAAAAATAAGAAATAAAACTGCAATTAAGCCTATTTTAAAATATAATTTAAAACGGCGTGATGTAATGTTAAATATTCTAAAAGATCGTCTTAAATATGAAAATATAATTTAAGTTTGATGTCATGTTAATTTATTTGTTTATTTACAAAACCTTAGCAGTGAGTCGTGTAGATTTTCATAAAATAATAATAAAGTAAGATTTTAAATAGACTTTTAGATTTTTTCGAGCTTTAAGAAATGTCAAATTGATTTAGCTTATTTCCACCCCCAAACGGCGAGACACTTAGACGTAAGTTTCTTTCAATTTAGATCATTTCAATCTAAATTTCTCTCTATCTGGTTGATCATCTATAATCCTTTTAATTTTTCTTTTTTCTTAATTTTTTTTCTTGTTGGATAGAATGTTTATATCTTATAAATCATGCATATAAAATTTTACACAAATGTTAAATCGTTTAATATGTTATTAAAACTCACGAAAATTAACGATGTTTAATAAAAATACATAAAACGTTAATTTTGATATATCTTATTAACATATTAAATAATTTTATATTTGAACAAAATTTTACATACATTATTTATACGATATAAACTGGTGATTCAACAAAAAAAAATTATAAAAAACAAAGATAAATTAAAAAAAAAAAAAAGCATAATTGACAGGAACTGAGGGACATTTGGATTAAAATGATCCAAATTCACTTGCCTTTACAAAATTATAAAATAAGGAGGAAAATAAACAGTGTTCGAAATTCAACTAAGAATTTAATTTAGTATATATATCGAATTTGGTCATTCGAGTTATAGGATTGTATGATATTTCTTACCACTTATTTTTTTAAATAAACATTAAAAAAAACGCTTCTAATAAAAATTATTTTTGATAACTAGTTATTTGAAAAAAAGTTATTTTATTTACAGTAAATAAACACAAAACAATTCTATTTTTTTTTAAAAAAATATTATAACAGATAATATGTAAATTATGAAATGTCAAATTACTATTTTTAAATCTTTAACAAACATATCCTCACTATAGCTCTCTATATTAATTGTGTTTTAAAAGGATTTTTATAATTGCAAAATGTTATGCAAAATTGTGAAATTATTTCTCTATTAATGTTTGTAGAATTTTTTTTTTCTAAAGTGTCTAACAGTAAAATTCATAATATACAAGTAAGGTACAAGAAATTCGAACTTAAACTCTAATATATCAAATATATCTGCGGCCTTTTACTATATGAGTCACATGATATATTTGTAAAGATTATATAACTATAATTTGATAATTTTGAAAATTCACTTGAAATTAATTAAATAATGTCATCAATATTAGTAAAAGAAAGCCAAATAGGGAAAAAAAATTAATTAACATTTTACAATTATATCCTCAACATTGCTTTTGCTTTCAACATGATAGATTTCTCTTTCATTAACATCCATTTCCTTCTTATTGTATTCTAAGATTTCATCAATAGATGAATAAGGGAGCCATATCTAAATAGTAGCCAAAGATAACAAAGACAAAAACTACAATTATTTTATGCACATAATCTCGCAATTTTAATTGAATGTAGTTATTAAATCGCAAAATTAGCTTAGATTTAATCAATTTTTTTTTGTTGTTACCAGATTAATATCAATTTTCATCAAAATCAAAATAATGTAGAGAACTAGTTTGAAATAGTTCTTTAGTTTCAAGATCTATGCGTTTACTCCCCTATTTATACAAGATAATGATTACCTCCATATTTAGTTTTATAAGAATCATGATCAATTTTAAATTTTTATTATCATTATCTTAAGTGATTGACCTCAAGTAGTTTTCATTCCTAAATGAGAAACTACAATATAGTATATTATTCTAAAATGAAATATAAACAATAAAAAAATCTAAAAAATTGATATATATAGATTTATTTCTTAACCAATACATCAAATTTTCTAATATAATTTTTACTTACATTTCATTTTAAATAAATTATTCCTTAAACTTATCATTAGTCAACGACAATCGGCCCAAATTTCTCCCATGTCACCCTATCCTCACCCTTGCAATAATCAAATTTCTTATGCTGATAGCTGATTATTTATAGAATTTATTTCTAATTTTACATGTAGATTTGTGATAATCAACGACGAATCTTCTTCTCCATTTCTTAAAAAAAATGAATATCTCTATTAATATACTCTAAAAACTTGTCTTTTCGTATAACTAAAGGATGAATTCTCATGCACTAAAGTCCGAAATATGTTTTTCCTTAATTAAAATTATATAATGTACAATAATTCACCTCAATTTCCATACCAATATCGTAAATATATTTTCACCTCAAACTTAACCACCTTGTTAGAGAAAAGACACTTCATCTCTCAATGACGTAAAAATGTGCAAAGACATAAGGTCCATAATTTAGAGAAACAAACAACTACAACTAAAAAACAACTATCTAGGAACGGATATATTATATAAAATACCATGCTTGTTCTTTGGTTTCTAATTTAAAGTCTTTATCTGAACAAATCCCCTTTTGCTTAGGATTTTTGCCACTTCTTTTTGAAATTGTTTGCGTAAAGATCATTCCCTCAAAAAAATTCATGCAATGCGGTAGAAGATTTGTAACTTCCATCTGACTAGTAAAAATACTCATCAAATAACTTGATTATATATACTTTGATAGACGGCAAAAAGTTTCAACTTATTTTCATCGTGTTTTGTTTTTAAAGTTTATATTACAGTTTTTTATAGAAATCTTTAAAATTAGAAAACAGAAAGATAATTTATAATTAAACGTGAATCAGAAGTTTCCTCATACCAAATATGTCAGTTACTCAACCTAATTTTTTGGGTGAACCTATAGACAGCTTTCTATCAGACAATCCTATTCAAGCATTAAGTTTTGGCACCTCCCCAACAGGAATGCAAACTGTGATTCACCACGTTGATATATATAATTGTAATAAGATAAAACTGCTTATGATGGATAGATAAATGGTTACACAATGAAAAACCATTACAACGGTCAAAAACAAATTAATAAGTAGCGGCCCAAATCAGATGTGATTCTCAATACCCATAACAATGTAACAAATGAAATGAAATGGCTTCACCTATCGTAGAGGTGGAGGTGGAGGCAGGTTCGATTTAGCAAACCCCACCCATGTAACAATGCCAACAGCCAGGATTACCCATCCAAGTATGTCATACTTCAGATCATTGTTCTTCTTTTTCTTTTGAGTCTGAAAATCAACCAAATAAATTAGGTGAAAAACGAACACAATTTAAATATGAAGAGCATATAAAATCTCTATTTCCACATTAACATGTCTCCTCTATTATGTGATTTTTGTGGGGCCAATGAAACATGCTTATCTGTATTTATCAGAAAGAAATAACAGTGTCTATAAATGTGTCAAAAACACCAAAGTCGCCAAGTTCCTCTATCTTCACAATAAAATAATGAATTTATGGCAGAAAATTGAACATTTAGAAACATTAATTTTGAACAAAAAAGCTCAATTATTTTATAGCAAGAACACTCCTTGAATGTTGTTCACAATCAGAGAACATTGCACATATAAAAATAATATTTTAACTTATGTTACCAAGTGTGGCTGCAAAAACAATTCATTAACAACTAAAAACATACTGTGGGTGGAAAAGGATATCAAGAGAAAATTGTACAAAAGCATTTACTACTAAAAACCAATAGATAATGACATCAAGGTAAAGATATACAACAGACACTTTAAAATCTAATTACCTTTGTACCAGAAGAAGAAGAAGAAGGCCCAGCTATCCCTAATGACTGCTGCTGCTGACCTAATCCATGCTTATGGATTTCAACATGTAGCTCAGGAGCCTTAAGAAAAAGGTATTAGTTATTGAAATGGTCCAGTAACTAGTTTAAGAACAAATTAGTGATTTCTAAAAGATTATAAAGTAGCAAGAAAGAATGCATGAGAGTGAAAAATTATATACCCTCCTAAAAGACCAAACTACAGAAAACCAAAAGAAATAAATAGAAACAAACAGCTCCAAATAAGTAGTCAAAAATACAAAAAGGAACAAGAGAGAGAATCGGCAGAGTGGGAACACAATAATAAGGGTTCAGTTTCTTAATAGTGAGGCAGATCAAAAGGTGCAAATGTGATACAAATCCCTCCACTTAAGAAAGAAAAGTGCACTTTTTAAGAAGAAATAATATTTTCCAGGTTCGGCCTCTTCAATAGGAAGACCAATTGAACGTTCAATGCTTTTTCATCAGTTTTGCAAGGAAAAAACAAGGAGATAACAAACAGGGTATTTAGATACCAGAATGACAAAAAACATCTTAGTTTACTCAACCTTGATAAAAAAAATTAAAAAGCATACGACGAAAAACCCAAAAAATTACAAAAGTCATTTCTATATTACAGAGGTATTACAACTTCCAAACACAACAGATGACGAAATGTCATTAAAACAGCATGACAATCGACAATATGATACAAAACCATTACATTATACAGAACATACCTTAGCAGCCACTTCCAATGATTTGCGGTAAAGTTCATTTGACGGATCCTATATAAAACAAAATCACTCTGTTACACATTATTTATACAAGTCATCAAGTAAAATACTTCCCACACTTCAATGATACATTCAATGATCCTGAATTACAGCTGTACGTACCTCATCAACAGCTTGTTGAAAGTACACAGCTGCCTTGTCAAAATGAACTTTAGCCTCCTCCTGGTCTGGGATTAAAAATGCCTGTGAAGTGAGAGCATTTCCGAGGCACCAAAGAGCATCATGCTTGTTGGGATTCACAGAAAGAGCCTCCTCCAGCTTTGAAATAGCCTCTGCAAAATCAAGTTTCAAGTGAGAAATCCACAAAACACAAAGTAATGTTCAAAATCAAAAGTTAAAGAATAACCACCCGATTTGTTCCAGTCAAAATATGACAAGTCAATCAGTAAATTAGAACCATTGGATACAAAACCAGACATCTCACATTCTAATCTTAGTAAATCAGACTCAAAATACAAACTCGAAATATAACCATTCAATTTTCATCCAACTGTTTCAATTTACCAACATCAGTGACTATGTTTCCAGATTCAACTAGATCCTGTCGTGCTAAAATTGTGAAAATTGTCTATCTATGTCTCTCTTAGCCATTAAATAGGTGCAGCTGCAGCCATATAAAAATTCATTGATATTTACAATGAGAAAGAGCCAATACAAATTTCACTTGATGAACATATAAAAATTTAATACGAGATTCATGAATTGGCTCTCTTGTATTCATGAATTTTTAAGTTTTTGTTTTCTAACAAATTGTAAAAACAAAAAGCAAGAAACTAGATCATAGAGAATACGCACCTTGAGTCATCTTCTTTGACTCAGGAAAATTCTGAAACTGAGACAACTCTAACAACGCTCCACCCCATCTTGTCAAGTTCTGCAGAGATTCAAAAGCTTAAAAACAAAAAATTTCACACAAAATTTCCAGCACAACAACTCATCTTTATGTACCACAAAAATTTCCAAAAATCAAATTATACACAAAATTTCCAACACAACTCCTCCATATGTACCAAAAATTACACACAAAATTTGCATCATAACAACTCATCCATATGTATGTACTAAAAAATTCCAACAAATTATTCGTGATTTTTAACACAAAAATCAACATTAACAAAAATAGATTGATCTGAACAATAACCTAAACAAACTCAATCAACCAATCACGAATAGATCCATCTAATAGAAAATCTTAAAACTTTCATAGTTCCACAAAAAAAAGAGAAAAAAAATCAAGGAATATAAAATAAATAAAAAATTGGGGAAAATAGAAACGAACTTCAGCATCGAGAGGGTTCTTGATGTATTCAGCTTCAGAGGTTTTACGTGCATGCTCGAAGAACAAAAGGCGATCGAATTCGTTCGCTTGCAAATCCATAGCTTCGCTGAGAAACACAATTTGTTTCCAATTTCTTTTTCTCTGTTTTTAGGGTTTTGGGTTTTTGAGTGTAGAGTGAGAAAAGAAAATATCACCTTGTTTTTATTCAAAACAAATTAAAGTTCATTTATTATTACACTTTTATCTTCTATCTATAAAAATAAAAATAAGAATGTAATTTATATATACCATAAATCAATTATAATATATTTAGTAATGTTTGTTATAAAGTCATCTATTATTATAATTTGTCGATTTTATAAAAAAAAAGTTTATAGTTAATATTGAATACAAGTTAAACACTAAAAATAATAGTAAAACTTACAAAATTTTATACAATTATTTAAAAAAAATTAATTATTTAATTCATAAAAATAAAAAAAAAAATTGTTTAAATAAAGAAAAATACCGTCATACTAAAATTTAGAGTCATTTTATATAGTAGTATATCAGTGAAAAGTTAGTTTACGAACCTATAAAATAATTTTATATTGTTGTTAAATTATTATTTAATTTATTATATTATATTATATGGTTTTAAACTAATAAAAGTACATTAACTTTATTTTCATAGTATATAGATATTTAAAAAAAATCAATTATTTGATTAAATAAAGAAAGTTGAAATTATAAATAAGATATATTGAATAAATAGTAGGATTGGAAGAAAAGAAATCACGTCAAAACATGGTATTACCTTTATATATTAGTGTTTATCCATTTTTTATAAAAATAATAGAAATTATAAACTTTTGTATAATTTTATGAAAAACATACAATTATTTAATCGGTAAGGAATGATAAAATTATAAATAAATTGATGATTAAATGAATTAAAAAGAGCATCTATTTTATATATAGGTATAGATATTTTTTTTTAAAAAAAACGCTATTTAAATAAATAATGATAAAATTATAAATAAGATCGTTTAATCAAAAGTGTTTAGATGAAATAGTTCGAGTTTCTTAATTAGAAGTTTTGGATTCGCTTCAAAAACATTGAGAGTCGTGAAGTTAAATCTCATAAAAGAATATTTTGTTGCTCATTGAGTATAGACTAGGCCGAACTTGGATCTTTGCTGACAGACCAACAACATATGATTCAATTTTTTTCCAAGAATACTAAGACTCCAAAAAAAAAATACTAAAAGAAAAGTGTTCACCATGCACTACAGAACTCATAGACAAAAAGAAAAATCCATAAAAAGAAACATAATTAAGTTTTATGAAGAAGAAAAAAAAAATGAACAAAAACAAATAGAATCAAATTTTCGATGTTATTAATATTTACAAATTTTTGTACGTTAATTACAATTTAAATAAAAAATAATTTTTTTTGAGTTTTTAGTGATTTTTTTTATTATGAACTCAATTTTTAATATTAGAATCATACCTTCAAATTGTTTGAGATGATCCTGAATATAGAACTCGCAATACCGAGTTAAGCTCATCTTCATATCTTAAAATTTATGGATAGTACTATTGTTATAGTTTTTTGTAAATAAAAACAATAAACATTTAATTTATGTCACATATTTTTAAAATATAGACAAACAACACACAAAACTATATTGACGATAGAGAATAAATAAAGAGGGTGATAAATGGAGAGATCTTAACTTGGCAATACCATAGTTCACAAAGATGGAATTACGGTATTTGAGATAGAAAAATTACTATAGTGACATTTGCCAACTTATTCGTAACATGTGAAGCAATTTTTTTTTGGACACATGAGCATTCTCCTTCTCCATATGCATATGATCTCCTAAATATTTGTTTGTTTGTAGTTTTGTGCAAAAAAAAAAGTTTTGATTTTTGATAGTTATACTTCTTATTTTTCTAATTACACCCCTCAAACACAATATTTAACACCATTTATCTATTTAAAGTGAACAATGTTAGAACCAAGTTGGTTCTAAGTCTTAGGATTTTGATGTTTACAAAAGCACTCAATGTAATCAATCTTATTTTGTACCTTAAATTATTAAATTAAATATCATCAGAAACTGAAGTAATCAGAAGCAGAAGATCAAAGGATTCCAGAGATTGAATCTTGGAATTACCAGAAGATACTCCAGGATCACCAGAAGATATCTTTGCTGGCCCAGATCAGAAGGAAGCAATGTCAGAAGAAGACCTGAACCATACCAGAGGAAAGCCTGCCATAGGGAGAGTTGCTCCAGACCAAAAGGAATCAAATATCAGATTTATTCCAGAAGTTATTCTGACCAGAAGATGGCCTAGCAGTGAAAAATTAAACAGTCCAGACTTGTTCCAGACTCAACCAGAAGATAAGTTAATGAGTCCAGAACAAGAGAATCAATCCAGATTTGACCCAAACCATAAGATAGCATGATTCAGGGCATGAAACTAAGTCCAAACCAGAAGAAATGAATTCCAGAATTGATCCAGACCTGATCCAAAATCAAAAGTAAAATGCCCAAACTGAAATATTACTTGTCCAGATTTAATTTCAATTTAATCCAGACCAAGTCCAGAAATGGTCCAGATCAGAGGGAAGATTTCCATATCAATAGTTCAGTTTTAATTATTTGGCACAATGATGGCCCAAATCAGAAGATCATACCATGGCCCAGTGTTGGCCGAATTCAGAGGGTCAAGATGTGTGGACCAGCAATGGCCGAGTGCAGAGGATCATAGCATATCAGGTGCAAGTCCAACAATGGCCAAAATCAGAAGATCAGAGGGTTAGGAAGTGTGGTCCAGGAATGGCCAAAATCAGAGGATCACAACATATCAATTAGTTTGGTCTAGATGTGGACTAGCGCAGAAAAATCTAATGGTCCAGATTTAATCATGAGGATTAACGGTGGAGATTTTAAATTATTTTAATCAAAGTATTAAAAAGATTTATTACAAAAATAAAAGTGAGGTATTGTGGAATTCAGGAGCTGTGGCGGGAAGCAACTAAAGTTTTGATTGGCCAGTTATTTTTGAAAGAAATATGAAGATATGTTTTTTATTTAAATGAAGCACAATTGGTCAAGTTATTTTTACAGAGAATCCAGCAAGATTCAGCTCGAATTTAAGCATTGGAAGAGACCCTAATCTGTATCTATAAAAGGAGGCTCAAGGCAGAATACTCATCATCAAAAATCACAAAAGAGTCATACACTTCCAAAGCAAACACTCAAATTTTCAGAGAGGTCAATTGTGAGATCCAGCTTTCAAGAAGCAAGTACTCGTGTTATTTTCTTTCCACTATGTCAAATCTAAGTTGTTGAAGTAGAGTCTACAATCTGAGGGAGTCAGTAGGGGTAGCAGATTACTTGGCAATTAGATTCATAGTGTTGTAATTCCTTCTACAATCTGGGATTGTCATATTGGCAGGAGAAGACAGGAGCTGTATTCCTCAAGAGTCTAGGATTGTTAGACTGTTTGAGAAGACTGACTTGGAGGGTCAGTAGCACGGTTGTAATTCAAGGTTTGAATTAGCGAAATCCTTCAAGGTGAAGGGATTGGACGTAGCCTCGTTAACGGTGAACCAGTATAAAAATTGTGAGTTTTATTTTTACTTTATATCCGCTGCTAACTCTGTTTTTAATCATACATCAAGTTTTGTTTTAAAAGTGTAAAAACAGGAAAAGTATTCAAGTTAAGTCAAACACAATTCAACCCCCCTTCTCGTGTTTGCACCTTCAATTGGCATCAGAGCTCGGTGTCAAGGCTGAGCACTTAACAGTGTTTGAGGAAAGGTCCAAGGGGTTCAACATGGCAGAATCCAGAGAAGAATTGGGAGGCAACATCAACAGACCACTACTGTTTGATGGAGAAAGGTTTGAGTATTGGAAAGACAGAATGAGAAGTTTTGTCATATCTCAAGATCCTGAACTATGGAAGATGATAGTCAAAGGATACACTGCACCTACTGATCCAGAAGATCCAACTAAGAAACTAGACATGGATGATATGAAACCAGATCAGAGCAGATTACACAAACTTCATCACAAGTCCAGAAACATCATGATCAGTGCCATCACATTCAAGGAATTTGACAGATGCACAGATAAAGAAACAGCAAAGAGCATTTTCGACAGTCTAGCTCTGACCTATGAAGGAACCCAGCAGGTTCAAGAAGCAAGGGATATCATATTGGTCAAACAGTATGAGATGTTCAAGATGGAAGATGATGAAAACATTGATGGAATGTTCTGCAGATTCCAGACTCTGATATATGAACTGAAGGTCTTGAAGAAAAGCTACACAACAGCAGATCATGTCAAGAAGATTCTACGAAGTTTACCAAAAAAGTGGAGACCAATGGTTACTGCAGTTCAGCAAGCCAAAGATCTGAATAACTTAAGACTTGAAGACCTGATCAGCTCACTCAGGTCTCATGAAATAGAACTGGAAGAAGATGAACCAAAAAAGAAGAAGAATCTGACTCTGAAGTCGAAACAGAAGAAAGCTGCAAAGGCAGTATCAGAATCAGAGGATAATGACAGTGACTGTGATGATATGGCTTACTTAACCAAAAAGATGGTTAAGATCTGGGAAAACAAGAAGAAAAGAAGCTTCAAGAAGAAACATAACAACAAAGGAAAGGAAGAATCTGACAAGAAGAGTATTGTTTGTTATGGGTGCAATAAACCTAGACATATCAAGTTAGAATGTCCAAATCTGGAAAAAGGCAAACAGCACAAGAAGAGTTCCAGATACAGAAAGAAGGGTCTGATGGCTGCCTGGGATGTATCAGAATCAGAAGAAAAATCGTCTGATGAAGAAGAGGCAGAAACAGCAATGAAGGCACATATCAGGTCTGCTTCTGGACCTCATAAAGGCATGATTTCAGGAAGGAAAACAGGCAGAAGGAAGAATGAACAAAGCAGTCATTCAAGCAAGTCTGGAAGCACATCAGAGGAAGTAATTCTGTCTCTGATGGCTCATACCAACTCAAGTTCTGGATATAGCTCAGACTCTGGAACAGAATCAGAAGATGAAGACAGTGAGTATTTTCTGATCTCTCTAAATTTGAATTAATTGAGACTTTAAAAGACTTGTTAAATGCAAACAATAAGATGTCTTTAAAACTGAAAACTCTTAGGGAAGATAAGAAAAATCTAACCAAAGAAATCCAAGTTTTAAAGAATCGAAATTCTGAGTATGCAACTGAAAACAAAGATTTTAAAACTGAAGTTGCAAGACTCAAGTCTGAAAACCAAACTCTCAAAAGTAATATTTGTTCCACTTCTGAAACTGTTTGTAAATCTGATATGCATAAGCAATTTTTTCAAAACTTTATTTCTAATGGAATGGAAATAAGTAAATATGCATATATGATTTATGGAAACAGTAACTCTGGAAAGAGAGGTCTTGGTTTTATAGAAACAATTACTGAAAATAAAGCTGTTCATTCTGATGTTTTATGTATTGTCTGTGCTAAGAAAGGTCACTCTGAATTATCTTGTCCAATGGTAAAATCTGAACAAGATCAGAGAGATGTTACAACTAACAAACCTGGACCCAATCAGTTTTGGGTACCAAAAGATCAAATTGTCTATGTTGCAGATATTCTGAGCAACCAGAAGGAGACACCAACAATGGTGCCTGGACAATGGATGTTGGCAACGCACAAGCAGAAGAAGGTTTATGTTCCAACATCTACCAAACAGAAGCCAAGTGACTCTGGTAGAAGAAGAACTGGTCAGCACAATACCTATCAGAACCAGAACCAGAATCATAGGAGGAACAGGAAATATCAAAGATATCACACGAATCAGAACAGGAACTGGAACCAGTATTAGAGGCACAAGAACTGGAACCAGAACCAACACTGGAACTAGAATCAGAATAGGAATTGGAACCAGAATCAGTACCAGAACCAGAACCTGAACAGGTATTAGTATCAAAGGTTGAGGTATGATCATCAGAATTATTTTAGTTATCAGAATCAATATGATTACCAGAATCACTATAAGTTCCAGAATCACTAGAGGAACATGGGGTATGAGCCAAAGCAGAAAGAAAGGAATCAGAATCAAGAGAGTTCTTCAAACACTCCAGAGAGATTCATCAAAACTACAAACCTGGAAGGGAATTCAAATCCCCTCATCCAAACCATGTAAGCATAGAACATACATATTAGGAATCTGAAAATCAGAAGCAAGAGGATTTTCAGAGTAAAACTGAAACTGTTGACATAGAGGTTACATCTTACTGTAAATACTATTATTATTTGATATTTATGTTTATTGTAATAACAAAAAGCTTGATCTTAACAAATCAAAGCTAGATAAGTATTCTGCAGGTTTTCAAACTGTTAGAGGAACCAGGTGATTCACACGAATTGAACACATCAGCAGAAACAACATTCCAGTGGTTTCAAAAACAAGCAGAAACCACCAGAAGCAGAATTAATGGTTTGGCTGTATTGAGTTAAATTTTAAATTATTTGATTTGCATTATGTAATATGACAAACTGCTTGATCTTGACAAATCAAAGCAAGATAAAATAGTGCAGGTTCACCAGAACCAAAGGGAGCAGAAGCAGAAGAAACAAAAGTACTTGGAAAGGTAAAGGATACAAGCAAGTTAGCAACACATGACAAATCTTCAAAAGATAAATCTAATCAAGTCAGAAACAGCCAAGATAAGTCAAAAGAGAAATATGGATATTCACCATAATCTGAAGCTGTTACAGATTCACCAGAACCAGAAGCTGATCTATCAAAATCAGAAGCTGTTACAGAACCATAAGTTGATGCGAACCAAGCAATGTTGATGAAGCTTTGGCAGAGGGAGGTTGGATACTTGCAATGCAAGAAGAGCTGAATGAATTTCAAAGAAATGATGTTTGGGATCTGGTATCCAGACCAAACAAAAACATTATTGGAACCAAGTGGGTGTTCAGAAATAAACAAAATGAAAAAGGTGAAGTGGTAAGGAACAAAGCCAGACTTGTAGCTTAAGGATACAGTCAACAGGAAGGTATAGACTACACTGAGACTTTTGCTCCAGTGGCCAGGTTAGAAGCAATTAGAATTCTCTTATCATTTGCTGCTAATCATGATATAATGTTGTTTCAAATGGATGTTAAAAGTGCATTCTTAAATGGCTACATCAGTGAGGAAGTTTATGTCAAACAGCCCCCTGGATTTGAAAATTCTGATTTTCCAGATCATATTTTTAAACTTAAAAAATCTTTATATGGTTTAAAACAAGCACCAATGGCATGGTATGACAGAATTAGCAACTTTCTGCTTAAGAATGAATTTAATATAGGCCAGATTTATAATACTCTATCAAGGAAATCCATTAAAAAATGATATTTTGATTATTCAAGTTTATGTTGATGATATCATATTTGGATCGATTAGTGGCACTTTGTGCAAAGAGTTCTCTAACCTAATGCAGAAAGAGTTCCAAATGAGCATGATGGGAGAACTTAAGTTCTTCCTAGGAATTCAGATTCATCAAGATAAATCAGGTATATTCATTCGCTAATCTAAATACACTAAAGAACTTCTTAAAAAGTTCAAAATGAGTGAATGTAAGCCTATGGCCACCCCCATGCACCCAACCTGCTCACTTGAGAAAGATGAAACCAGCCAAAAGGCAGACCAGAAAACATACAGAGGTATGATTGGATCCCTTCTTTATTTAACTGCTTCTAGAACTGACATCTTGTTTAGTGTTTGTGTCTGTGTCCGTTTTTAAGCTGACCCTAGGGAATCCCATTTAACTGCTGTCAAATGAATTCTAAGATACCTTAAAGGAACCACCAACCTTACCTTGTTATACAAGAAAACCCCCACCTACAAACTTAAAGGTTTCTGTGATTCCGACTATGCTGGAGACAAGCTGGAAAGGAAAAGTACAAGTGGCAACTGCACTTTCTTAGGTGATAATTTGATCTATTGGTCAAGCAAAAGACAAAGCACCATTGCCATGTCAACAGTTGAAGCTGAGTATATATCAGCAGCAGGATGCAGTCACAGTTACTCTGGATGAAACATCAACTTGAAGATTACAACATCTTTGAAACCAATATCCCTTTGTTCTGTGATAACACTTCAGCCATAAACCTGACCAAGAACCCTATCTTACACTCTAGAGCCAAACACATTGAAATAAAACACCATTTCATTAGAGACCATGTTCAAAAAGGAACTTTAAGCATCCAGTTTGTGGACACGGATCATCAATGGGCTGATATGTTCACCAAAGCATTACCAGAAGATAGGTTCAAGTTCATCAAGAAGCATCTCAGCATTACCTCCATATCTAACTAGCTCAAGTAGTCATCTTAGGAGTTTTTAAATTTCTTGTAATTTTATTTTCAGTCTTTTATTTTCTGTTTTTACTTTCTGTACTTTGTAAAGAGAAAAACAAAAAATACAAAAATAGCATGACCTTTTTTGGCTGATGACAAAAAGGGGGAGAGAGAAAGAGAAAAAAAGGAGAAATAAGTAGAAAAGGAGAGGAATCAGGGAGAGAGAAAAAGAAAGAGTGAAAAAGAGAAGGAGTTGAAAAGAAAAGGAAACAGGGAGAGAGAAAAAGAAAGAGTGAAAAGAGAAGGAGTTGAAAAGGAGAGAAAATGTGAAGAGAGAATAAAGAAGGAGTTCAAAAGGAGAGGAGAAGAGAAGAAAAGAAAGAGGGAAAAGAGAAGGAGTTGAAAAGGAGAAGAAAAAGTCAGTATCAGACTTACGGGGAGAGATTGGTCTGAGGGGGAGTAATTCAAGTCATTGAGTTATAAGCTAGCAAAATAAGTTAAGGTTTTGTCATCATCAAAAAGGGGGAGATTGTTGGAACCAAGTTGATTCTAAGTCTTAGGATTTTGATGTTTACAAAAGCACTCAATGTAATCTTATTTTGTACCTTGAATTAATAAATTAAATACCATCAGAAACTGAAGTAATCAGAAGCAGAAGATCAAAGGATTCCAGAGATTGAATCCTAGAATTACCAGAAGATACTCCAAGATCACCAGAAGATATCTTTGATGGCCCAGATCAGAAGGAAGCAATGTCAGAAGAAGACCTGGACCATACCAGAGGAAAGCTTGCCAGAGGGAGAGTTGCTCCAGACCAAAAGGAATCAAATATTAGATTTACTCCAGAAGTTATTCTGACCAGAAGATGGTCTGGCAATGAAAAATTAAACAGTACAGACTTGTTCCAGACTCAACCAGAAGATAAGTTAATGAGTCCAGAACAAGAGAATCAATCCAGATTTGACCCAGACCATAAGATAGCATGATTCAGGGCATGAAACTAAGTCCAGACCAGAAGAAATGAATTCCAGAATTGATCCAGACCTGATCCAAAATCAAAGGTAAAATGCCCAGACTGAACTATTACTTGTCCAGATTTAATTTCAATTTAATCCAGACCAAGTCCAGAAATGGTCCAGATCAGAGGGAAGATTTCCAAATCAATAGTTCAGTTTTAATTATTTGGCCCAGTGATGGCCCAGATCAGAAGATCAGACCATGTTCCAGTGTTGGCCAAATTCAGAGGGTCAAGATGTGTGGACCAGCAATGGCCGAGTGCAGAGGATCATAGCATATCAGGTGCAAGTCCAGCCATGGCCGAAATCAGAAGATAAGAGAATTAGGAAGTGTGGTCCAGGAATGGCCGAAATCAGATGATCACAGTGTTGAGGAAAAAACCTTTTTGATATATGTTTTAATGACAACAAACCTTTTAAATTAAATGATTAAGTTTTATGAATGGTGGTCTACTAACGATTTCACTTAAGTTTTGTTTAAGGAACATGAATTCATAAGTGAACAAAGCAAGAAACCATTCACTTCATCAAAATGCACAAATATGATCAATTACAATCAAAAGAAGCCATTCAAATCACAAAGAAAAATGCCATGAATCAAGCTGCCAAAACATGATTGAACAGTCTCCAGAATGTCCAGAATTAACAGCATCTTAATGATTCAAGGAAAGCCAAGAAATCAGCATAAAGAACACAATCTGGAAAAACATAAGATGTTACCCGATAACATCACCAGAAGATGCCTCCAGAGGATACCAGAAGATGTCACCAGAGGATGAAGTCATTACCAGAGGATGACATCATCAGAGGATGATGACGTCGCCAGAAGATAACATCACCAGAGGATGATGATGTCACCAGAGGATACCTCAAGAAGACGTCACCAGAGGATACCTCCAGAAGACGATATCGTAGGATACCTCCAGAATACTATCAGAGAATACCTCCAGAATACTATCAGAGGATACCTCCAGAAAACGATCACAGATGATATCTCCAGAAAATACATTCAAAGGAAGAACCAAGTCTGTTCTTGGACATCAGAATGTCCAGAATGATCAGAACAGTCTCTAGAATGATCTTCTATAAAAAAGGATCATCAGTCTCTAGGAATGATCATTAGTCTCCAGAAATGACCATCAATGTCCAAAATGATACAATCATTCTCCAGCATGTTAACATTAATCTCCATCATTTTTAACATCATTTTCTAGCAGTGTATCATCAGTCTCCATATTGATAAACAATCTCCAGCAGCAAACATCTTTCTCCAGGATTCTGTTTCACTTCATCATGACTGTTTGAACCTGATTTTTATGCAAGGAAAAATCATGTTTATCTGAAACGGATTTCCAGTACATCATCATGAGATATGAAGCTTTAAAGATTGTTAATTATGATTCTAAATGTATTGTTAATTTAACCTGTGCTTTTGAGTGTGTTAATTCAAAGATAGGTTTCAAAAGAATCAAAGAAAAACAGCATAAACAAAGGCAGAGAACATTCTTGACATATTCTGGAAAACGGAGAATGTTCACCAGGCCGTGACAGCATAAAGACCAATCTTTCTCCATCACTTAATTGAAGTTATTGAGTTTGGAAGTTACATGGATATGATCACTACATGGCAGAGAACACATAGGATCATTCAAATCAAAGAGGACATTCGAATTGCAAAAGAAAAAGACTCTCAAACAAGCCTGTCCAGACAGTTCTGGAAATGATTGTCAAGACTGTTAAAACAATCTTGAAGTCAAGTCAGCTTCCAGTATGTTCAGAAATCAGTCCAGATTGATTATCAATCTCCAAGAAACCCAAAAGCTAAAGCTCTAGATTGATCATCAATCTCCAGCAAATACAGTTTTTCTGCAACAAGCTTTGTGATTATTTTTAATCTGTTTTAAGTGATTCAAAAGCTCCAGTTGAAGCCTACAATATTATCACTTATCAGAAGTGTTAAAGGATCAGTAATCACTCACTCAAGTAAATTTGATCCAAAACGCAACACACAGCCCAGTCTGAACAGAAAATAAAAATAGTCAAAAGTTTGATTATTTTTATTCAGAAATAATGCCTTTGGACAAGCCTGACAAGAGCACTACCAACGACTCTATTTGACCATCATTATATGCTCTCACGCCTATAAAAGGAAGGCAAAAGATCAGGAAGAAATGTAGCTTCAAGTACAGAGAAAAAACATCATTCACATACATCTACATACTTGAAAATCTCAAAATCACTTACAAGAATCAGTTTGGTTAAATTCGTTTTACTCTGATACATTTATACTGAATTCTTTGTAAAGAATCGAATCTCAAACAAGAGTTGAGACATCTCAGATTCTAACAAAACAATCTCATCATTATTGTAAAACTCAAACTATAAGAGTTAAGTATAGTTTGGGGTAGATTGTAAGAAATCACTACCAAGGTTGGTAGGTGATTTGATTAATCTCTTTCTGGGTGGAATTAGATTAAAGTCTGTAACAAAGATCAAGGTTGATCTAAGCTAGGTGCTGTAAACCAAGAAGGTTCTTGTTTTAAACACTTAGTGGAAAATCTCACCGTGGTGAGGACTGGACGTAGCCCGGGTTGGGTGAACCAGGATATATCTGTGTGTGATATCTCTTCCCTTATCTCTATTTACTTTCAGTCTGTTAATTATCAAGTTAAATAGATAAACTGAACTGTTGATTTTAACTAACCAATAACGTTCTCTGTTTTCTGTTTTCACAACCAAGATCAATCTTGAGTTATTTTCTTAAGTTTTTAACAGGAATTTTAAAAGGGCGAATTTACAATTCAAACCCCCCTTTCTTGTAAATCGATATTGCTACTTCACACAGCATATCAATTAGTTTGGTCCAGATGTGGACTAGCGCAGAAAAATTTGATGGTCCAGATTTAATCATGAGGATTAACGGTGGAGATTTTAAATTATTTTAATCAAAGTATTAAAAAGATTTATTACAAAAATAAAAGTGAGGTATTGTGGAATTCAGGAGCTGTGGCGGGAAGCAACTAAAGTTTTGATTGGCCAGTTATTTTTGAAAGAAATCTGAAGATATGTTTTTTATTTAAATGAAGCCCAGTTGGTCAAGTATTTTTACAGAGAATCCAGCAAGATTCAGCTCGAATTTAAGCATTGGAAGAGGCCCTAATCTGCATCTATAAAAGGAGGCTTAAGGCAGAATACTCATCATCGAAAATCACAAAAGAGTCATACACTTCCAAAGCAAACACTCAAATTTTCAGAGAGGTCAATTGTGAGTTCCAGCTTTCAAGAAGCAAGTACTCGTGTTATTTTCTTTCCACTGTGTCAAATCTAAGTTGTTGAAGTAGAGTCTACAATCTGAGGGAGTCAGTAGGGGTAGCAGATTACTTGGCAATTAGATTCATAGTGTTGTAATTCCTTCTACAATCTGGTATTGTCAGATTGGCAGGAGAAGACATGAGCTGTATTCCTCAAGAGTCTAGGATTGTTAGACTGTTTGAGAAGACTGACTTGGAGGGTCAGTAGCACGGTTGTAATTCAAGGTTTGAATTAGTGAAATCCTTCAAGGTGAAGGGACTGGACGTAGCCTCGTTAACGGTGAACTAGTATAAGAATTGTGAGTTTTATTTTTACTTTATATCCACTGCTAACTCTGTTTTTAATCATACATGAAGTTTTGTTTTAAAAGTGTAAAAACAGGAAAAGTATTTAAGTTAAGTCAAACACAATTCAACCCCCCATTCTCGTGTTTGCACCTTCAAACAATTCACTTTAAATAATAAAATGAGTATTATTAATTATTGATAATCAATTTAATGGTTGATATTATATGTACATGCATGATCAATTATGAATAATTATAATATCAATCATTGACTCATTCTCTTTACCAATTTCTCACTTTAGATGACTCAAACTCTTAACTTAAATATTCTTAATTAACTTCATATTTAATTTTTAAAACTTATTATATTTCTTTTATCAACATTTTATTGTATATGTAAGTGACATTTATACTGAATTTGTTAGTTTTGTTTTCTTCTGCATTTGAGGATCATACTTGAATTAAGTTTGTAAACGTTAACTATACATAAACTCACTTCACGAACCACTTGTGCGTTTTAAATTTACACATATTACTTAAAGGCAATTTATGCAGATGTATGTAGAAGTGTGTATAAAAGATACTTTAAGTCATATTTGATGTATCTCTTATATGATCTTAAAATTAGATTTGATTAATTTTTAGACCAAAACTCGACCTTTAACCCGGTCAAATTTGATGAGATACATGTCCAATAAAGACGTGACAATACAAAGATAAGAATGGATTTATCCCAAAATAAGTCACCAAATACTACTACATAAATATTTTTTAAAAAATAATTAATAAGTAATTCATATGTCATATAATATGGCATTATATTAGTAAAAAATAAAATAAGGCCTAATATATTTTATAAGGAAAAAAGGGACTAAACTTAAAAATTTATAAAACAAAGATAGTGTGTCCACTATATTACTAATTGCACAACTATATATTCACTCATCCTCTCTTAATATGAGATTTGATTTCTCTAAAATGAGAAGTTGGTGAAATAAGTAGATCAAATATTAATATTATAAACACATGTGATTGATCATTTATGTGTATAAAATAATAACTATTTATTTAATGATCAATAGTTGACATTACTCACTTTAGAGAAGACCAATTCTTTAATTAGAATGCTTCAAAATAAAATATTATGAACAAATCAACAAAACTGATCGCAACCTTATTCAAACATTTGCTTCAAATACAAAAAAAATCTAATTAAGTACTTGTCAATAAATTTTTTTAATTCCTTTAAAATAAAAATAAAGAGTAATGTTATTTGGTATAAATGATTTGCAAAAGAAAGAGAAGAAGATATAAAAATTTGGAGTTTGGACCAATAAACATTGGAATAGCATTAATGGAAGGAGACTAGATAGTTATAATATGTAAATGTTAAAAGTTGTCATCTATTATTCTTCTCTTATAAATATCTTTTGTAGCAATCAGTATTTCCCAAAAATAAAATATTACAATTTATCAATTGCATTCTTTTTATTTATAAAATATATGATAAATATATCAGAAACTTACCCACAATTATAATGTCTCGAATTTGAATCTAAAATATATATTCAACCTAATAATATAACATTTCTATCATTTGAACTAGAATTAAATACTCATTCATTGCATCTTTATTCTAACACTAACCTTACACACACAAAAAGCCTAACAACTTGAACTAGAATTTAAGTACTCATTCATTGCATCTTTATTCTAACATTAACCTTACACAAAACAAAAACTAACAACCGACAATAAATCAAATAACTAAGAATCGACTAATTTATTATAACCTTCCCATAAAAAAACAAATTTATCATCCAAAGATATAAATATTTTGATAGAATTTCAATAACTTGATCAACCTGACTAGAAATATCAACATATTTTGAGAGCAAAGATGTATCATGTTAATGCATACCATCACGGTCAAAATTACATGGGCTTTCACGTTAATTGAGTGGTTAATCCCTTATAAATTTATGGAATTGAATTTCTATTGTGTTTGATAATTCATCCTCTTCTTCTCCTTTTTGTTTTTGCTGTTTTTTCAAATTTGTAGTGTATGGAGATGAATCTATTTTATTTTATTGATTAATTCTGATTTAATTGCAAAAAGGATAAAAGAATTGGTCAACATTTTCTATTCGTGTAAACCAGAGTCTTATTTATTTATTTATTTATTTATTGAAAAACTCAGAGCCTTATATTTCTATTTTCATAAATTATTATTTTCTACCATTTTAATTTTTAGTTTTTTTTTTCTAAGAAACAAAATGCACATTTTCTTTATATCAAAAAAGCAAATTAAATTTAATTATATTCTTCTTCAAAATTGAAGGCACCTAAATATAAAAGAGCGCTTGGATTCTTATTTCATATCATACAGTTTAACATTTACTTTGAATTGTTATTCTAATTCAACAAAAAATTTGTCAAAATAAGAATAATTTGAAAAACTTGTGTGACAACACCAGCATATTTTGGAAGCTCAGAGGTATCTTGAGTTGTTTGACTACCTGGTGAATCTCCTAAAATACAATTATCAACATTGGTCATAATAGAACTTGCACGCATATTCACACCATTGTAATCTCCACTCTTTAAGAGTTGTTGAGCTTCGGCAACCTCACCAAGTGCTCCTTCGTTTTCTCCAAAATTCGACAAACAATTATTGTAATGGGTTTTTGTGTTGGGATCAATACTTTGTGCACTTAGTTTCGTGATTAGATTGATTGTGTTGGTTATGTCGGTACGAACGACATCAATTGTGTATTGTGTAAGACTAACGAGGTCCGCTGTTGCACCACCAGGATTTGATTTGAGAAGATTTAAACAAAAAGAAGGGTCTTTGGCTTTATTGCAAATAGTATCAATATCCACAACTTTAGCTGCATATGAGGATGCAACACATAAAAGAAACACAATTGCAATGCATGAGAAACGAGACATATTGTATTTCTTTGTTTGTTTCTTCTTCTTCTTCTCAATTCTCCTGTTGTAATTGTAATATTGGCTTTGCCTTAACCCCTCTAATGACTTTATATATAACTTAATGTCCTTATTTTGAGAATTAATATTTGACATAATTGACTTGTAAATAATGGTCAGAGTATACATATATAGTATAATTTGGTTTTGAATTTTTTTTTATAAATATTTTCTTCGCATTATATGATTTTCTTTCCATATATTGGATATGACTGCCATATGATTGAATTAATATTTTAAAAGACAATTTTTACATAAAAAGTGTTCAAGATTTGATAAGACTTTTAATGACTTTTAAAATATTAACAAAATTTGTAATATAAATTTCAAAGAATTTATATATCATAAGAATTTATAGGATTTGAAAAGATTTTATAAATTTAAGGGTGTATTAAATTGAAATTTTAAAAGACTATTTTAAGAATTTTTTTTTAAGATTTTAAAAGACTTTTATAGAAATGTATATAATATAAAAAAACTATTTATAAGATTTTAAAAGATTTTTTACTATCCACATTTTGTAATTAAGATTTTAATGGATTTATAATATAAGAATTTTCAAAATTTCGAAATATTTTATAAAATTATAACATTAAATAACAAAATATAATAAATAAATTATAAAATTCGAATGAATATAAACAAAACTGATATAAATTATAAAAATATTTTTATTGATAGTTGTATGAATATATCATATCTATACTCCGTAAAAATAAGACACGTTCTATAATGTAAAATGTACACGTGACACTTTCACACTGTCCCCATTTTCCTGTGTATTTGGCCATTATTTATACTATATAAAAATAAGATATATTTTATAATAAAAATTATACACACGACATTTTTACACTGTCAGTGTTTTTCAGTGTTCTTTGATGTTGTTAATTTTTAATTAGATATATCAATTCTTATAATTTTAATTTTATTTATATTTTATTTTGGCTATTTCGGAGTGAATAATAAACAATATTAAATGGTAAAATTTCTAAATAGTAAACAACGTCAATTTTGTAATCATACAAAATCAAGAGTAAGAAAATAATAATTCTTAATAATAAGTAAAGTACACAAACACATAAGTCATTCTATTTAGACTAGATTGCTTATTAGTCATTCTATAAAAAAAACAAAAAGATTGGTTATCAGTCATATTTTGAAGTCATGTTGAGAATGCTTCATAAATACAAAAAGTGGTCTCTTCATAATAATCACAATAATGTCCAGTTGCTATTTTGGAATTGGGATAGCAAATTCAATCTTATTAGAAGCATATGAATACCTTGTTGAAACAAAATGACTGATTGCTTTACTTAAGGATAAATCGTTCGATAAAATCTAAAATCTAAATTTAAATTTTAACTGAAATAATTCTTAATTATAATTTATTTATTTTCCAATCGAATTCTATATTTACTAAGACACCATCCCTTTAAGAATCTAAAAATAAAAAAAATAAAAATAGTCGGTTGCATTTTAAGTTGAGATAGTAAATTAAATTCTTGTTTATTATGAGATAACACAGTTTAGCGTTTGAACCATGGAACTATTTACTATTTTTATTTATAGGTTTGTTTCATAATGTTGAAATCCTGAATCCTTCTCATTTCATTGATTGTTAACTTGGCTTGTTACAAGAGTTAGTTAGCTATTTATAGCATAACCATAATATCACAATTCCTAACTAACTTAGCCACGTCAGCATAACTTCCTAACGGACCGTGCCACATCAGCATAACTAACACATTTACTCGTTCAACAACTTAACTAATTCTAGGTAGCTTAAATCAAAACTACATTGTGTAAATCAAAACTATTTGAAGATATATGATATCATTACAATTGTGATTAAAAGTGTATACTTATACATAGTTAAATATAAATAAATGCTTATGTTTGCTGAAAATGAATATGTGTGAATTTGCATGCTAGCTGTATTAATTACTCACATCGTTGCAAAAAATAGTATTTTAATGTGAATACTTATGTTTTTATATTTTTTTATGTGATGCTATTATTATATATTGCAGCATATAAGGTTGAGTAGTGTCTCTAAAATTTATCGGTGAGAAAACTCTAAATTATGTGATGTCGTTAATTGATTAAGAATATTGGTAATCAATTAGATTTTAGTCAAAATCCAAATAATATTTTAAGTTATGATGCATAGAGAATCAGTAATTGATTAAGAGTGTAAGTTAACGACAAGGAGAGTAATAAAAAGTGTAAATTGCCTAAGTTATTATTTAATAAATTAATTGATTAAATATTATAAATATTTGTGGATGTCCTTCTTTCCTAAATTTTCATTGTTCATATTTACTTATAACTCCTATGATTATCAACTTATAAATTGATTATAAATTAAGGGGATGACTTATATATATTAACTTGTTGACTTGATATGAATCAATATTTCATGACATATGATTGCACGTTTCCAAAGTAGAATTAAGCAATTATGATCTCATAAGTATTAGTCGTACAATTAATTTTAGACGTCTAAAGAATGAATCTTAAAATCTATTTTTGTGAATGAACATATCTTACATGATTTTCAACATCAAATCCAATAAACATTCAATACTTTCCAAATTATTTTTAGATAATTATGAATCAGATCTCTTAGTCAAATTAATTGACACAACAATCTCACAAATTTCTCGTTGTGAGTTGACAACAAATATACATATGATCATTTAGTTTATGATTGATATATTGGTCCACACGATTCACAAAAATCATCTCATATACATTCTAGAAATGTGAGATATGTTAAGACAAAATCTCAATTAATTGTTTTGATGTAAACAAACAAAGATTAATTAAAGATTCTAATTATGATTATAAATTATGTTTTATTTACCATGTGTTTTTTAGTGTGATAATCCAAAATAGGCACTAAGCAAAATCAGTTTAAAGAAAAAGTTAAAAATGAACTTCCAGAAACCGAGAACGTTATGGACATTTTTCTGGAAAACGAAGAACGTTCTCCACGTTTTTTACTTCATCAAGAAAGTTTAAGTCAACTTTTAATGCAAGGAAATATCCTGCAAATTTCGAATGGATTAACAACACATATACAAGGAATGTACATCTCTTATATTAGCAAAAGAATACACCAAAAGATCTAAGAAGTAAAGATTGGAATCAAGACAAAATGACAGAGTCAGTCAAGATTAATCATTCTCCAGCTTCAGGGATACAGACCAAGAACGTTCTTGAACTCTAGAGCTTAATGAAAATTACGACATTCAAGTGCTAAGAAAAATCATCAATCACTCACATTCATACTTGAAAGTCTCACAAGAAATCAGTAACATCCAGTCACGAATTCATTGTTATTAGTTTGCTGAAATCTCTTGTATTGAATCTAAACCTCAAACAAAAGTTGAAATTAAACAGATTATGTCAAACACTTTAAATCATTATTGTGTAAACTCAAGACTATAAGAGTTGTTTATAGCTTGAGTGATTTGTTTAGAAAATCTTTTTAAGGTTAAAAGGTGAAGTGTAAAACTCATATGACAGATTGATAGGCAACCTGATTGAATTCCTTTCTGGGTGGAAAAGACTGTAGTTGTTAACAGATCAAGGTTGATATGAGCTAGGTGGTGTAAAACCAAGAAGGTTCTTCGTTTTGAACACTTAGTGGAAAATCTCACGGTTGTGAGGACTAGACGTAGCCCGGGTTAGATGAACCAGGATAAATCGTTGTGATATCTCTTTCCTATCTCTATTTACTTTTAGTCTTTCATTTACTAAAGATAAATAGCCAAATCAATTTCTTGTTTTTAACTAAACTAAGAACGTTCTCCATTTTCTGTTTTCACAACCAAGATCAATATATTTTTAACTAACCAAGAACGTTCTCTGTTTTCTGTTTCTAGAACCAAGATTGTTATCTGTTTTCTGTTTTCTCAACCAAGATTAATCTTGAGTTATTTTCTTAAGTTTTAACAGGAAATTTTTAAAAGAGAAAACTTTACAATTCAAACCCCCTTCCTTGTAAAGTGACATTGATACTTCAACATACTCATTCTATCAAATTATCACCTTTATTTATGAACAATAAAAAATTATTGGATTAAAGAATCTTCTAGTTCTTCAATATATATTAACACAATTTTTATTTTTTACATCACAATTTTTATTTTTATTGGAAAAGACTGTAGTTGTTAACAGATCAAGGTTGATATGAGCTAGGTGGTGTAAAACCAAGAAGGTTCTTCGTTTTGAACACTTAGTGGAAAATCTCACGGTTGTGAGGACTAGACGTAGCCCGGGTTAGATGAACCAGGATAAATCGTTGTGTGATATCTCTTTCCTATCTCTATTTACTTTTAGTCTTTCATTTACTAAAGATAAATAGCCAAATCAATTTCTTGTTTTTAACTAAACTAAGAACGTTCTCCATTTTCTGTTTTCACAACCAAGATCAATATATTTTTAACTAACCAAGAACGTTCTCTGTTTTCTGTTTCTAGAACCAAGATTGTTATCTGTTTTCTATTTTCTCAACCAAGATTAATCTTGAGTT
This sequence comes from Cicer cuneatum, assembly GCA_037974295.1. Lineage (NCBI taxonomy): Eukaryota > Viridiplantae > Streptophyta > Magnoliopsida > Fabales > Fabaceae > Cicer > Cicer cuneatum. The sequence goes on along the minus strand of JBBPBO010000003.1, from coordinate 5,668,069 downwards.
ATTTTCTTAAGTTTTAACAGGAAATTTTTAAAAGAGAAAACTTTACAATTCAAACCCCCTTCCTTGTAAAGTGACATTGATACTTCAACATACTCATTCTATCAAATTATCACCTTTATTTATGAACAATAAAAAATTATTGGATTAAAGAATCTTCTAGTTCTTCAATATATATTAACACAATTTTTATTTTTTACATCACAATTTTTATTTTTATTGGAAAAGACTGTAGTTGTTAACAGATCAAGGTTGATATGAGCTAGGTGGTGTAAAACCAAGAAGGTTCTTCGTTTTGAACACTTAGTGGAAAATCTCACGGTTGTGAGGACTAGACGTAGCCCGGGTTAGATGAACCAGGATAAATCGTTGTGTGATATCTCTTTCCTATCTCTATTTACTTTTAGTCTTTCATTTACTAAAGATAAATAGCCAAATCAATTTCTTGTTTTTAACTAAACTAAGAACGTTCTCCATTTTCTGTTTTCACAACCAAGATCAATATATTTTTAACTAACCAAGAACGTTCTCTGTTTTCTGTTTCTAGAACCAAGATTGTTATCTGTTTTCTATTTTCTCAACCAAGATTAATCTTGAGTTATTTTCTTAAGTTTTAACAGGAAATTTTTAAAAAAGAAAACTTTACAATTCAAACCCCCTTCCTTGTAAAGTGACATTGATACTTCAACATACTCATTCTATCAAATTATCACCTTTATTTATGAACAATAAAAAATTATTGGATTAAAGAATCTTCTAGTTCTTCAATATATATTAACACAATTTTTATTTTTTACATCATAATAGATATGAGATAACATAACCAGTATTGCCAACAACAAACTTTAATATAATTTGTAAATTTCTAGTTTACAAATAATCCAGGTGTTTCAACTGTTCCAAATTTTTCGAATCAACAATGAACAAACATAATTTGTAAAATTTTGTCACCAAATGAAACAATTTTAATATATATTCTAAAGACTTAATTTTCTTTTGCACTTTCATGCATATATCAAATATTATCATTTAAATAAATATGGAAACACATAATTTTATTCGATAAATAAAACTCTATAAACCATATCACATATTTTATTAAAATAACTATAAATTAAATCAATAAAAGAAAATACACTTATATATATATATAAATAAATAAGAATTTCATAAAAAATCATTATTATCACTTAACATATATCTAAAATATAGAGATGTTCAAAATGTATATTATATATCCGATCATAAATAACTTTTAGGCTAAATAGCACCCGTGGTTCCTTAACTTAATTTCAGTTAACGTTTTAGTCTTTTATATTTTTTTTCCCGATTTGGTCCTTTATTTTAATTTTAAGTGAAATAAAGAATGAAAATATGAGTTTATTTGAATATTTGAGTTATGAATGTGATGAAATTTGTATTATATGAAAGAATATAATTAATTTTATGGGTTTTGGTTGAAAAATTTGAGGAATTTTTGTAAAAAAAAAAGGATAATATTGTTGACATTTTAAAACATAAAAGATCAAATTGTCACTTAAAATGAAAATAAAGGACTAAGCCGGAAGAAAAAAAAGATAAATGACTAAAACGTTAACTGAAATTAAGTTAAGGGACCACGGGTGCTATTTAGCCTAACTTTTATAAATAAAAAAGTTAATATAAACTCATATCCAACGAGAATATTATATAATGTCAGATAATTAGATTAGTTAGACATCAAAAATATACTAATACACATAATTCACAACTAGAATTGAGGAAAATTATTTATATTTATCTTGATTTAATCTCACATATAAATTTTTTTTGACCATATAACATATATGCTCATTGTTATTTCATATATACAAGCTAAAATATTGAGGTAACACAAAAAGAGAAAGTTGAAAAATAAATTTAGTTTTTTAGAAACTTAACATACCACTAATTCTTTTTATACTTGCTTCCCATAAAATGACATCTTAATATTACACACCTTTTTAATGTATATTACTTGTAATGTCATTATAGAAACGACCATACACATCAATGGTAATTTCTAGCACACCAATTATCATAACCATAAGACTAGTTATATAATCTATCATGTGATTTTCATATAATCTATAAATAGAAGTCATATAACTTATAAGGACATTAAAAGTATAATATAATGTGTCATTGACATATAAAATTAAAGAGTATTCCCGAAATATAAAAGTCATTTAATCATATAAGTTATAGGCCACCTATGAACTATGAAAGATTAGGAAAATTTGACATCCACAAATATTCATAACAATTAACAAATATATAAAATAGTGATTGTCAAGCTTAGACTCAAGATAATCAATTATATAATCATGCAAGAAGACTAATTGAGATTCTTAATCATCTTAAAAACGATAATAGTTAAAATACGAGTCTAAGTGTGTAATAGTAATTAGACTTTACTTCTATATACTTTTAGATAAATGTGTGTACTAAAAATTGTATTTGAAATAATCATTTTAATAATAACTAAAATGTGACAAATAACTTGATGACTTAGGTTAGCATCCTTGATTATGACTTGCTTTTGTAGTTTTACTTGAATGATTTTTAAGCATCTCTTAAGCACATCAATTACGCTATTGTTGTGTTTAGCTAGGACATGTGATTTCTGTTTTTAGGGTTTTGACCTTAAATGTTTGTTATATCTTTGAGTAAAATCCATTTGAATATTTATGCGAATATATGAATAAAAACCATTTTTAACTAACTTGAGACCTGGCCCTTGGAGTAACCTGAGACTGAATAAAGCGAGAATATTTTATTACAATTATTCGTAATATTTGCTTTTTAATAATAGTATATGTATATGAGTTTGGATTAAAGATATATTCAAAATTCGGGGTTGATTTTTTATATACATATATATATATAAATAAATAATGTATTTGTTTAAAATGTGTGGACATTTGAAAAAAAGTATATATATTTATATATTTTTTATTATACTTGCGTGTTCGATTTGTTGGCGAAAAATGAGACGCCATCACATTTATTTTATTAAAGGAAAAATTGGATAAGCCTAAAATGAAGATCTTGAACCAAAATTTCGGATTCAAGAGTCAATTCGAGTGGGGAAAGTATTACTACCCTACATCGTCCGTTAAAACAGTTACCCTATAATTAATTGTATAAAAAATATTTATTTAATTAATTATTTATATTACTCCAAAAAGAATTACTAAAAAATGAAATATATTATTTACTTTAATGAAAAAAGGAAAAATATTTTTTATTAATTTGTGGTTTGAAATCAAAACACACAAAGCTCCTGGTATAAAATATTTGTGTGTTGGTCAATTTTAATTTTTATGAATTTTAATTTTTTTATTAGTGCGACGGTCATATGAGGCTAATACCAAACGGTGCATTGGAAAACAACTAAGTGGTCTAACAATGGGCGAGTTCGATAAGAAAAAAGAGATAACATTACGTTGTTTTCATTTTTATCCTTTTTATTTATCTTATTTTTTTAGAATATGAGTGTTTATGTGAAAATTGCGATTTTTTCCACATAATTCTGATTGTTGAAGAATGTGTTTTCTCAATTCAATAGTTTATTTTATATTTAGAATATGAAAATGCATTTTGTTTAATTATAACATCAAATATACAAAACGACGAATATGATGGTATTATAAAAAAATATTAGAAATAGTCTTGCTATATGAACGAAGTCAACATGAAAACAATAAATAAAAACTAAGACATTGATTCATAAAAAATGACACATGAAAAGCAACAAAGATAATAAACAAAACAAAATTATTATATTAGTTTGTTTGAAAGAAACGAAATTTCCGTACCGAATTTGCGAGATTGTTTGGTCTCCCATTTTATCTCCATCTCAGAATTTTCTTTTTTGAAATAACTAATTATCAAGAAGGTTGTGTAACAATTACACAACAAAGAACCAGTCCATATTTTATAATTTATGTTTCTCCTTCGTAAAAGTCTCATAACACTTTTATTTATATTAACAAATTAGGGTTAAGTAATTTTTAGAAATAAATGCCTACCATTATGACTAATTAAGTTGAATCCTCAAGTTTTATTTTCTTTTTAAAACTTTCCTCAAATTCAAAAAAATCATATCAAATAGAAATCTTTCATATTTAATTTACTCCAATACATCTCATTTTTACTAATTTTATATTTAATTTCGTTTTATTTTTTATTAAATAAAAATAAGAAGTTTTGAATTAATTTTTTTATCATCATATTATTATTACACCAAAAAAAGTAGTAAATAAAAATAAATAAAAGCCTAACATATATCTCTTTTCATTAACAAGCGAATATCATACAAAAAATTAAATAAAAATTATATATTAAAAAAAATAGAAAGTTAGGGTAAAAAGTTTAAAATACCATTTTTATTAATTTTTTGTGAATATTAAGAAAATGCGGACAAAATTAGGTGTCCACAATACTATGTGGATTATTAATTTTTTTCTAAGTAATTGTATGAGATATTTTCAAAATTTAACTAACAATTATATCATTGAAACTAAAATGAAATTATTTATTTTCCTATTTAGATTATTGTTAATCAAATTTCTTATTTTAATTAATAAATTCTTTTATTTTTGAATCCAATAAAGACATAATTACCATCAACCGGGACTGAGTCTAACGATATCAGCTAAATTTTTACAATAAAGTGAACATGAGTTAGAATTCTCAGTAGAAAACTACGTTTAGTGTCCGACCTACTTTGAATAAGATTATCTCCCGTGGATAGAATCTATGGGAATCTAAAAAGAAACATGTAATTACTAACAATGAATTGGTCTAAGTGGTAAGGGACTTAGCCCCTTTTAAGTAATTGATCAAGGAGTTCATATCTCACTCCTAATTATCAAGAAAATTTGATTAGAAGAGGAGAATCGACATTATGTGTTCACATAGTTTCTAATAGAGATTAATCAGTTTTAAATAGCAGTCAAAACTTTGTACCTATAATAGCTAAAAAAAAATAGACATATAATTAATTTTGTATTTTGTAATATTTACTTCATCATTTAGATAACTTTTTTTTTTAATTTAATTTAAAATTTGAATTTTTTTTCATAAAATTCATTTTACTTGTCTGCATAATTTTCTTTTTGGGAAGAACCCACCTTATGAAAATTAATTTAATGTTTATTCGTCCTATTTATTATTCTTCACAAGAAAGTGAATCGAGAGACATAAAGAAATTCATCAGATTTTCACAAATCTACTAAATCGCGGTCAAAATTATACGTGCTTTCACGTTGAAGGGTTATTTGTAAAATTTAGGTAATTCAATGTCTATTTTGGTTCCCTGTTTTTTTTCAAATTTGTAGTGTATTGAGCTGAATCTATTTTATTTTATTGATTAATTCTGATTTAATTTCAAAATGGATAAAATAATTTATCAACATTTTCTATTCGCGTAAACCAGAGCCTTATTTATTTATTTATTTTTGGCAAAATCAAAGTCTTATATTTCTATTTTCATAAATTATTATTTTCTATCATTTTAATTTTTTTTTCTAAGAAACAAAGTGCACATTTTCTTTGAACCAAAAAAGCAAATTAAATTTAATTATATTCTTCTTCAAAATTGAAGGCACGTAAATATAAAGGGGCGCTTGAATTCTTATTTCATATCTTACAGTTAACATTCACTTTGAATTGGTATTTTAATTCAACAAATTTTTTGTCAAAATAAGAATAATTGGATAAATTTGTGTGACAACACCGACATATTTTGGAAGCTCAGAGGTATCTTGAGTTGTTTGACTACACGATAAATCTCTTAAAGTACAATTTTAATTTTTAGTTATTCTTTCTAAAAAACAAAATGTACATTTTCTTTATACTAAAAAAAACATATTTAATTTTGATTATATTCTTCTTCAAAATTGAAGACACGCGAATAAAAAGGTGCGCGCGGATTATTATTTTATATCATATAATTAACATTCACTTTGAAACCAATCAAACATATAATAATAAATAAATTAAGAGACAAAAATAACACATATTCAATCAATATTTATTGTTTAATCTTTCAAAACATGACATTTCTAATTCGTTGCAACATTAATAAAAAAAAATTAAAAAAAAACCAACATTATAAACTATGATTAATATTTTAATTTAACAAAAAATTTGTCAAAATAAGAATAATTTGAGAAACTTGTGTGACAACATCAGCGTATTTTGGAAGCACAGAGGTATCATGAAATGGTTGACTATCCGGTGAATCTCCTGAAATACAATCATCAACATCGGTCATAATAGAACTTACACGTATATTCACACCATTGTAATCTCCACTGTTTAAGAGTTGTTGAGTTTTGGCAACCTCACCAAGTGCTCCTTCGTTTCCTCCAAAATTAAACAAACAATTATCGTAATGAGTTTTTGTGTTGGGATCAATACTTTGTGCACTTAGTTTCGTGATTAGATTGATTGTGTTGGTAATGTTGGTACGAACGACATCAATTGTGTACTGTGTAAGACTAACGAGGTCTGCTGTTGCACCACCAGGATTTGATTTGAGAAGATTTAAACAAAAGGAAGGGTCTTTAGCTTTATTGCAAATGGTATCAACATCCACAACTTTAGGTGCATATGAGGATGCAACACATAAAAGAAACACAATGGCAATAAATGAGAAACGAGACATATTGTATTTCTTTGTTTGTTTCTTCTTCTCAATTCTCCTATTGTAATTGTAATATTGATTTTGCCTTAACCCCTCTAGTGGCTTTATATATAACTTAATGACCTTATTTTGAGAATTGATATTTGACATAATTGACTTGTAAATAATGGTCTAGGTATACATATATAGTATAATTTGGTTTCGAAATTTTTTTTTTTAAATACTTTCCTCACATTACATGATTTTCTTTCCATATATTGGATATGACTGATTGATTTTGTTTCCATATAAAGGATATGATTGAATTAATATTTTACAAGATAATTTTTACATAAAAAGTGTTATAGATTTGATAATACTTTTAATGACTTTTAAGATTTTAAAATATTAACAAAATTTGTAATATGAATTTTAAAGAATTTATATATCATAAAAATTTATAGGATTTGAAAAGACTTTATAAATTTAGGGGTGTATTAAATTGAGATTTTAAAAGACTATTTTGAAGAAAAAATCTTAAAAATTTTAAAAGACTTTTATAGGAATGTATGGAATATAAAAAACTATTAATAAGATTTTAAAAGATTTTTTACGATCCACATTTTATAATTGAGATTTTAATGGATTTATAATACAAAGATTTTCAAAATTATAAAATATTTTATGAAATTATAATATTAAATAACAAAATATAATAAATAAATTATAAAGTTCGAATAAATATAAATAAAATTGATACAAATTATAAAAATATTTTTATTGATAATTATATGAGTATATTATATCTATACTCTGTAAAAATAAGACATGTTTTATAATGTAAAATGTACAGGTGACATTCTCACATTGTCCCTGTTTTCCTGTGCATTTGGCCTTTATTTATACTATATAAAAATAAGATAAACTTTATAATGTAAATTATACACATGACGTTCTCACACTATCACTGCTCGCTCTTTGATCATTTTAATTTTTAATCAAATATATCAATTCTTATGATTCTAATATTACTTATATTTCGTTTTAGCTCGGAATCAGTATTAAATTGTAAAACTTCTAAATAGTAAACAACATCAATTTTGTAATCATACAAAATCACGAGTAAGAAAATAACAAGTACACAAACATAGAAGTCGTTCTATTTAGACTAAATTGGTTATTAGTCATTCTATAAAAAAAAACAAAAAGATTCGTTTTGAGTCAAACATTGAAGTCATATTTTGTCATATGCAATTCCATTAATGTCATCGTGATGCTATGTCAAATTGAGAATGCTTGATAAATACTACTTATTAAATTTTTGTCATATGCAATTCCATTAATGTCTAAATCATGCTATGTCTAAATCAGGATGTCAAGGTGATATTTTTGTCATATGCAATTCCATTAATGTCATCGTGATACTTTTAAATCATACGATTAATGACATCGTGATGCCATTTTAGAATCGGGATAGCAAATTAAATTGTGTTAGATGTATGTGAATAGTTTGTTGAAACAAAGTGACTCATTACTTTAGTTAAAGATAAATCGTTTCATAAAATTTGAATTTAAATTTTAACTAAAATAATTTTTGAACATGTTTTATTTATCTTCCACTCGAATTTTATATTATTAGAACACCATTCCTCTTAGAACTGGAAGGTTAAAAAAATGGTTGGTTGCATTTTAAGTTGAGATAATAAATTAAATTGTTGTTTATTTTGAGATAACATAGTTTAGCATTGAAACTTGGAGCTACTTTTATTTATATGTTTGTTTCATAGGGGTTGATTCGTGAATCCTTATGATTTCATTGATTGTTAGCTTGACTTGTTAGAAAGAGTTGGTTAGCTATTTATAGGAAACCCATAGGATCACAATTCCTAACTAACTTTGCCACATCAGCATAACTTCCTAACTGACCATGCCACATCAGCATAAGCTAAAAAATTGAGGTCGCATAAGAAGAGAAAGTGGAAGTAACAATGTTAATCACAAAGAAAGGAGGTTTGAATTGCTATTCCCCTTTAAAAAATAATTTTTGCTTTTAATTTAAACTAACTCAAGATTAATCTTGGTTTCAAAAACAACAAAAGTAGAACATTCTTCGTTACTGAAACTAAAAGAAATTATTTCTACGTGATATGTGCTAGTGAGTAAGAAATAATTAAAGATAAGGAGAAAATAATCACATAGAAATTTATCTTGGTTCACTCAAAGTGGGCTACAATCCAGTCATCACAATTTGTGAGATTTTCAACTAATGTGCTTGAACAAGAATGTTATTGTTTTTCACATAAACTTTCTTGATCAGCTACAACGTTCACCTTTCTACCTTGAAAGGATTTATTACAATTACCTTAGTCCAAAAAGGATTTTTACAGGTCACCTATTAATCACACAAAGATTTCTACAAACCACTCAAACTATCTTTAAGAATATAATCTTGATTGTAAAATGAAATATTGAAAGAAGGTTGATTGGTCAAAATCTACTCAACACTTGTTTGAGTTTGATTTTCAGAAGAAAACTCATTAAAAAGATCCTTAAATCTAATGAAAAAGAACTGGAGCTTTTGTTTGATTGAAGAGCTTTGATTTCTCAAGTATGATTGTTTAAGTGATTGATTGCTTGCACTTCAAACTCTTGTTGTTATCTTGACCTTCAGGTTCCTTTTATAGGTGTGACGATAGCTCATGTAGCTGTTAATAATCCAGTTGTTCAGATTGATATGTTAATAGACATGTGTTCTATTTTATCTAGAACATTCTTGCTTTATGACCAAAACGTTCTTTGTTTATGTTTTGAGTGAGTGCTGGACTGAGAGCTTTTGATAGTTGTTTGGTGTCAATCTTTTTCTGCATTGTACACAAGCTGCCTTTCTGCAGAGATGCAGGATAAGTGTCCTTTTTATCCTTGTTGTCTTAGTTGTACTTGTTTCATAGGCCATCAATCTTGGAGATTGATCTTATTATGGTTCATGATGATGTCTTGCTTCTTTTAATCTTTTGTGCTTTATCATGGTTATGGGTTACCTTGATGTTTAATAAACTTGAAATCTGGGATTTGATTCATTTCATTTTTAGAACAAATTGTCCAGAATGATCTTGTGTAAAAAAGTTGATACTTTCGCAAACCATAATGATCTTGGTTTGACTAGAATAAATGCTGTCAAAAACCAGAATGATATTGGTTTGTCCAGACTTTTGTTTTTATGAACCAAAATGATCTTGTTTTCATCAGAATGATCTCGTGTTGTTATATTTATTACCTATCTTCAAATAGCATACTCAAAAGCACAAGTTAAATAGCAACTCAATTTAGAATCATAATTAGAAATTAATTAACTTTGTTTGATAATATTCAAAACATTAATTTGTGATTTTACCTCAACAATCTCCCCCTTTTTTATGATGACAAACATATTAATTAGATTTTTAATTTTGATTCTAATGATTATTATCTAAGGGCTTTTGTTACAAAGCTCCCCCTCAATTTTTGCATTAAGTAATAGATAACTTTGAACCAAAATATATCTTTTCCATTGATACTTAAATGATTGTTCATACATATGGTTCAAAAAAAAGGAGAAGTAAATAATTTAATAAAAAAGACTTCTGAAATCTAACTAGCTCTCCCTTTTTGTCACAACAAAAAATGGTGGGAGGTATGCACACAAAAAACATATCTTAAAATGACAAAGATGGAGAAGAGCCCTCAGAAGATGAAGATATGGAAGGCATGGGAAGATCGAAGAAGGTTGGAGGTGGGTTAGGAAGTAGTGGTTCTAGTTCTAACTTTGGCACGAGCTGAGTGGCCATCCAATCCCGTAAGATCGCATTCTCCCTGTCGTGATGGGCCTGCCGATCAATTATTGTTTGGAGAGCAGTAAAGGACTTGGGGATGTTCTTACGAGTTTTCGAGGTGTTCTTCTTGACTTTTGAACGCTTTGAAGGACGATAGTCTTCATTCATTTGAGGAGATGAGGAAAGTTGACTTGGAGAAGGAGTCGCAGTAGTGCAAAAAGAAGAGAGTGTTACAAAAGCTAAGCCAATGGTGGGAAGAGTACCTGACATGGACTAAGTCTGAAGGACTGAGGGGCGAGGAAGATCCATATCTAGAAAGGCCAGTTATTAGTTAATGCCAAACAAAGAGGATATGATCTTTTGTGTTGAGACAAAAGCTGGAGACATGTGAGATTTTAGTTGATTTGTGAGCAAAACTGGCACTATAGAATTGGATTTTGGAGGAGTGAGGAGTTTGGATGCCAAAGGTGGGATTAAAACCAAGAGGAGTGGAATCAGATTGAGCAGTAGTAAAAGGAATATTGTTCTATTGAAACAGAGAACGTTCTTGAGGGATGTTGATTCCAAAACTTTGAGAGTTTGGATTCAAGAATGTTTTCCTCTGAGATCGTTTCTTTTTGTTGGATCCAAGAGTGAAAGGAGTTTGATTTTGGTGGATGTTTAGGGTTGGTGGAATGTACAGATCTTTCTTCAAATGTGAAATATTTTTGGAGGAATATTGAGATTTTGATGGTTGATTTTTCATTGGACAGACGAACATTGAAATACCTAAATTTTTTAGTGAGAACCATATTGTAAGGAACAATATTTCTGTTGTAATATCTGTTGGTGGAGGAGATCATATTTTGAATGATGTTATAAGGGAGATTATGTTTTTGGCAATCGAGAAGGTGATAGATAACTATAGGCTCGTTATCTGATACATACGCATGGCTACCACAAAGAGGTAGGATGAAATGCTGAATGATGTTGTTAAAGATTTTTGGAATGGGTTTTAAATCCATAGACACATAGTTTGTGGATCCAAGGATAAAAAACTTCTTAAGGACCAAATCTTTGTTGATGTTGAGGGCACGGTACCAATCATTCCCAAAGACTGTTGGCCCTTTAGTGGGTAATTGTAAAATCTAAGCTAGGATGGTAGGGGTGAGTCGGATTTCTACACCTTTTAGGGTGGAGACGAGTAGGGATTTATCATCAAAGGCCCGGGCTTTGTAGTAAAAGGCTCGAGCAACTTTAGGATAAAATGAATATGAAATTTGTAAGAATTCATACCAACCAAGTGAAGTAGCAAAATTGATTTACAAGGAAGGGGGTTTGAATTGTAAATCTCCCTTTTTAAAATTTCCTAAAAAACTTTAGTTTTAAACTCAAGAAAGTTCTTGGTTAAGGAAGCAGAAAAATGGAGAACGTTCTTGGTTTGATCAGAAAATGGAGAACGTTCAGATTAGTGTGTAAAACAGAAAAACGGTTTTGTATTTTAATCTTAATAACAATCAAACTTGATAAGGAGATTAAAGATAAGAAATACCACACACAGATGTATTCTGGTTCACCCAACTTGGGCTACGTCCAGTCCCCACAATTGTGAGATTTTCCACTAAGTGTTTAAAACAAGAACCTTCTTGGTTTTACAGCACCTAGCCTAGATCAACCTTGATCTTTGTTTACATAACTTAATCTAATTCCACCTGGTATCAGATTAATCAAATCACCTATCTGTCTTGATAGGATTTCTTACAATCTACCTCAAACTATATTAAACTCTTATAGTTTGAGTTTTACAATAATAATGAGATTGTTTAGAATCTGAAATGTCTCAACTCTTGTTTGAGGTTTCGATTCTTTTACAGATAAATCAGTATGAATATATCAGAGTAAGAAGAATTTAACTACAACTGATTCTGTAAATGATTTGCAGAATTTCAAGTATGTGAATGTGAATGATTAGGAGAAACTTGTTAGCACTTGAACTTCTAAGTTTTCCTTGAGCTGTGGCCTTCCTTTTATAGGCTTGAGAGCATTTAATGAAGGCCAATATAGCCGTTGTTAATGCCTTTTATCTGACTTGACCAGAGGCATTATTTTTAATCAAAAGTAATCCACTTTTGACACTTTTTATTTTCTGTTTAGGTTAAGCTGTATTTTGCGTTTTGAATCAATCTTTCTTGAATATTTAATGATCCTCTAATGCTTCTGATAAGAGATAATATTGCTAGTTTGAACTGAAGCTTTGAATCATTCAAAACAGATTGAAAACGATCATGAAAGCTTGATGTAGGAAGCTTGTACTGAAGCTTTTAAAACTGACTGGAGATTGATGATCATTCTGGACTTTTTGTACTTTAGGTATCCTTGGAGGCTGATAATCAATCAAGACGTTTCTGTGGCCATATTGGAAACTGACTTTGACTTCAAGATTGTTTTAACAGTCTTGATAGTCATTTTCAGAACTGTCTGGACAGGCTTGTTTGAGAGTCTTTTTCTTTGGCAATTCGAATGTCCTCTTTGATTTGAATAGATCCTATGTGTTCTCTGCCATGTAGTGATCATATTCATGTAACTTCCAGAGCCAACAACTTTAATTAAGTGATGGAGAAAGTTGGGTCTTTATGCTGTCACAGTCTGGCGAACATTCTCCGTTTTCCAGAATGTGAAGAATGTTCTTCTGCTGCTGTTTTCTTTGATTCTTTTGAAACCTATCTTTGAATTAACACACTCAAAAGCACAGGTTAAATTAACAATATACTTAGAATCATAATTAACAATCTTTTAATTAACCTTTCTTTATTTTCATCAAAACTTTAAAATTAAGAGTTTGTCTTAACACCAAGGGCATCAATATGATGTTTGATTGAAGTACCTTTAAACTGAAGGTTATCAAATATAAAAACTCTGCATATGCCAATGGGTCTTTTAAAATCTTTTGGTATTTTAAAAGGAGAAAATGTGGAATAAGAATTTTGGAAGCAATTTTCTTTGAAAAATGTTGGCTAGTTTGAGATTTGTATGAAGATTGTTCTTGTGGATTGGGATTAGGTGGAGAACGTTCTGGTGAAATAGCTTTTGATGGAGAACGTTATCAATTTTTGGTTTTGTGGGAAAGCTATTTAGGACTTTTTAGTTTTTATTGGCTAAAAATTGAGATAATGTGGAGGATGACTTTGTTGGTAAAGTGTAGGTTCTGAGAATTTTAGAGCTGTAGCAGAAGGTTCTGAAGATTTTGATGGAGTTTTCTGTGGTGATTTGGGTGGTGATTTTGGTGGAGACTATGAGTCAGAATCATCATCAAAGATAGTATAAATGGTGGTATCAACCCTTTTGAACTTTTTGGAGGTTCCAACTCTTGCCATTATCCTCATCAATCTTCGTTTGGATGGGGGATTATCAGAGAGGATTTTCAAGGGTTTTTTCTTTAGATGTGGGGGTACTTGACTCATGTTAGGAAGATTATATTGGTAGAGAGGCAAAAGTACAGTTGAGAGAGGGGCGAGTGAAATGGGTTGTAGAATCGCTTTTGGAGATGAAGATAGATAGTCAAAGAAGAATTTTTCTGATGAAGAAATTTATGGAGGTGTGGGTCTTAGTGGTGGAGATGGTGATCAAGAAGGAGACGGAGATGGAGTTCTACGATTTGGGTTTTTTTCGAGCAGAGGCCTAGGAGCGAACCATGGTTGTTGAGAGAGGAAGGAAGAACGAAGAAGATATGAGAGTTTGCAAAAAAAAAAAAGAATACACTAGTTTGCAGAAAGAGAAGAGACAATTTTGAGAAGATGAAAGAGGGAGTGCCACGCGTGAGTTTAATGGGTGGTTGAGAAGTGACAAAAGGTATTGGGAAGGAGAATTGTAGGTCATGATGTGGCTAGTAATAGATCTTTTTGAAGGTGCAAACACGATAAGGAGTTGAGTTGTGTTTGACAAAGTTGATAACTTTTTGATAATTTAAAAAAAAAAGTTTGGTTTTGGTGACTTACTTGAAGTAGAAGCAATCGGGTTCTGAGGCAGCAAAACTGAAATCATAAATAGTTGGACACATAGATTTATCTTGATTCACCTCTAACTTGGCTACATCCGTTCCCCTCATTCAAAAGGCTTTAATCCACTAATTCAAATACCTTGAACTGCAAAGCACTTTACCCTCCAAGCTAGTCTTCTCAAACAACCCGACAACCCCAGACATTTGAGAAACTAACCACTTTGATCCTACAAGCCAAGTCTTCTCCTAACAACATGATAACCCCAGATTGAAGAATGAACTAACCACCTTGACCCTACAAGCCAATTCATCTCCTAACTGTTAAGACAAACTCTTATTTTTTAAGTTTTGATGATAATAAACAAAAGTTAATTAAGAATGTTAATTATGATTCTAAAATGTTACGTTAATTTAACTTGTGCTTTTGAGTGTATTTATTCAAGCAAAGCGAAGAAAACTGCATAATAAAGAACAGAAAACATTCTTGACATAATCTGGAAAACGGAGAATGTTCTCCAGGTTCAAATATGACCATGATAACATAAAGACCAATCAATCTCCATTACTTAATTGAAGTTATTGCCTCTGGAATTTACATTAGTATTAAGAGTACATGACAAGGAATAGATGTGATAAATTACAAACAGAAAAGCCATTCGAATCACAAAGAAAAAAGACCATGAATCAAGCCACCCAAGCAAGACTGAACAGTCTCCAGTTTTGCTGTCAAGACTGATAAACGATCTTGACAATGTACAAGGCATCAGGACAACTTCCAGTATGTTCAGAAATTCGTCCAGATTGATTATCAATCTCCAGGAAACCCAAAAGCTAAAGCTCCAGGTTGATCATCAATCTCCAGCAACTACATTTCAGTTTTCTACAACAAACTTTTGTTTTTTCTTCGAATCCATTTCAATCAAGTTCAAGACTCAAATTCAAGCTACAAAGCATCATCACATATCTGCAATATTGAATGATCATTAAGCTAAAAAAATTACTGATCAAAAAACAAAGAATTCAGCCCAGTCAAAACAGAAATTAAAAATAGTCAAAAGCTGGATTATTTTTAATCAGAAATATTGCCTCTGGTCAAGCTTGACAAGGGCACTACCAACAGCTCTATTGACCTCCATTTACTGCTCTCAAGCCTATAAAAGGAAGGCCAAAGCTAAAGGAAAACGCAAAAGTTCAAGTGCTAACAAGTCTCACAAAATCATTCATATTCACATACTTGAAACTCTCTCATCACTCAAAAGAATCAGTCTAATCAAGTCCTTATTTACTCTGATATATCTGTGCTGAGTTCTTTATAAAGAACCGAATCTTAAACAAGAGTTGAGACATCTTAAATTCTAACAAAACAATGTCATCATTATTTTAAAACTCAAACTATAAGAGTTTAGTATAGTTTGGGGTAGATTGTAAGAAATCCTATCAAGGTTGGTAGGTGATTTGATTAATCTCTTTCTGGGTGGAATTAGATTAAAGTCTGTAACAAAGATCAAGGTTGATCTAAGCTAGGTGCTGTAAAACCAAGAAGGTTCTTGTTTTAAACACTTAGTGGAAAATCTCATAATTGTGAGGACTGGACGTAGCCCAAGTTGGGTGAACTATGATATATCCGTGTGTGGTATCTCTTATCCTTTATCTCTTTATTTAGTTTGATTGTTTTTCAAGATTAAAATACAAACTGTTTTCTGTTTTATAACTAATCAAGAACGTTCTCCGTTTTTCTGATAAAACCAAGAACGTTCTGCGTTTTCTGCTTTCTTAACCAAGAACATTCTTGAGTTCAAATCTTAAGTTTTTCAGGAAATTTTAAAAAGGGAGATTTACAATTCAAACCCACTTCCTTGTAAATCAATTTTGCTACTTCACTAACAACCCCAGATTGAAGAATGAACTAAACCATTATCGGGTTGGATATAAAAGATTGGAACATTAAGTGTTTGCTTCTAACAAAGTTGATCATAATAATAACTCTCACACTCTAAGAAAAAAACACTTGGAAAGTATTTCTAACTTGAACAAGTGTTTCTCTCTTTGAACTTTAGGATGAATTTAAATTTTGAGCTTATGAGTTTTTCAACTCTTTTCTGATTTTTGATGATCTTCTTCTTTAGCTTTGAGTATCTATTTATAGATAAAATTAGGGCTTCAATTCATTCCTTGTTTAATTATGAATTGTATCTTCATTCATAGCTTGGTCACAATGATCTTATTCAAAAATAATTATGAACAAGATGTTTTTTGATAATATTGTCTTTAGCCAACTCTTTATTTCTGAATCCAATTTGAGCAGTTCTTCTAGATTGATTATGTTTTTATTTTGTTTAGATTGAGTTTGTAAATTCTTCAGATTGATTCTGCTTGATCTCCATATTTAGCCCAACTTCTTTCATCCATTCTCAATTCCCGTGCTTCTAAAGTAGTATGCAATTCTTCAAGACTGAATGTGAAAATGTCTTTAGATTCTTCTATGACACATACAATATAGTCAAACCTGGGATGCAAAGATCTCAATATCTTTTCACACAACTTTTGCTCAGTAAGCTTCTCTCCACAGCCAGCCATTTTATTTGTGATGCTCCTCAATCTTGAGACCAGATCAGACACCTTTTCCTGCTCCTCCATCTGCAGGAATTCGAATTATCTTTGTAGGGTCTACAATTTCACTTTCTTGACCTTGGTTCCTCCAAAATACCACTTCTCCATAATGTCTCAAGCTTCTTTGGCACTTTTTCAGAGATTTTGTCAAAGTTGGTTGTGTCAAGGCATTGGTGAAGAATGAAGGTGACCTTGCAATCTTTCATCTTGTTTTCTTTAAAATTCGACCTTTGCTCCTGTTGGATTGACTCTCATCTCTTCAAAACCATTTTCTATTATTTCTAACACTTCTTGAAATCCAAACAGTGCTCAAATATGCACTCTTCATCTATCCAAATCCTTTCCATCAAAATGTGGCATATGGGATGGAAAATTTTCAATGTTTGCACTTGAACTCATCCTCACTTCACTTGTGTGTTAATCCTCAAACTTCACTCGTGTTTATCACTGTAATTGTGGATCAAAAAACCTATGCTCTGGATACCAATTGTTAGCTTTCAAGCTATTACTTCAAGTGCAAGAAAATAAAAGAATATAATCAATGTGAATGAAAGAACTTGTTGAACTTGTTATTATTGAATGAATGAAGTGTACTATTTATACATGGTTCATTCTAAGTGTCATTAAGTGATTAGTTAGTTAGTTATCATATACAACTAATACTATACTTGACTTATACAAATTTTAATACCAAGAGCGTTCTTGGTTTATTCTAATCAATTTGATTTTTCAATACATTCTTCGTTTCCTTACACTTTTAATCAGAATATTTTTGGTTTCCAATATTTTCACCTAGTAATAACAACCAATTTTGAATTTGAGTGTTTATGAAAGTTTTTTTTATCAATAATTTGTGAAGTTTTTTTCAGCCACAAATATTTTTTAAGTTGACCACGTATGCATGAATTTCTTGTAATGATTTCATATGAAAATTATGCGGGTGAATTGTAGCTATGAATTAGGACGATGAGACCACGATAGGGTTGTGTGAAGCATGTGGAGCCTTTAGAAATTGTAATGAAAGAAAGTCGCGTGTGACATTTTTTTCCATGTGTGAGAACAAAATTAGTTTCATCTATTTATTTCATCTTCTTAAATGTTAGTTTTATTTTATTCACATTGTTCAAGAAAAAATTAGCAAAAAGAAAGTACTCAAATTTTCGTGTATTTCTTGTTAAACTATTTTCGTGAAAGAATGTCACAATAACTAGCTACTTTATAGTAGAACTATCAAAACGGATTACCTGACTTATTTAGAGTCGGCTCTAACGAATTGTCAGCTTATTTGGATTGAGCAAAAAATCTTGTTTTAATATGGACTGATAAAATACTATCCAAGCCCGGCGCTAGATGGGCTGCAGGCTAGGCAGGTAACCCGCATATTTTTTTAAAAAAATTTATTCATTATATTTTTAATTTCTTTATGACTCTTTTAATTTGAATATTTTCTTCATGTCCATTTAAAAATAATTATGGTATACTCTTTATACATTAAGTATGAATAATTTGAATGAGTGTCTATTGTAAATGGATATTCGACTCAAGAAGACAAGTGCAACTGAAATATGATATTCTTAAAAAAAAAATTGATATGGCCCAAATTTTATTTGATTGAGCCTTTTTTTAGGTCAATTTTACTATTTTAATTTATTTTAAATTGATTATGCGGGTTGTGGGCTACTCGGACCCATACGGGCTAACCCGAACGGGTAACGGGTTTATTCGGACCAGACTTAAAAGCCTTGAAAAAATTCATGCTGAAATTATTAGGCTCAAGCTATGTGTGTTAGTGGACCGACCCATTTAAATTAGCTCATTTTGACAGCTCTACCTTAGAGCAAATCTAATACATATTTAACTATATCTAACCGTCCTCGCAAATTGGAAGTATGTATCAACATTTCCAAACATGGATAAGCAATATAATCCAAGAAAAATAAAATACAATGCGACTAAGTCATGAAAAATACAACAATAAAATATGCAAGTCGTAATCACATCGACTAAACAAAAAATAAAATGATGAAAAAAATAGTAGCGATCGAGGTGTATAATCTCAACGAAATCTTCGACATATTTTGGCTTAATTTAAAAATCTTCTAGTGTCTCCACGACAATCGTTCTAATAGAATTAAGAATCTCAATATAGAATCTTCAAATATCAAATTTGACTAACAAAGTTTAATCACCATATTTAAGAGTCCGATCTCTATGACCCGCATTACTCACGGATTTCTCACCCATTTTCCCTCATTCGGTAGTTGAATCTGGTACCTAAAGATTAAGTATCATATTTCATTCACTCTCACTATCAATTGAGATCGCTAAGTTTCAACGGAAAAGTGTCGTAAAGTTCGTGAGTACAATACTAGTTAGAGAAGTTGGATTGTTATACTATAGGATAGAAAAAAGATATAATGAAAAGTTAGAAATTGCTATTTTTTGTAATTTAACTTTTTTTTTATTTCTTTTAAACTTTATTTTTTGTAATTTAATTTTTTCTTTTAGTTAATTAATTATTATTATATGTTTATTTTTTCAATTTGTTCCTTATTAGAAATTAGAAATTGTTTTATCGAATTTACATGTTTTTTTTTTTTCATTTCTACCAATTTTGTTCTCATGACTAATTTTAAAGGATGTTACGTGTAAAATTTTCTCACTCCATTGACAATATGTGGTGAAACTTCCTGAAATAAAATATACAAATAAGTTAATCCGATCGAGGAAGTTTAATAAGTGTGATTAGCTTAATTAGCTAAGATTTAAACAACGGGAACATAACAACTAATTACTATATTTGAACGTAAATTAAGAAGAAAAAAAACTAAAAATAGCATTGAAAACTATGATAAATGAAAAAGGTAGGAAAAAACTAATCAAATGTGGATAAAAGGTTAAAACACAAAATAAATTATGGATAAAATGGTAATATTAAGTTTGAAATAGTGTAGTTTGTTGGTTGCTCTACATTAAACATTTTTTATATATATGAAACTACCACAACATGTATATAGTTATTCATGCAGTATCTATCTATCTATAAATAAAATATTAAAAAATATTAAATCAATAATATAAACTAAAAAATACAAGCTATAAATGGGGTAATTTAAGGGAATTGATTTGAATTTTTTATATCAAACCATTTCATTAAAATAAATAAATTTCTTTAAAATTAAAGTTATATTAAATGGTGGGGGCCTATTTAAATAATTCAATTAAGGCAAAGAACGTTACAATATATTTTAAACTATATTTTATAAAAAAAATTAACTAAATTATTGTTTTTAATCTATCTAATCCAACTCAAATTCAAGTTAATAATTTTAACTAAAATGATAAGATATAATAATGTTCAGGAATAATTTATCGTCTCAAATGTTGACTCGTCAAATATTGAATTACACACATAATATAATGGTTATATTCTATCTCGTCTTTCATCTTATTCAACCAACAACTTTTAAAGATTAAAATGATTACTTAACAATTTTAACTTTTAAAGATTAAAATGATTACTTAACAATTTTAATTGATAAGATAGTAACATATTTATTATAAACTAGTCTGAATCACGTGTCAAACACAAGATATATTATTGTCTGATATTTGATTTCTTTTCTGAAATGTTGAAATTTAATTTATAATTATAATTATAAAAATTTAAATAAACTAAATTCAAATAATTTCTAATGATAAATAGTGTTATAAAAAATTTAATAGTAATTCATGTAGTTTTTAATATGTATGATTTACAATTGAACTAAATATAGCATCATAAAAATATAACTTAGGAAGTATTTGGTGATTGTCTATTTTAAAAACACAAAATAACCTACTAGCGAAGCATCAAATACTCTCTTATTTGATCATAAAAAAAATGCACACATTCATCTACTCGTGCAAAATTGTTCAATTCAAACAATTATGAATAACTCATTGCAAATTGTATTCATTTTAATGCCAGTGATATTTAAAAAATATATTAATTTTAATTAATTATTTAATGACAATTATTTGGTGACAAATATTTATCTTGTGTATCAATTGTACGTTCCTACAACTTCTTTAGTGATTATTTCCAAAAAAGAATATGAAAAAATTAAAGTGTCAAAAAATTATAGTTTGGGCATTATAATCGTTCTCGTTTTTATTATAGAGTAAAAGTTATAATTTGTGTATTTTAAGTGTTCTCATTTTTATTATCCCATGTACCATTTTTTAGTTAATTATATAATTAATATATTGTGATTATTCTTATTTTTATTTAGAAGATATAAAAAAAAATTAACTAATTGATTAATGACAAACCTTAATCTCATGTATAAATTATATGTTCAAACGACTTCTTTAACGATTTACCTCCAAAAAAATAACATGAAAAAAATTATAGTTCATGTATTATAATTGTCTTGTTTTTATGTTGATGATATTAAAAAAACAACTAATCCTATACGATTTATATAATAAATTATAATTAGTGTATATTCTATTATGATTATTCTTATTTTTATTTATAAGATATAAAAAGTATTAATTTTAACTAATTGATGAATAAAATAATATTGTAGTATTTTGGATCAATATGTTTTAGTACAAATATGAACATTCTAGTATTTGTTTTCAAATAAATGACCATTTTTATATATGTATATGAGCTCGGATCAACGCTATATTCAAAATTTGTGGTTGATTTTTGATATATATATATATATATATATATATATATATATATATATATATATATATATATATATATTGTATTTGTTTAAATTGTATGGACCATTGAAGAAGAAAAAATATATATGTTCATATAATTTTTTTCTAAATAATTGTATGAGATATTTTAAAATTTAACTATTAACAATTAAACCATTAAAACTAAAATGAAATTATTTATTTATTTTATTTAGATTATTGTTAATCAAATTTCTTATTTTAATTAATAAATTCTTTTTTTTTAATCCAGTAAAGACATAATTACCGTCAAGGGGGTTGAGTCTAACGCAAGAGCTAGATTTTTACAATAAAATGAACACGAGTTAGAATTCTCATAGGAAACTATGTTTAGTGTCCGATCCACTTATAATAAGATTATCTCCCGTGGATGGAACCTATGGGAAATTAAAAAGAAAAATAATGTAATTACTAACAATTACTAACAATGAATTGGTCTCTAACTAATTGGTCAAGAAGTTGATCTGGCACTCCTACGTATCAAGAAAATTTGATTGGAAGAGGATAATCCACCTTGTGTTTCTAATGGAGATTAAATACAGTTAAATAGCGGTGAAAATTTTGAACCTATAACATGTTAAACAAAATAGCATATAATTAATTTTGTATTTTTGTAATATTTACTTCATCATTTAGATATTCTTGAATAATTTTTATTAATTTAATATAAAATTTGAATTTTTTTCTTCATCAAATTAATTTTACTTGTGCATCTAATTTTTTTAGGGAAGAACTCACCTTATAAAAATTAATATTTTTTGATTTATTAAATTTTTTTAAAATTGATTTGTTTAACAGACCTTTTGTAACTTTTAGATTTGATTGGGTACATATTTTTATTTTGTATGAATTTGATCTTATAATTGATGCTATGATTATTATTATATTGACAGCATATTATAAAAAATGTATATGTTTTCATATTTTTTTACTTTAATTTAAAAATTATTCTTTATGTTATTATTTTTTAAAATCCATATTTTTGTTACTAGTATTTTTTATTTTAATCTATTTTATTTTATTCATGGACAAAATTTTTATACACAAATATTATATTATCTTTCAATAAATTTTTAAAAGAAATAAATTTTTATAAGCATTTCTCTTTAGGAAAATATATTATCATAACTTTTATTTTATTATAGACATGCAACTATAATTTTTCTGTTTAAATACTAATTTTAATTTATCTTGATTATAAATTATATATTTTAAATATATCAAAAAATTATTTGGTAACTTTTATATGATTTTTTTTGGAAATATTCATCATTTTGTTTGATTATTAAGCTGGGATTATAAGAATTTTATTATTTAAGTCCAAATTAAGTCAACAGAGTATGATATTGAAAATTGTAATCAATTTTCGTGTTTGTATGATTTAATGTTCAAATTTGAAATTTCACAAATGATTTTTACTTATGAAGTGATTATTTTAATATGAATGTTGTAATTAGAGAAATAATTATAATTGTATAAATGAATCTTTCTATTTAGGGATTGTAACGATTGATATTATAAAGATTTGATAATTTAAGTTTATTTTTGAGTTAGAGGTTAACGATTTTTGAATAGGTCTATAATTATGCCACTCAATTTCTATTGTTGTGAGAATATATTTCAAGGAGTTTGTCTTAGACCCTAATATATATGTTTTATAGATATTATTTAAAATAAGAAATATAAGAATATCGATCATAATTTAAGTCTCACTTTAAAAAATCCAATAATACCTTGTTTTGTGGAATACAAAATTTGTTTTCTAATAGATATGAGTTTAAGTTAATAGTTATTTTTATTGATTTCATGCCTATAAAAACTTATTTCTTATTTGATTGTTGTAAATATGAAAATGATTTTCATTTGAAGAGTAATTATTCGTTGGACACACTCACAATAAAATGAAAAAGTAAAAAAAATAGTTAAATAATATATATTTTTAAATTAATTAAATAATATATTTTTGTGTGTGTCTTCAATTAAATGTATTTTTTTTTTATCAAAATGTGTCCAAATATTTGTGTCCACATAAAAATTATTCTCATTTTGAAAGATACTTGAAAAGTCTTAAAAGTCATCATTTTGACTTAACGTGATTATTTTTATTTTTTTTAACTTTCTACTTTAGCAAGTGTAACTATATTTCTAGTCAGTCCAGTATTTTTATTGATTAAGATTTCTAATTGTATTCACCAAATATTAAAGAAATTTATATTTCTACCAACATTGTCTACATAAGAAAGAAAAAAAAATTAATTGAAAAATAAATAGAAGGAATGATTTTATAACTCAATAATATAAAATATCGTCTCTATATTCTAAAGTTTAATATAAGTATTTACTCTAAATACAATCTACGAAAATGAGTATATTGAAAGAATTAAAATAAAAATGCCAATGAAGTGTAGATATTATCATAGATGTTTGGTCCGTTCTAAGATATTATCTACCTTAAAATGAAGTATCATATTATCGCTTTATATTTTTATAAAAAAAATAGAATTAAAATATAAAAACAAAGGAAAAAACCTTATATATACCTAGTCTGAACATTTGATGAAGATCCTAATGTGGTGATATGGTCAACCAACCTGAAAAATTAGAGATATGAATTGAATATAAGAATAAATAAAAAAGATTAAAGTTTCAGAAAGAAGATAAAATGATTAAAGAAAAAAAAAGAGAAGGTATTGTGTAGAAGAAAGAAAAAAAATTTTGAATTAAAAAATTCTAAAAGAAATAAAAGATTTCCTGAATAAAAAAATTTAAAAGAAATAAATCTGTATGAAATAATTTGTCATTATATATACCAATACTTTTTTGAAATATGAATGCTAACTTTACTTCTATAATTTTTTTTAAAAGAAATTTGTATGAAAAAATTTATTAATTATTTGACATTATATATACCAATACTTGTTTTTTTTTAAACATGGATGTTAACTTTGGTTCCACAATTTTTTTGTTTTTTTTTAATCAAATGGTAATAACTACAAATTTGATTTTATTTGGTGCAATTGATCGAACTTGGCCAAAATAAATCAATTTTATTTATGTATTTTAATACACATTAACAACATTCATTTTCTATAACATACAAAATATTCATGTTGTCAGAAAGTATTTAAATTATGATTTCTATATTAAAAAGATGTAGAATATGTTTGAAAGGTACCTTTTTTTCTCTTCAAAAAAAATATTTTTTTATTTGTTGCCTTCAAAAAGAAGGAGATTAGAATTACGATAAATAATTAAATTGTTAGTTAAGTGTCAAGTATATTATTTTATATGAAGCAAGATAATTGTTTATATTTATATTGTAGATTCATTAATGATATTTGAATAATTCTATATTGTTTTATTGTTATTATTATTATTATTATTATTATTATTATTATTATTATTATATAAATTGGTCTATATTTTGGTCACGTGAGCTCACTAAATCAAAATGTAATTAATTTAATTTAGTTTTCTTTCAATTTAATTCGTTTGTTTTAAAAATATTAATTCGGTTATTATTATGGCATTAATATTATGCTATTAATTCAGTGTAGTTGGCTGAATTAATTGTATCATGCACTCGAGAGACTTTTTACATTGAAATTTAAATTTTAAAATATTTAGATAACTTTTACATGCAATATCTAAAGCATTTAGATTTTAGATGCCTATTTTGGTAACAGATTCATTTAAATCAATATGTTAATATGTTTTTGGATTGATTGAGATAAGTATTTAAGACATATGACAAACTAAAAAAATTCGAATTTTTTTGGGTGATATTCTAGTATTATCGTGGATGCCAATGTATTGAGAAAACTTGAGATGTTCATTACTCTTTGAAGCCTAAAGAAAATATATTGAACCAAAAAATCGTTAAGAGAGGAATATATATTTTTAACTGAAGTAGAAAAATATATGTTAATTATGTATTACAATTTCTTTTTTAGTTAAGTTTCATAATTTGTAAAATTTAAAAAGAAAAAAATTTACTGCGAAAGACATTATCACGATGACCTTGATCATTGGTGCTTAATATGTAACAATCTCGTTTTCAAGGTAATTTCAAGTTTCTATCACTTACATTTATGGTTTAATTTGAAAAGATGAAAGTATAATAGAAATTGATTAAATTTTTGTAATAGAATTTAATATTAATATGCAAAGTTAAAAAATATATATGAATGTAAAGTCTAAAATTACCATAGAATCATAATGGGGTTATTAACATTGTCGCATGTATATGAAAAAAATACAAAATTTAATTGAAAAATAAAAATAGAAATGATTTTTTAACTTCATAATATAATAGTTCAGAATTGATTAAAAAATAAAAAATTAGTATAAAATGCACTGTATCTTCTAAAGTTTATTTAATATACATGTATTTACTCTAAATACAATCCATAGAAATAAGTATGTTAAAATATTTAAAACAAAAAACATCAATGTTTTGATGTAAAAACAAATATTGATTCCGCAGTTGTAAGTATTAAGTGAGTTCATAGATATTTTATTGGGTTACTAACCTACCATACACTCATTAAAACATTTTATGAGCCAAAATATAAAGACTTAAAAAGAAAACTTTAGATACCTAGTTTGAATATCCATAAGGACCTTAATGTTGTGATGGTCAAGGAACCTCCAAAATTAGATATATAAACCGAATATAAGAATAAGAAAATTGATTAAAGAAATCAAAAAATAGTTCACAAAAATAGAGAGAAAATATAGTAGGTAGAAGAAATAAAATGTTTATTGAACGGAAAATCTAAAAGGAATAAATTTGTATAAAAAAATATGTTAATTATTTGTAACTATATATATAATTACTTTTTTGAAATATGCAGTTATTTTAATCACATTTTGTAAAAAAGAATGTTTTTCTCATCACATGATTTATGCGGTTTAAATGCAGTCACGTGTTTATTGCTTTTATTTGGGTGCATTTAGACCACAAAAATTTATTTAATTTATGTGTTTTATTGCATATTAGCAGTAATTTTTTAGAGCACGCATTTTTTTTTCTGTGAAAAAGTATTCAATGTTTTTTTTAAATACAAATATACAAATTATGAATCTATTTAAAAAAAAAAGGTAAAATATGCTTGAAATATGTTATTTCAAATGATGAGTCTATTTGAAAAAAAGGTAGAATATGTTTGAAAGATGTTATTTTTATTTATTACATTCGAAAATAAATGTTAGGTTGAAGGTTAGTATCATAATAAATGAATAATTTACTAGATAAGTGTCACATGTACTATTTTATTTGAAGCAAGACAATTGTTTATAATGTAGATATAGATACACGTTACGATATGTAATAATCATCAAATATCAATATCAAAAAAATTGGATTAATATAAAATAATATTTTTGCTCAAATTTTCATTAATATTACGACTATATTTTCTTGCAATAATTGAGTTAGACTATAAAATTATTGCTCAATTTTTCAGTAATATTACAACTATATATTTCTTACACTATAAAATTAATTTAATTTTTTGATATCTAATAATTATCAATCAAAATCATTAGTAACTTTATGACATAATTGAAAACTTAAATGAGAGTAATTTGCTTTTAAATGAATAGACAACAATTGTATCTAATTAATAATTTTAATGAAATAATTAAATTACATGAATACTATTTCCAAAAAAGTTATGCAAATATAAATGAAAACTGTTCAAAATTTTGTGATTTAGAATTTGAAATACGATATTAAAAAATTGAAGGTTTTAATAGAGCAAAATAAGTTTAGACAAATAATTATTAGTCTTAATATGTTTTTACTTATAAGAATAAATTTTTCGTAATTATGATTTGATTTATATTTTTTTATCAACATCCCACAAATCATTAAATGTGATAATTCAATAGAAAATCATTAAATATAAGTGTATGCCATTTTTCAAGATATTTGTTTACAGTGCTTTTAAAAATAATCATTTTCTATTTCTTCTTCTTTTGTTCTATTGATCTTAATTTTCTTTTTCACGTTTATATAAATATTTTTGTTTATTCGTCCTATTTATTATTCTTCGCAAGAAAGTGAACTGAGAGACATAAAATAATTCATCACATTTTCACAAATCTACTAAATCATGGTCAAAATTATATGTGCTTTCACGTTGAGGGTTATTTGTTATTTGTTAAATTTAAGTAATTGAATGTCTATTTTATTTGATAGTTGATCCTCTTCTTCTCCTTTTTGATTCTCTGTTTTTTCAAATTTATAGTGTATCGAGCTGAATCTATTTTATTTTATTGATTTGTATTTTTGCACATGTAATGGAGATTTTATGTTCCACTTTTTTATTTATTGTTCCATTTTTTTTTACGGTAGTGATACAGGAGCCTTTTTATTTTTTTGACTCAAAGTGACACAAGAGACTTATAACTTTGTTATTTCAACCAATATAAATATAATTCAATTCAATTATTTATTAAATACGAGCCTGTATGATACCGGTGCAACTTCCCAAAAAGAAATTAAAAAAATATAAATTAACCACAAAAAATTAAATATACTATTAATAAATTAAAAATAATATAAATAAAGAACAATATATGATTTCTACTAATAGAAAGATTAGGATAAGTTACAACGGATTATACTATAGACTAATAGCTATTATTGTTGGACATAAAACATATATAAATTCTGATTTAATTTCAAAAAGGATAAAAAGATTGGTCAACATTTTTTATTCGCGTAAACCAGAACATTATTTATTTTTCGACAAAATCAGCCTTATATTTCTATTTCCATAATTTATTATTTCCTACCATTTTAATTTTTAGTTATTTTTTCTAAGAAACAAAATGCACAACAAAAAAACATATAATTTTGATTATATTCTTCTTCAAAATTGAAGACACACAAATAAAAAGGCGCGCGTGGATTCTTATTTTATATCATATAATTAACATTCACTTTGAAACCAATCAAACATGTAGAAAAAAAAATAAAGAGACAAAAATAACACATATTCAATCAATATTTATTGTTTAAACTTTCAAAACATGACATTTCTTATTCGTTGCAACATTAATAAAAATAAAAATAAACCAAAATTATAAACTATGATTAATATTTTAATTCAATAAAAAATTTGCCAAAATAAGAATAATCTGAGAAACTTGTGTGACAACATCAGCGTATTTTGGAAGCACAAAGGTATCGTGAAATGGTTGACTACCCGGTGAATCTCCTGAAATACAATCATCAACATTGGTCACAATAGAGCTTGCACTCAAATTCACACCATCGTAATCTCCACTCTTTAAGAGTTGTTGAGCTTTGTCAACCTCACCAAGTGCTCATTCGTTTACTCCAAAATTCAACAAACAATTCTTGTAATGGGTTTTTGCCTTGGGATCACTACTTTGTGCACTTAGTTTCGTGATTAGATTGATTGTGTTGGTTATGTCGGTACGGACGACACTAATAGTGTATTGTGTAAGACTAACGAGGTCTGTATTTGCACCACCGGGTTTTGATTTGAGAAGCTTTAAACAAAAAGATGGATCTTTCGCTTTCTTGCAAATGGTTTCAATATCCACAACTTTAGTTGCATATGACGAAACAACACATAAAAGAAACACAATTACAATGAGTGAGAAACGAGACATCTTGTATTTCTTTGTTTTTTCTTCTTCTCAATTCTTGTAATTTTGGTTTTGCCATCACCTCTAGTAGCTTTATATAGAACTTTGTGTATTTATTTTGGAAATTAATATATGACATAGTTGAGTTATTAATGATGGTCTAGGTATATATATAGTATAATTTGGTTTTGTATTTTAAAAAATTATTTTCCTCACATTATATGACTTTCTTTCCATATATAGGATATAACTGGATTAATATTTTAAAAGATAATTTTTGAATAAAAAGTTTTGAGGATTTGAAAAACTTTGCAAGATTTTAATGACTTTTAAGAATATAAAATATTAACAAAATTTACAATATGAATTTTAAAATATTTAAATCAGATGAATTTATAGATTTGAAAAAGATATTATAGATTTAGAGGGTGTATTAGATTGAGATTTTAAAAGACTATTTTGAGAAAAAATATCTTGAAGATTTTAAAAAACTTTATAAGAATGTATAGATTTTAAAAGACTCTTTATAAAATTTTAAAAAATTATTTACAATCAATATTTTATAATTATAAATTTTTATGAATTTATAATACAAGATTTTTCAAAATTTTAAAATAGTTTATGAAATTATATTGATTAACAAAATATAATAAATAAATTATAAAATTTGAATAAATATAAAACTATACAGTTTAAAAAATTATATTTTTATTGATAATTATATGAGTATATCATATCTATACTATATAAAAATAAGACATGTCCTATACTTATAATGTAAAATGTACATGTGACATTCTGACATCGTCCATTTGACTATTTTATATATTATATAAAAATAAGACATATTCTATAATGTAAATTGTATACGTGACATTCTCATAGCGTCCCTCGTCCCTGCTCTTCCTTGCATCTGGTTGTTATTATAATTCTCAAAATTAAATATAAGAAAAAAAATATAAAAAATATTTGTAGCGGTTTGATAAACTTTTAAATCACCAGTTTTAATTGTCACTTTTTAACAAATATTTATGTTACAAGTGTCAAATGGCTTTTTGTTTATATATATCATTGTTAATATCTTAAAATATCGTTAATTTAATAATTTAAAATTTAATATATCCATTAAATCTTTAATATGGAGTTGTGGATAAATTTATAAAGATTAAATATGAATTAAAAATTAAATAATTAAACAATTAAATTGATAAATTTTAAAATTTTAACAATAACTAAATATTGTCTACGCATAACAAAAAAAGTCAATTAGAACTTGTTCATTACTTATATCGTTACATTCATCTATGTATTCACTATCCAATAGTTAATCAAAAGTTATTTGCCTCGCGTCCGTGGCATAATTTATCTATAGATATATACAAGCACACAAAAATTTACCAGCTCTAAGTCCAATTATTAATAAAAAAAACATATTTTATCTTCAAAACTTAATATTGATATTTATTTTTAATTTAAAATTGTTTATATAGGAGACAACCTATCCCGTGCATTATACATGCTCACGTATTATTTAAAACAAAATAAAAAATGTTTTGTATTTTCAGTCAATTATATTATAACCATTATTTGCCTTTAATTTCATTAAGTCATATTTGTTGATAATGTAATTATTTGTGTTACAACAGATTATATTATAGACTACTAGCTAATGTTGTTGGACATATATCATTACGCTAATTAGTGTCATGTGTACTATTTTTTATGTTTGGTGTTTATATTTTCTACTTACTGAATAAATGCTTGCTAAAAAAGTATTATAATTTCTAACAATTTTAAATTATTTCCTCTATGCGTCACATGAAAATACGGTGATCAAATAAATTGATCGAATGCATGATAATAAGAGGACTATTAATTATTGACGTTATAAAGTAAAATATTTGAGAATGAAATATATTTTAGGTAATGCAATAGAATATGAAATTGCTTAAAGAATCACACTCACAAATTACCATATTTGTATCAATGAATCGAGTAAATTGGAAATTGAATAAAAATAAGAAATTGTTTAATGCAATGTCAAAATATTGTCAAAATTTTAACTAATGCTAAAAGAATAATTGTATAAAATTTAAATGTATTGTTTAATGCATTGTTACTATCAATTACTAACAACTGATGTTAGTTAACGTTTTAAATTGTTACATGTTCTATAAATGGATTGAATGCATAGTAAGAGGACTATTAATTATTAACGTTATAAATTGATACGAGAATCACCCATCGATTCTAAATGTAAACTAGAATAATTGAGAATGAAATATGCTTTAGTTAACGCAATAAATGAGTAGTAATAAGATGGTTTGATTTTTAATATTAAAGAAATAAAATATTATTTGTAATTAATCTAAGGTAATTTATTTCTTATAAAAGTTTGTATGTCTAGAAATTTAAGGTCAATGCAATATATTAATAATAGCCAATAAAAATTAAAAAAAATGTAATAATATAAAGAGTAATTTGAAATTCAACAAATTCAAAAATGAGTAGCAAATTATCTTGCCATAGTTTTACTTTTGCTAGCATCACAATGACCTTCACATTTTCGGTCTTACCAACAACAACAAATGAATTAAACTCGTCGACATATTGACCAAATAACGTAATCTTAAACTGGAATCTGAAAATATATACATAATATATATATATATATATATATATATATAATTAAAATAATGCGCAAAAAAATATATGTAATTATATGTTATTAAAATAATATAGATATATTGCATATGGTTATTTAGAAAAAAGATTATAAATGTTGTTTAAAGATTAACAAATTATACCGCCATAGTATGAATGCTTACTTATCGTAGTCAAATTATATGGCAATTATTTTGGTCTTGACACCATTTCTCTGGTACTTCTTCTGAATTCCTACACCAGTCAAAATGCCTATGACATCTTGAAAAATAGTTTTGATGAATCTGCCACGCGTAGATAAACCATAGTCGTATTACACGAACATTCAGACTCTATGATTCTTTTGTTGCATTGATTTGAGAAATGCTATCATTGTTTCTAAAAGCCACGAGTAGAATTAATAGAATTTGTTTTTATCTTTGTCACGACGTCATAATATATAGACAAAAAGTCTACGACATTTAGATTAAGATGATTATTACAAATACGATTTCAATCAATTAACTATATTGAATATTCAATTAGTTTACATTCAAAACGATGTACAATTAATTTTTCGAAATTGTCATTTTAAAATTTGACATATTTGTAAATAATTAAGATTATCGTTTGATTTGCTATGCACCTAGTCCAAAACATAGTAATATTGATTGGTATAGTGTAATTATAACTTTTGATATTAATTATAACTATTAACTAGTTATAATATGTTTTTAATTATAATAATAAATTTTTCGATATTATGACGTTATTTGTTCAAATTAATTTTGCAATTAACATGTATATTATATGTCATTTTGCAATTAATTTGTTTATAGTGGAAATTAGCATTCACTTTGAAGCCAATCAAACTTTACCAAATAAAAAATAAAGAGACAAAAATAACACATGTTCAATCAAAATATTTATTGTTTAAACTAACATTTTTATGTTGTTATCAATATGGAAGTTGACTTGTACATTACAACATTAATACCTTATTAAAAAAAAAAAACCAAATTTATAAACTATGATTAATATTCTTTTTCAACAAAAAATCTGTCAAAATAGTAATAATGTCAGCAATTCCTGAGACATCATCAATACCTTTTGAAATCGTTGGATCTGATGCTTCACAAGTACCAACATCGGTTGATATAAAATTTGCATGCAAAGCCACACCATTGTAATCTCCCTTCTTTAAGAGTCCTTGAGCTTCAATAGCCTCGGTAAGTGCTCCTCCATTTCCATCAAAACCCACCAAACATTCATTGTAAATATCTTTTGTATCAGGATCAGTAGTTTGTGCATTTAGTTTTGTGATTTGATTGAGTGTGTTGGTTATTTTGGTATGAAGAACATCAATAGAGTATTGTGTAAGACTAACGAGATTTCCGCCAGACTTTGATTTGAGAAAATTTAAACAAAAAGAAGGGTTATCAGCTTGCTTGCAAATGGTTCCAACATCCACAACTTTAGCTGCATACGAGGATGCAACACATAAAAGAAACATAATTGCAATGAATGAGAAACGAGACATAATCGTATTTCTTTGTTTATTTCTTCTTCTCGATTCTTGTAATGTTAATTTTGTCTTCATCCCTAGTGACTTTATATAGAACTCTGTGTCTTTATTTTGAGAATTAATATTTAACATATTTAACTTATTAATCTATTGACCCTTAATAATGTTCTAGATAGACATATATACTGTAATTTTTATACAAATAATTTGTATAGTATATATGGTTTTCTTTCCATATATAGGGTATGACTCTTTCCATATATATAGGGTATGACCGGATCGTTTTCTTTCAATATATATATATATATATATATATATATATATATGATTTGACTAGATTAGTATTTTAAAAGACAGTTTTTACATTAAAAAAATTGTGGATTTGAAAAGAATTTAATGACTTTTAAAATATTATCAAAATTTGAAATACAAATTTCAAAAGATTTCTATTATAAAAATTTATAGGATTTAAAAATACTTTATGTATATTTATTAAAGATATATTGTAATTATCTGTTATAGTCATTATTACCATTCTCAAACTTTGTTTTATAATAAAATATAACCAAAACAATATATAAAAAAATATGTGTATTTGATTTTAGTTTTTAGCTAAATACATTAATTTTTTTAATATAATTTTTACTTGTATTTCATTTCAAAGGAAATAGTAAACACTATCAAATGCACCTAATTTAATAAAGGCTAAATAACACCTGGTCCCTTAACTTAATTTCAATTAATATTTTAGTCCTTTTATCTTCTTTTTTTTTCCGATTTGGTTCTTTATTTTAATTTTAATTTTAAGTGCCAATTTGATCTTTTATGTTTTAAAATGTCAACAATATTATCCTTTTTTTTTTACAAAAATTCATCAAAATTTTCAACCAAAACCCATAAAATTAATTATATTCTTTCATATAATACAAATTTCATTAGATTCATAACTCAAATATTCAAATAAACTCATATTTCCATTCTTTATTTCACTTAAAATTAAAATAAAAGACCAAATCGGAAAAAAAAAGATAAAGGACTAAAACGTTAACTGAAATTAAGTTAAGGGACCACAGGTGTTATTTAACCTTTTAATAAATGATAAAATTTCTAAATAGTAAAAAACCTCAATTTTGTAATAATACAAAATCAAAAGAGTAAGAAATTAACAAGTGCACAAACATATAAGTCATTCTACTTAGACTAGATTGGTTATTGGTCATTCTATCAAAAAAACAAAAAGATTGGTTATTTGTTAAATATTGAAGTCATAATTTGTCATTGTAAATGCATATGTACTTGCAATTCCATTAATGTCATTGTGATGCTATGTCAAA
This sequence comes from Cicer cuneatum, assembly GCA_037974295.1. Lineage (NCBI taxonomy): Eukaryota > Viridiplantae > Streptophyta > Magnoliopsida > Fabales > Fabaceae > Cicer > Cicer cuneatum. The sequence goes on along the minus strand of JBBPBO010000003.1, from coordinate 5,633,157 downwards.
TTGAAAATGTTTGATAAATACAAAAAGTGGTCTCTTCGTAATAATCACAACAATGGTGAATTGTCATTTTGGAATTGAGATAGCAAATTAAATTGTGTTAGAAACATGTGAATAACTTGTTAAAAACAAAGTGACCAATTATTTTAGTTAGGGACGAATCGTTCGATAAAATCTGAGTTTCAATTTTAATTAAAATAATTTTTAATCATGTTTACTTACCTCCGATCAAATTGTATATTACTATGACACAATTCCTTTAAAAACCAAAAAGTTAAAAAAAATGATAGGTTGCATAGTATTATTGGAATTCTAAATCCTTCTCATTTCATTGATTATTAACTTGACTTGTTACAAGAGTTAGTTAGCTATTTATAGCATAACCATAAAATCACAATTCATAACTAACTTTGCCACATCAGCATAACTTCCTAACTGACAGTGCCACATCAGCATAACTAACACATTTACTCATTCAACAACGTAAAACTACATTGAGTAAATCAAAACTATTTGAAGATATATGATATCATTACAATTGTGATTAAAAGTGTATACTTATACATAGTTAAATATAAATAAATGCTTATGTTTGCTGAAAATGAATATGTGTGAATTTGCATGCTAGCTGTATTAATTACTCACATCGTTGCAAAAAATAGTATTTTAATGTGAATACTTATGTTTTTATATTTTTTTATGTGATGCTATTATTATATATTGCAGCATATAAGGTTGAGTAGTGTCTCTAAAATTTATCGGTGAGAAAACTCTAAATTATGTGATGTCGTTAATTGATTAAGAATATTGGTTAATCAATTAGATTTTAGTCAAAATCCAAATAATATTTTAAGTTAAGATGTAAGTTAACGAGTAGGAGAGTAATAAAAAGTGTAAATTGTCTAAGTTATTATTTAATAAATTAACCGGATGATAATCCGCACAAACGGTAGAATTTAATATATTAGTGAGAATAAAATAATAATTATATGGAATTTAAAATTAATGTTATTTTTGTTTTAGAGTAGAATATACTCATGTGTTAATTTATGTGTCTAAAGGTAAATTTATTTTTGAATAATTATATATAAAGTATGTTTGTTTTAGTACAAAAGAAAAGGTAAAACATTGTTGACTAATATATTCTATGCATATATAGAAATGTGAGACTATTCATAAGATTTTGAAACTTTAGAGATATAATGTTTGTCTTTAATATTTTTTAAACATGGAATTGGTTTATTCAAACCTTTTGATTTTATTGAAGAATTTCTTCCAATAATATATTTGTTAAATAGCTATACATTTATTTATTGTTAAAGTTGTATATTTAACTATAACATGTTCTTCATTTTATATGATTTATATTAGTTTTGAAACATTAGATTTTATAAATTTATGTACTTTTTGACAATTTCAATTTTTTATTTTTTTTGTTCATCGTAATTCTATCAATCTGACCGTTAATTTAAGCGTGCACTAAATTATATTGTGTGACTTGTAGTTTATTATAATATTCATTCATGAATGGTAGTTTACTAGTTTATTAAAAACAATGTCTATAATAACACTCAAAATATTGAAATAATTCTTCACATGTGCAAATATAGGTGATATATATGAAATGAACATTACAAAGAAAAATATATTTCTTAAGGTCCAAAAACCTTAAATAATAATAATAATATTTTTTATATAATAAAAATGTTAGTTACACAAAATTGTCAAGTCAAATAAAAATTCATTACATAATATAATCAAAATCTATAGTTATGGTATTTTGGATGAAAACAATTTTAATTATTTTAACTATTGTTTCATTTAAATAATTAGAATATGAAATGAAATTTTCAAATAATTATTTGACAGGGTCAAGAAACTTTATGAGTGGGTTGCAAAAAATTATAGGCAAGAAAAGTTTGTGAATGTTTAAGACATAAAAAATTTCGAGTAAAATGGTTATAAGTTATTCATTTTTAAATATTTAATATTATTCATCTTTTTTATTGTTTCAATTAAGATTTGTGATTTTTTTAACTATAAAAAGAAGAAAAAACTCATCTCCACAACGATAGTTATATATGATCTTCAACAATAATTGACAACAGAGAAATAATATTATTGAAGTATCTGCAAACTGAAAATTGTGTCACAAAAATGGGTGTAGCTTGTTGTATTTCATAATGTCCTTATCATTGTTTGAACCAAATACTAGAGTGTGGTTGAAAAACAGAAGACGAGTCTGTGTGTAAGTAGTTATTAAAATGAAAGGTTTGATGACTAATTTGACCTTTAAGTGTATTGATGAGTCATTGAATGATAAATTGAAGCTGAAATTTCGTAACATGTGGAAAAATTGTACTTGAATGGACAAGTGAAAACGTTTGCGTTACGTTTTGGTGTAATAAAATAAAATGAATAAGAAATAATGTGTTTTAGAAAGTGTCATAGATGAAGATGAGTTGTCGAAAATAGAATTTAGAGTTCTATTTTAATATATTATAATATAATAAATTGATTAATGTTATAAATATTTGTGGATAGCTAAATTTTCATAGTTCATAGTTGGCCTATAAATTCTATAATTATCAACCTAGAAATCGATTGTAAATTAAGGGGAAGACTTTGTTGGAACCAAGTTGGTTCTAAGTAATTAGGATTTTGATGTTTACAAAAGCACTCTATGTAATCTTATTTTGAACCTTGAATTATTAAATCAAATGTCACCAGAAGCTGAAGGAATCAGAAGCAGAAGATCAAAGGGTTCCAGAGATTAAATCCTGAAGGTACCAGAAGATACTCCAGGATGTCAAAACATCACCAGAAGATATCTTTGCTGGCCCATATCAGAAGGAAGCAAAGTCAGAAGGAGACCTGGACCATACCAGAAGGAAGCCTGCCAGAGGGAGACTTGATCCAGACCAGAAGGAATCATTTGTCAAACTTAATTAAGAAGTTATTCTGACTAGAAGATGGCATGGCAGTGAAATGATAAACAGTAGAGACTTGTTCCAAACTTAATCAGAGGATGAATTAATGGGTCCAGAACAAGAGAATCAATCCAGATTTGACGTAGACCAGAAGATAGCATGGTTCAGGGTATGAAACTAAGTCCAGACAAGAAGAAATGATCTCCAAATTTGATCCAGAACTGATCCAAAGCAGAAGGTAAAATGTCCAGACTGAAATATTATTTGTCCAGATTTAATTTTAGTTTAATCCAGACCAAGTCCAGAATTGGTCCAGATCAGAGGGAAGATTTTCAGATCAATGGTTCAGATTTAAGTATTTAGCCCAGTGTTGGCCGAGATCAGAAGATCAGACTATGGCCCAGTGTTGTCCGAAATCAGAAGATCAGGATGTGTGGTCCAACAATGGCCGAGATCAGAGGATCACAACAAATCAGTTTGCTAGACCAGGATGACCGAGATCAGAAGATCAGAAGGTTAGAAAGTGTGGTCCAGGGTTGGCTGAAATCAGAGGATCACAGCAGATCACTTAGTATGGTCCAAATGTGGACTAGCGCAGAAGATCAAATGGTCCAGATTTAATCATGAGGATTAACGGTGGAGATTTTAATTTATTTTGATCAAAGTATTAAAAGGATTTGTTACAAAAATAAAGTGAGGTTGTATGGTAGTTCAGGAGCTGTTGGCGGGAAGAAACTAAAGACATGATTGGCCAGTTATTTTTGAAAGAAAATCTGAAGCTTAAAAATATATGTTTTTTATTTAAATGAAGCCCAATTGGTCAAGATATTTTTGCAAGAGAATCCAGCAAGATTCAGCTCGAAATTAAGCTTGGAAGAGGCCCTAATCTGCATCTATAAAAGGAGGCTCAAGGCAGAATACTTAGTATCGAAAATCACAAAGAGTCATACACTTCCAAAGCAAACACTCAAGTTTTCAGTGAGGTTAATTGTGAGTTCCAGCTTTCCAGAAGCAAGCACTCGTGTTATTTTCTTTCTCTTGTGTTAGATCTAAGTTGTTGAAGTAGAGTGTATAATCTGAGGGATTCAAAAGGGGTAGCAGATTACTTAACAATTAGATACAAGGCGTTGTAATTCCTTCTACAATCTGGGGTTGTCAGATTGATAGGAGAAGACTTGACTTGAGAAGTCAAGGTACTGCATTCCTCAAAAGTCTAGGATTGTTATACTGTTTGAGAAGACTGACTTGGAGGGTCAGTGGAGTTGTTGTAATTCAAGGTTTGAATTAGTGAAATCCTTCAAGGTGAAGGGACTGGACGTAGCCTCGTTAACGGTGAACCAGTATAAAAATTATGTGTTTTATTTTTACTTTATATCCGCTGCTAACTCTTTTTTTATTCATACATCAAGTTTTGTTTTAAAAGTGTAAAAACAGGAAAAGTATTCAATTTAGTCAAACACAATTCAACCCCCCTTCTCGTGTTTGCACCTTCAGACTTACCTATATTAACTTGTTGGCTTGATAGGAATCAATATCTCATGACATGATTGTATGTTCCCAAAGTAGAATTAAGCAATTATGATCTCAAAAGTATTATTCATACAATTAACTTTAGATGTCTAAAGAATGAATCTTAAAATCTATTTTTGCATATAAACATATGTTACATGATATTCAATATCAAATCCAATAAACATTCAATACTTTTCAAATTATTTTTAGATAATTATGAAAAAGATTTCTTAGTCAAATTAGTTGATATAAAAATCTCGCAAACTTCTAGTTGTGAGCTGACAACAAATATACATGTGATAATTTAGTTTATGATTGATGTATAAATCCACATTTAGTTTATGATTGATGTATAAATTCACACGATCGGTGTATTGATTCAAAAAAATCATCTCATATACATTCTAGAAATGTTGGATACTCATTCTATCAAATTATCAACTTCCTTTGTGAATACACACAAATTATTGGATTGAAAAATATTTTAGTTCTTCAATATAAATTGACATTAAAAAATTTGATTTTTCGCATCATAAGGTATTGCCAACAACAAATTTTAATATGATTTGTAAACTTCTGATTTACAAATAATACACATGTTTCAATTGTTCCAACTCTTTTGAATCAACAATAAACAAACATAATTTGTAAAATTTTATCGCCAAATGAAATAATTTTAATAATATATATTCTAAAAACTTAATTTTTCTTTTGCACGATCATGCATATATCAAAGATTATCATTTAAATAAATATGGAAACACCAAATTTTATTCAATAAATAAAACTCAATAAACTATATCACATATTCTATTAAAATAACTATAAATTAAATCAAAAGAAAAAAAATACACTTATATATAAACTATATGACATTCTTTTTTCTTTTTTAGAAGTTGCACAAAACAAACTTTTATATATATATATATATAAAGGGGTTTTTTAATGTGAGAGATGAGAGTATGAATTTTCAGCCTTTGAATTAAAACTAATGGCTGAGAGTAAAACGTCAAATAACAACTTCTTCTTTCTATTTGTCCATCGTCACGTCACTTTTGTTCTGACCATCACCGCTTCATATTCCTTCTTTCCTTTAAATCCCTTCATGTCTTTCGTTCTACAACATAAATTTTATATTTATATGAAATGTAAGGGTATGTAAAAAATATATAATTAATTAGATCATATTAATAAATTGAATTGTACTGCGCAAAAAAAAATTAAATTAATTAAATAGTTCATGAAATGAACCACATATTTAAAACAATTTATTTAATTAAATTTAATTCAAAAACTACTTTAATAATTTTAAAATTTTTTAAATCTCAATTAAGATTTTTTTCTTAGAAAATTTTTTAGATTTGTTTTTCTCAAAGAAAATATCGAAACTTTGTATTTTTGAAAAAAATAGAAAAAAAAATTAAATCATTTTTTCTTGAAAATTTTTTGAAAAAAAATCAAAAACATTTTTTTCTTGAAAATTTTTCAATTTTTTTTTGTAAAATAATCAAAACTTGTTTCTTGAAAAAAAAATTTATCGAGAAATTTTTTATATCTATTTTATTCAAAAATATTTTACATCTATTTTTCTTGGAAAAAAATCAAAAACTTTTTTCTTAAAAAAATAGATATTTTTTTATCAAAAGAATTTTAAAATTCTTTTTTCAAATAACTAGTTCAAAACATTTGAGTTATAATTTTTTAAATAAAAATTGATACATAACAAACGACCAACTCTTGTTCAAACTATTCACATAAGTTATCCAAAATTTTATATTTATACGTTTATGTCTAAAATTTATATTAAAAAAATTTGAAAAAAGAATAATTTTTAATTGTGACAGGTTGTGAAAACCAAATTATATAAGTTTATAGGATAATTGTGGTTTGTCTAATTTGATATATACTAATCAGATTGTGATGAATTTTGATTAAACCTCACATGACATATGTTGATAGATATGCTAATTAATATAGATATTGTGTTGTATATTTTTGTAATTTTGGATTCTATAATCGGTATATTTTATTTGTTGGATTATTATTTTCGAAATGTATGTTTTAGTCTAATATGTGAAAGTGACATGATAACGTGATATGCATCATGTAGATTAGTACGTGTAGATCCTCATTAGATTGATATGTGTAAATCAACTAAAATTTATTTTACCAATTTTTTTTAATTATTAAAACTGCACTTTTTTATTAGGTTCAATTTTTAAGATTAGAATATAGCCTCCAAAATCTTTAAGACAACCCTTAACCAAATGCATCAATTTTTGTAGATCAAATTATAATCTAGATATCTATTATTAAAGAACTGGAGGGAATAATTTATAAAAAAATTACAAAAACAACTACTATACTTATATACCTAAATTTCAACTAATTTTAATTATTAAAAATGTCAATCAAAAATTGATTTACTACACCAATATATTTTTATAAATTTACAACTTAAAATTATTATATACAATACAATATTATACTTTTTATTTATCTATTAAAATTTTAAAAATTTGATCACCCCAATGTTTTAGTTCAAGATTCGTTACTGAGCTTAGTAAACTAAAATGGTTGGTGGCTTGTGTGTAATAATGAAAATAATGTATTTGAAGATGATTGAATTTACTGTTAGTTTTACTTATGTATTTGAAGACTTTTGAATTTATTTACGTATTTGAAAATTGTTGTATTTATTTTTTTGTGTGAGAGGTTGTTGATTTTTTTAAAGAACTGAATAATGTGATTGAAATTTTATAATTTTTGAGACATTCAAATATTAAATATATTTTCGTTCAATTATATTGTTATTATTGTTACTTATGTTTCTCCCATAAAATAAAAAACAGGTTACTATTTATGTACCGCCCATCAACCCAACTCAACATATTCTTGATCAGATTCGTTCTAGTTAAACAAAAAAATACGAATTTAGAATCCAACCCAACTTAAAAATAATTAATCGGTTCAGATATCAAATTTTGTCAAAAAGACTTTAACGAAGTTATATTGACATTGACCTTTTATTTAGATTCCTAGTAATCGGCACTTTGTCATTTTGTCTTAAGGTAACCCAACAGTCACGTGAAAAGAAAGAAGCCTATAAAGGAAATAAGTGATAGGCGAATCAAAAGTTACGATAGCGGGATGGAAACAGGAGAGAAAAAAAGAGGTTTATGTGAATTGAAAAAATAGAGGCATATGAGTTTTTTAATGGATATTTTAATATCAATAGAAAATTGATACTTTCGTATCTTACCTTAAAAAAAACTTTTTTACTTGATGTTAGAAAAACATCCCTTTCTTACTTGATACATCTTTTATATATATATATATATATATATATATTTTGTTTTATGCAATTTCTAAAGAAAAATAAATCATATGTTTATATATAATAAATATATTAAACATCTCTATTTTAAATATATATTAAGTGATATATTTTAAATGTTCAAAATATATTATATATATATATATATCATATGACATTTATAATATATATTTTGAACATATGTATTTTGAACCTTATTATATATATATAAATTATGTCACATTTAAATAAACTATGAAAAGGAGTATTCTAGAAAACTTTCGTAAATACCTCGGGCGCATACCTCTCTTTATGTTGACGGTGGCCATAGGAGTGGATAATAAAGAACTCTAATTCTTGAATTTATTTTTGACTTTGAGAACACGATTAAAACATAAGACATTTAATTTTTATTTTATTTTATATTTTTTTAATTAATTTAATTATTTTTTATTTTTAAATTATTTAATTTATTATGCAACGTCAAACTGTCACCTAACGGCTCAATTTACCAACATAATTTTTTTTAACAGTAATTAATAACATAAATAATTTTAAAATTAAACTTATATAATTTAAATTAAAAAAAAAATTTACAAGACAAAAATGAAAATAGTGGAAACTTACGTGAACCAATTAAATATTTAACTTTAAGGATTAAAGATTATATTTTTCTATTATATTTTTCATTTCGTACATCCAACAACCCTTAAAGATTAAAATGATATTTAATAATTTTAATTGAGATAATAATCAATTTAAAACCTATTTGTTAGAAATTATTTTTAAAATAATCACTTTTCAAGTGTTCATCTATTTGTTATAATTTTTGAAAATAAAATCTAAAAACTCCTTAAAATGAGAAACTAGCGTATCCTAAATATTTTCTTATAACCCCGATTTTTTAAAAAAACATGATTTTCATTAAAGTGGAAAAATACAATTTCTGATTTTTTTTTTAAAAACTCTAACAAATACAGTGCATTTTGTCACTATTTTTTTTAAATAATCTCTTTTTTAAAATGAAATAATCACTTTCAAAGTTTTTATATGTTTGTTGCAACTTTTTAAAAAAATTAAAAATTATTTAATAGCTTTTCAAAAAAATCATTTTTTAAAAAAAATAAATTTTATGACAGACAAACACAAAATAATTTTTTTTTAAAAATTTCTAAAAAAATAATATCTAAATTATAAAACAATAAAATCACTTTTTTTAATATCAATAACAAATAGATTCTAATAACCGAATACCAAAGTATATTTTTTTTCTAGAGAATATGTTAGGTTAAAATAATTATATATAACATTAATTTTAACGATAACATAATAAATGATTATAAATTAATATCAAAA
>JBBPBO010000003.1:5297611-5623767 GCA_037974295.1 Cicer cuneatum | reverse complement strand
ATATATTATTAAATGAGTGTAATTTAATTTTTTTTTATGATCTATAACAAATTCCACTTAATTTATTCCAAATGTAATAAATCCATTTGAAAGACAAATTACATCTCATGGTTTTTAAGTTACATGAAAATTATATATTAATTTTTATTTATTTATTTTTTATAACAAGTTAATTCTTAAATTTTTTTTTATGTTCAATTTATTCTTTATGTTGGTAAATATTTACAAAAATAGTCGTAATTTTAAACCAAAAAAATTGAACTACAAATTCTTTTCAATTTTTTTAATAAATCATGTAATTTTAAAAGAGACGTTGATTGTAATAATTTTAAAAACGTAGACTTTCAATAAATTTTTAAAAACATAATTAAACAAAGAAAAAAGAATTTAAGTAAAAAAAAAAGTGAAAGATCCAAAATATTTGGTATAAGTTAATTTTGCCTAATAATGTATAGAAATGCGACAAGAATGGCCTCATCATGATCATGATTATTATCGTCATCCATCATAATATAAGTTAATTTAATTTCATTGCTTCGAAAAAAAGAAGAAAAGAAGAATGCCAGGATTAACAGCACCTTCAGATTATTCCAAAGAACCACCTCGCCACCCTTCTCTTCAAATCAACGCCAAGGCACTACTACTATCTTCCTTTTTCTTCTTTCTTTTCTCCAAAACAAAACGCTAATTCTATCGTCGTTTCGTGTTTCCACAGGAACCTTTCAACGCTGAACCACACCGTTCTGATCTTATTGCTTCCTATGTTACACCTTCGGATTTCTTCTACAAGAGGAATCATGGTCCAATTCCCATCGTCGAAGACATCGATAGGTAAAATTAACACCTTCCTTCACTTAAATATATTTTTACTCTCTTCAAATCTATTTGTAAAATTGTTTTTCTTTTTAATTTAGTTTATATACATCACTGTTAATTAATTAATAATGTTTGATTTTTTGTGATAACTACTTATATTCACTGTTAATTAATTAATAATGTTTGATTTTTTGTGATAACTACTTATATAAAGTCACTTACATGATTTGTTCACTGTGTAAACACACATGGAAATTAAAGTCGTTTTTAGTTTTTGTAAATGTATATTTTATTTTTACTTTGGTAGTTGATATTTTGTTTTTAGTCCTTGCGAATATACATTTTTTTGCTTTTGATCTTCGTAAATTTTATTTTAGTCTTTATATGGAGGGGACTAAAACAAAATATTTTAATATGAATAAATTTTGGAGAGACTAAAAACAAAATATCAAAGAAAAAAAGCAAGAAGTGTATTATTGTAGGGATTAAAAACAAATAAATATTTTAACGGAGACTAAAATAAATAAAAAGAATGTATTTGCAGGGACTAAAAATATCTTTAAATTTAATAGATTTAGTGTTTAATTTTGATACACTGTCAATATAAAAAAAGTTTTATAACATGCGTCATAGTCAATTGTTTATGTATGTAACTTTAAAAGTAGTTAAGATAAAAGTTTAAAATTTTAAATTTAATAGATTTAGTGTTTAATTTTCATATACCGTCAATATAAAAAATATAACGCATGTCACAATCAATTGTTTATGTATGTAACTTTAAAAGTAGTTATGATAAATGTTTAAAATTTCTAATGTTCTGAGGTTGTGATTGATTGACCGTATGTAATATTAAAACCATAGATGCATTAGTATTATTATTGTTATTATTTTGTTGCAATGTGTTTGGTATTGATGAACAGATACTACGTGGTGATATCTGGTCTTGTGGAAAATTCCAAGGAGCTCTTCATGAAAGATATCTGGTAGGTTAGTTAGTTAGTTTGTGGGTTGTTTGGAATTTGTCAATCATAGCAGAATATTGTTAGGATTTTCATAAAGTTAAAGGGCTGCTTAGATCTACTTTTGAAGCTTATCTATTGGCATTAACACTTATAAAAGTGATAATGTCATAAGACAAGTCTAAATTAGCTCTTCCAAACATCCCCTAGATTCCTGATTTGTCGGTTTACTATTGTTATTTTGTCATGGTGCAAGGAAGTGACCTTGTTATTTTGATGACAGGAAGCTTCCAAAGTATCATGTAACTGCCACACTACAGGTATGTGTTCTTTTGCTAAACTTGGAATGAAGTGGAAAAGTGTTTGTTTTGGTATTTTTACATTGATTTTGAGATGACTACATGATTCTGCAAATGAATTGTCTCAGTGCGCAGGGAATCGGAGGACTGCTATGAGCAAGACGAGGACAGTGAAAGGGGTTGGATGGGATGTTTCTGCTATTGGAAATGGTTAGTATTGTTGTCTTCATTATTGTTGAAGTACCCTACGACTTAAGGAGCTTCATGCTGTATTTGGATATCTAGTAGTGAATGAAATGAGATGGAACTAATGAAAATTACAATTTTATTATTTGAATATTTTTACAATGGAAACAAAGAAAAGCACCAATTTATCCTATATCCCCAAAATAGGGAAGTAAAGGGTTAGAATCAAGCAATGGAACGTAGAAGTGTTTCATTATATTTCACTCCATTGCATCAATCTAGACTTAGCGCCAGTTATTTGTGTTGATTTCACCTCGAGTTTGTGTTCTTTTTTGTGGGGGCGGCAGGGTGAGGGGTGTTTGAAAAGGAAGTCTAAGACCGAGATTTGATCTCTGAATTGGGTAATCCTCAATGAAACTTACATGCCTCTTGAATGCTTAGCTAGAGACCGAGACGTCTAATGTTGTAAGGGTCTAGTTGAATTGATTTATTTGAGCTTGTCTACTGCCATAAATACTTGTGAAACTGTTTAGCAGTTTAGCAAAGCTTATGGAAGCAGTTTATCACATGTTTTAAGTGTTTTCAACTTATTTCCATAAACTCTCAATGATAGCTTATGAAAACAGTTTGACTTTACTTTATCTTTTGTTATAGAAATAACATATGCATAAGCACTCGTATGATAAGTGCTTATGCTATAAATGTTTAGTTAAGCTGATATCCAAACATGAGCTAAGTCTATGTATTTTTAATTACTGTTTCATTATTTTATTTTTTTCTCTCAGCTGTTTGGGGTGGTGCCAAATTGGTTGATGTTCTTGAACTTGTTGGAATTCCAAAGTTGACAAATGTCACTCAGTTTGGTGGAAAACATGTTGAGTTTGTAAGCATTGATAAGTGTAAGGTAATGAATATGGCTTGTGTGTTTTATCTGGTGATCTTGAATTCCTTACCATTACCCTATTGATTCCTTTTCAATATTTTAAAACGTCATTAGGAAGAAAGTGGAGGACCATATAAGGCTTCAATACCGCTCAGTCAGGCCACAAATCCTGAAGCAGATGTTCTACTTGCTTATGAAATGAATGGAGAAGTAAGTGCTTTTGAATTCTTGTGTGCTATCTTTTTGCAACAATAAAGCAAGGTTTTTATTTTTTATATCTTTTACGAGCTGCTTCATTATATAATTTGGTAATGAACAATAGAGGTAGTAAAAAATTAGGATTTTAGTTCAGTTCCATGCATGGACAGTAAGGAATAATTATTGGAAATTTGATTTCAAAATGTAATATTAGGAGATGATATATTTAAATTCAAATTTCATAAGCTGATATTAGGAAATAATTAGGAAAGTAGTATAGATGCTCATTTGAATTTGAATTCAAAAAATGAGAACAATAAACAAAGAGATGATATGTGAAGGTTTTTTAAGTGGTCAAAGGGTTTCTTGTGCAAGGAGGTTTTTTGGGCTTCATTTGGCGATCGATGTATTAGTCTAGTGTTTTCGGCAGTTTATAATCTCTTTGTCTTTCTGAAGCCTCTTAATAGGGATCATGGGTACCCATTACGCGTTATTGTTCCGGGTGTCATTGGAGCCCGGTCTGTTAAATGGCTGGAAGCTATCAATATCATTGCAGAACAATGTCAGGTATGATATATGATTGTAGTATGTATACTTTTGAAATACCAAAAATTTCCTTTTTGGAATGACCTAAAGCTTCACATTATTATGTATATCAGGGTTTCTTTATGCAAAAGGACTACAAAATGTTTCCACCATCAGTGAATTGGGACAATATTGACTGGTCAACCAGGAGACCCCAAATGGATTTCCCTGTTCAGGTATTTCTGATTATTGTGCTCTTTCTACCTTACCTAACTTAAGTTGAGTTACTAGAAATTAACGAGTTTGTAATCAATGTTGTTAAATAGCGGCTATAGTGGTGCTATAACATAGTAGAATTTGAACAAATCACTATTGTTCCGCGATACTCTATTAAGTGTTTGTTTGGTTACACTCTGTAGCTTTTTCAAACTCGCGGTGGCTCACCATGATTTTGTCAGTCTCACAATGAAACCAAACATGTACTAAGTACAATGTGTTGTCAAATAGCAGTTATAACAGTGCTATAGCACCGCTGTGTAACAGAATTTGAGCAGAACACTATTTTTAATGATTCGTGACTGACAACTCTATTTGTAATTTAGAGTATTGTAATTTAGGGTATCTTAGTGCTAATTTAATTTGTTACAAGTTTATTAATCAAACCATGGTGCACCAAGCAGAATAAATGTTTTTTTTTAGCAAACTTTTGTAACCAGTGTTTATTTGTTTCCTTGTTGCAGTGTGTTATATGCTCTTTGGAAGATGTGAGCACAATAAAACCTGGGAAGGTTAGTTTATCTGTTTATGTAATGATTTGTATATGATGGGCTATTCATACATCAGTGTGTGTTTGGGTTGCCTCCTTTTCTCTTTCCTCTTTTTTATCTTGTGATGAGTTACATGAAAAGCATCACCTGCCACTAACATGTCGACATTGATGATAATTTGATAAAATGGAATTAATAACCACATGTGTCGGTTCATGTTGACAGTCATTGACAAGTGTCAAACATTGGACACGCCTTTCAATCTGAAATTTCGCTGCTTCATAGGTACATATTTTGCTCATTTGGTAACTGACTGAAATTTTAATTCTTGCATACGCCGTGCAGGTAAAAATTAGCGGTTATGCAGCATCAGGCGGTGGAAGAGGGATTGAGAGAGTAGATGTGTCTGTTGATGGAGGCAAAACATGGATGGAAGCCTCAAGATATCAAAAAAAGGGCATTCACTATGTAGCTGATGATGCCAACAGTGACAAATGGGCATGGGTGCTATTTGAGGTCACAGCTGATATTCTTCACAGCACAGAGATTATTGCGAAAGCGGTATATGTTACATATCTTCTCCTAATTGTCATCATTCTAGTTTCTTTTTGTCTTATCAAACTAATAGGATATAATACATACAATACTACATGTTATAAATTTTGTGGCCGGAGTTCACACTACATGAGGGCTGATTTTTTTTTTCTTCTGATGGCAGTATATGGGTCATTCAGTGTCATTATAAAGTGATTGAAAGTGTTATCTATCTCAAATTAGCTGCAATATATGAATGGAAAATGGATATGTTCACTTTTAAGTGGAGCACCAACACTTTATATTAAAGATTTGTCTGGTGCCCAACACGTGTCCACGTTAGACACTGGCAGACACCGATATGTGTTTAATTCAATCACTTTCAATTTTTGTAAATATTACTCGTGTCTACGTGTCAATAATATATTTAGTGTCCATTTTTTGTGTCTATGCCAGTTCTAACATTTCATTGTCCTTAACTGCATAAGTAATAAAAACAATTTACTGTCCTCATCCATGAGTGCCTTTCAAATTATAAAGGTTTGTCAAATCAATAGAGCTTTCTTATAGATCATATCATAAATGAAAGGATAGAATATTTTTAGGAGAAGAAAAATTGACATGTCGTGGAAATACAGTGTTGAGTTTTTTATGTTTAAATAACATCACTCGTGATTAATAGTACCTTTGTATAATTTGCAGGTAGATTCAGCTGCAAATATTCAACCAGAAAAGGTTGAAGACATTTGGAACCTTAGAGGGATATTAAACACTTCATGGCATCGAGTACAAGTTCAAGCGAGTCACTCAAACTTGTAAAATTTGTACCAACTACCCAACCTCATCGGTGATTTTCAAAGCATCTTACTGAACAATGAACTCTTAAAATATGTCGGCGCCAGTTTGTATAAAAAGGCTTTAGATAAATGAGCTTTTGAGCTAAAGGGAAGAGGGTTATGAATAAACTCTTACTCAAGTTTCATGTGTGATTGTCTATGAGACTATAACTTTGTTTCTTCAAGGTATTATTTTGAGATCATAATAAACATGAAACATTTCACACTTGGAATTTCATCTCTATTGTCTTTCATCGTACGTACCTACAATTTAGTTACTAGGTGATGCACTAACACTGCAATGATAAACATAAATACCGGTAATAATTTGAAAAAATAGTGTGATTGAATGTAAGTATGTGTCATTATCAAGCACATGTGTTAGACAATGAATATTTTTAATTTAAAGTGTTGGTGTTGCATAAATTAATGGACATTTGATTTATTATAATGAGGGTAAAATAATCATTTTTGATATGTTAATAGAATTGACTTAAATTTAGCTGATAAAATAGAACGGACATTATTGTAGTTTTTCACATAGAAAATGACATTGTGTTAGTCATTTTGATCATCTACATTGTGCTTCACTCAAATGAGAGTTTCAAAGTGAACATAATATGATTACAAGTTTATGAAGAATAAATTAAGTTCAATATAAAAATATAATTACCATATCAAAGTCTAATTATCGCACTGATTTGAATTAAATATAAAAACCTAATAGAAGCACTTAAATAACAAAAGACCTTGCTATCCACTATGAGAGACTCAAAATCTTGCACCATCAATTGATAAACCATAACCCCCTTACTACTACTAGTTGAATTAGAAATTATTAAGATTTCGTATTCAGGTAATTAGAACTACCGTGTTTATAACTATCGTGTTTATCTAATTTTTTAGTTCGATTCGGTTTCAAAAACAGAAATTTGAATTCTGAATCGATTAAAAAGGTTTTAATTGTTTTAGAAAATAAGATTTGACATATATAGAATTTCAAATGAACAAAAAATTTCGATAAAATTAATTGTTGTTGAAATTAAAATAAATAATTAATGGTATAAATAAAATGTAACTTAAAAAACTAAATCGCGATAAAATAAATTTAAAACATTTAAACGGAAATTGAGTTTAACTAAATACTTTTACACTATTAAATTAATATCATTTGATTTTACAATGACTATTTTATTCCTATGAAATCAATTCCCATTAAGGACACTTTTGACAATTTATAAGATCGAAAAGATAAATTATATTTAATAATTTTTTAATAAATGTGAAGTTAAATATTTTGGTTTTTATTAATGATTGTAGTATTATATATTAATAGTATGAAATTATTTTAAAGAGACAATAACAAAGTATTCACGATTGTATTATGTTGACCGTATTACATATTTTTTAAAATATTTTTGCAAAATGCTACAATGTAAGATATTATTAAACATATACATAAAACTATTTTTTAAAAGAGAAATGGTTATATGTTTAAAAATAAAAAATAACCATATTCAGTCAAAGGTAAGGAAAAAATAATTACACAATTTTGATCACTTTAAATGAATTTTAAATTGTAGCATTGAAAATAGGTTTTCCTGTGTGTTTTATTTACATATACCCAAATTATATCTTATTATATATATATATATATATATATATATATATATATATATATATATATATATATTAAAGAGTTATATAACAAACTAACATTATAGTTATAGTGAAGTATGATTAAATGTCTGTGTGAAAATAATAATAATTGTATATTCAATATACAATCTGTAAACAAATTTAATAATACTCAATCTCTTATAAACGTTAAATGTTAAGATTTTAAATATTTTTTAAAGGAAAAATTTAACTAATCCTAGACCTAGTCCAAATCTTAGCAATGAACTAAAAATTGAGAAAATGCAACTTCAAATAGTTAATGGGCCATTGGGCCCCCAAAACCAAAAGCCCAATCCACTTCAGTTGTTTGATACCCTACTCTTCTTTCTCATGTCACTCTCTCACTGCTTCTTCCTTCCAAGCGATCGTAGCAGAAACAAAACAAAAAAATCCAAACAGGTAATTTCGCAAAAATCTCATCTTTCTCTTTTTTTTTTCCTACCCATTTTTCATTTCATTTCTCAATGCTTAAAAAATTGAATTTTCTTTTCATATGAAACATATATATTCATATTCATATTTATGGTGAAAAATTGACTCTTATGAATGTTTTTTTTTTTTTGTGTGTGATTTATTGAAATAAATAAATAGGTTAATTGTGGAAGATGGGTAGTGTTGTTAGAGCTACATTGAAGAAAACAAAGTCTAGTGTTTGTTTATTTCAGACAAGTAATGGTTTTTTGGGTAGAAGATTCTTTTCTACTGAAGCTGAAAAGCCACCACAGGATTCAACACATTCTTCACCTCCATTTTTGCAAACAAACAATTCAGGTATATTTGTATTGTGCATTTGTTTCAATACTTTGAAATTCAAGTTGGGTTCTTGGCTTAGTTTTTTTGAAAGATCAATTGTTTTAAGATCATTATTGGGGAACATTGACATGGTACACGACCCTGTCAATGATACGGAAACACTGGTAATAATTTGAGAAAATGGAGGTGATTGAGTGTCTGTTTTGTTATGGATTATAAAAAAAGTGATTTGGGCATGCAATAATTTAGAGGTTATTTGTTAGAGAGTTTTT
The DNA here is from genome assembly GCA_037974295.1 of Cicer cuneatum. NCBI lineage: Eukaryota > Viridiplantae > Streptophyta > Magnoliopsida > Fabales > Fabaceae > Cicer > Cicer cuneatum. The sequence continues at coordinate 5,615,059 of JBBPBO010000003.1, read as the reverse complement.
AAAAAAAGCTTAAGTTGTTTTGTGTTTGTCTATTGTAATTAGAATCACTTTTTCAAAAAAAATCAGTTTTAAAAATGATTTAACAGCTTCTCATTTAAATGATCACTTGTAAAAATTTGTACACTGCCATGTGTCCGATATGTTGGATACCGAACAAGCCTTCAATGTGAAATGTCGGTGCTACATAGCCCATACACCTCTTTTACTTTTTGAACAAACATTTGCCGCCCTTATTTGTTTGGAGAATTGCTCTCATTGAATGACACACATACCATCTATTTTCCCATAATAGAGGGAGTTATGCAGAATTGAGAGGAGTTTACAAAATAGAGAGGTGTATTAGTGTATATGTCATTTACGCATACCTAAGGGTCTTGACTATGAAGCACTTACATTTCAGATTGAAGGCATTTCCGGTATACAATACCAACATGTTGAGTGCAATTTTGAATGAATAACTATAGCAGAATCTTTACTCATTTACAGTATGTTTAGAATGAATAACTAGGAGGGAAAGGATCAGTTGAGCAAATTTTTAGTTTTACGTAAGCCTGAGAAATATTGTCAAAAAAGTTGAATACAATGTGAAATCATCATGTACCCTTCAAATCATTGCTGCTGTATTCTATTAAAAAATAAAATAAAACTATTTTATATCACTAAGTTTATCAATGAAAAATAACCTTCTCTTATGTTTCTCTCCTAAGTCCATTGAAACTTATCCTTAGCATTTAGTTGGCACTCGTCGATACTTAGCATGTGTCACATTTAATATAATTGAATTATAAACTTTCAAATAACTGGTTGTAGTTTAGTTTATGTTTGAAGTAAGTAGGAGGAGTCCTTGCTAAATATTGGTCACAAACTGTTGACGAAAAGAGAAACCTCATCATTATTGTTGGTGTTTTATGTTTTTCCTTGTATGTCTATTCACGTTTCTGCTAAATGTAAAACCTAAAACACTTCATTGGTTTGAGAATAAATATGCATAAAATTTTACAAATTTATGGCATTTGTCTTTGATACGAGTGACACTAACAAAACATGTATGCACATTTACATTTGGCCAACTAAAGCTTTTGGTAAATGCTTATCATATAAGGGTGTATGTATAAACTATTTCTACAACGAAAAATAAAATAAAGTTAAACTGTTTTTATATAAGGTAAAAATTATTTTAATAAACTATTTTGGAGAGTTTGTGAAAATAAACTGAAAACAACTTATGGACATGTGATAAACTATTTCCATAAGCTCTCCCAAACGGTCTCGCAAGTGTTTATTTCAGTAGATAAACTCAAATAAGTCAATCTAAACAAGCACTAAAATGCATATGAAATTTGAAAACAAGGTTTTAATTGGCATGCGTAACCTGTCACTGCTATCTATTAGCTATGATAATACCTGATAACATTCTTCACTCTTTAGTCTTTAGTTTAAGTAGTTTTCATGCAAGGTGATGATTTTGCTGCTTTTTCATTCTCTTGTTAGGTTTGACATACGGTAGGCTGCTCGGTGTTCATAAACATGCACTCAAAACAGATATCATCAACTTGCTTGAAGGTTGTAATTTGACTCTGGAGGATGTTAAAATGGAATACAGCCGTAGCTTCAACCCACTTGCAATGTAATGTATTCTGTTTTTGTCGTGCTTTGTGGCAATTTTGAAAGTTTTAGCATATTGACATAAAAATATAATCAGTTGCGTTTCTTGCCTAAAAAGTGAATGGCATATTTTATTTTTCTTTCAAAGATGTTTTTGGAGAACAGAAGTGAAAGATCAATCTAACATTTAGTTTTTCATAATGTATCACGAAAAGTACGATAGAAGCAATGTTTCCAATCGCTTACTGCAAATAGCAGTTGGTCCAAATTCTGCTACGCTATAGCACCACAATAGCCGTTATTTGAAAATACTTTGTATTGAAAAGTGTATCGTAGAACAGTATCAATTTGTTCATATTCCGCTACGCTTAGCCATTATTTGAGAACACTTTGTATTTGAGGAACATCACTAAAATTGAAGTTTTTGCTATCATCAGGATGTTGCAGTTTCCTACTTACAGTGCCTATGACAATGCTATACGCGTGATCTTAAGAAAGGGTCGTTTGTACAAATTGGATAGGGTATGCTGCACTACAATATACCTCATTCCAAAACAAAGCATAAAAACACTTTCTTCCTTTGTTTTCACTTGGCAAATGTTTGATATTTTGTTTCTTTTCACTTGTATCAGATCGATCGTTCTCAATGGGACATTGTAACTCCATATGACGGAAGAACTGTAAGTACTTTTCTCTATGATAGAGAAAATATAGCAATGACATGAAGTACTGACAGAGTCACAAATATCGGACACAATACTGTCACGTCGATACTGGTATTAGTTTGAGAAAATGGAAGTAATTAATTGAATGTAGCCAAATTTGTTAGTGTCGTACACTAACTTGTCGGACACACCTTCAATTTGAAGTGTCAGTGCTACATAGATGGTGACTTGTTGATCAAAATCAGTTTGTGGGTGCTACATAGATGGTGACTTATGTTATAGAAGGTTTTAAAAAAATTGATTTTGATATTCCATAGATTATAATTTAAAGATTTAAAAAAAAAATGAGAAGTTGTTTTGTGTTTGTCTGTCGTAGTAAAAATAACTTTTTAAAAAAAATGATTTTTTTGAGAAGCTACTAAAAACCACATTTTATTTTAAAAGTGACTTTTTAAAAAATAGATACAAACTTTCAAAAGTGACTTTTTAAAAAAAAAAAAGTATGTTACAAAAAAAAAAAATTGTAACAAACGCACCAATAATCAGCTGATTACTTTGATTTTTGGTATAGATGATGCACTAAGATTGTGGCATGCATATTTTTAAATTATAATGTTTCTCTTCAAACCATGATTACTAGTTCAAATCCTATATGATTTTGTTTTATGCAAACATTACTGTTAAAAAAGCACTGCTCTTATCTAACAGTGTATGATTTTGCTAGATTTTAATTCAAGGACTTCCACGTAACGCACAATTTGTAGACGTGGAACGGATTGTGTCTGGTTATGAATATGATCCATCTTCCATCAACACTTTTCTAAGGTTAACATCAAGTATATATTATTTATATGTTTGTTTGATTTTTTTATTCTCTCAAGATGATGATGATACTAGGTTGTTTCTTTCAGAGCTGGAGATGGTACAGAACCGGTCAAAATGGCGACAATACGGTTCCATTCGAGGACTCAAGCAACGAATGCATACATCGCGAAGAATGGAACATATTGCCTCAACAATCGCATTTTGATACAAGTTCTTCAGTAATAATACTAATACAAGTTCTTCATTGTGCTGGTGTTGTAGAAGCACTTGTAGCTTAGAGTAGTGAAATTTATGATGTTTATTTGTGATATGGTTAAGTCTTTTGTTAATGGTATGATGCATGAAAATGTAAAAATTGTGGCAAACTACTAGTGACCGTGAATTGAAACACTTGACCAAGCAATAATTTGGTGTGATTGATCACATTATTTTTTAAATCATGTGTTGCAATGTTATTCAGTTGAGGTTTTTGAATGACTTGAAAATGTATTATTGATTGAATTAATGAATTTTCCTTGTTACTTCATTAAAAAAAATAGGAGGGAAGTCTTGAGTGGTGTATGATCATATATGAAATAAAGACATTATTTAAAAGATATAATGAAATTATTTTGTTATAACTATGCACTATTAGTGATTAGTGTAAATACCTAATATTGTAAAATTGGATGTAATTACACAATAAAATGTGACACGTGTAAAACTTGTTTACACTCAATGAATTAATGCAGCTATCAAGTATTTGTAGAATTTTAGTAACATGAAAAAATATGGTGCTAATTTTAGGGTATTTAAGTTGTTACGTAAGTTCTTCATATGCTTCAAAATTTAGTGTTAAAACTTTTCAATAGGCATTTATAAGCTTATTTAAGTGAAAAACTCCTATTGCTCAGAACTAATCTAAATTGAACCTCAATGGGTTCAAGTCTAGGACTCAACATGTCATTTTCCAGTGATTCAAAATTGCTTCTTCATATCATTCTGAGTATTGATGATTCTAATTTTGTAGTGAAGTCTTTTTGGCAAGAAACAAATATTGTTGTTCAATCTCTTCTAACGGTGGTCATTTCTTGGACTAGTCACCATATTTTTGGTTTATCCTCATTGTATTGGGCAAGTTTTGATCGATAAAAATGAGTTTAGTTTGCATTTGTCAGAAGAAAAAAAAACATACAAATTGAATCAAAGTATTAAGCTACAACATTATTGGTACATCGTAAATTTCAGTTTTTGATTAATGTAAAAATTAGTACAAGATGATTGGTTGGTACTTCGTACATTTTTCAAATCCTCTTTGGGCTTCAAAAGACTTATACCTTGAAATTTTTTATTTTGATCCTCATTTAAATTTTATTTATTAGTAGTCATAAAAAAAGTATGTATTTTTGGGCTCTGATGCAAGGTTAAAAACACATAATTTTTATTAATACAAGGACTAAAAATGATTAAAAACCAAAATATTTTTATAAAGATGAAGTAAAAGAAAGACATGGGCCCGATTAACCCAAACCAAAACATTATATACCAATTTACCAAAGATTGTTAAACCATACTACAATATTGCTATTTGCTCCAGAACTTATGCCTAACTGATTGAGAAATTTTGGATATCCCTTTCAAATGCACGTTTGCGTCAGCTATGTTTGTCTGAAACAAAAACACTTTAGATTATAATCTACGTTTAAAATTTTTGAACTGCAAATCAAACGTAAAAAAACGTTTCAAAGACAACTAGTCGCTGTATGAGTCATATGAACTTTGAGTAAAGTCTGCATCTTGTGTTGCTCTATAATTTTGCATTCATCATGCTTTGTGATTTGCTTTATAACTTCAGCACTACCCGACAGAATTTTTAACAAATCACTTTTGTTCTGCAACATACTACTTACTGCAAATGTCATCAAATAATGGCCATAAAAGCATTATAGCACTATTGTATATCAGAATTTGAACAAATCGCGATTGAGAGCACTGGGTTTTACTCACAACTGCCATTTAAGGGATTCTCTTCTATCACGCAATTCTAACTCATCTGTATTGTCTTTCGGCACAGATATTTTCAAATACTCCTTATATCAATCATATCCACACAGACAATAACATCCAACAGTTCCATGATGCATGCAATAGTTAGGCAATTTGATTCTGGCTGGCTATGTTGCTTAAGTATTAAGGTAAATCTCTACACGTTTGATATAACTATTCTACAATGAAGGTGACTAGTTGATATGGTACTGTCTCTTACATTGGGAATATACATTCCTCTACATTGCTAAGCTTCCAAATTGCTTGTTCCATTGTTCATAAGTGCCAAGTTCATTAGGTGAAACAGAAGGCCTAACCTCTTGCAGGGAATTCTTGAAGTCCTACACAAAGTGTAGATGTCATTTAAAAATTAATCAAACTAAGAAATACTTTGGAAATTTGTAGGTTCTGCATTCAGCCTTTTGCATACCTGAAGATTTACTGGCCTCATATCCTCCTTTTTCAACTTGGTAATTTCTATACCTTGTCTTAATGCCTCTCTTAGGGGACCCATAGAAGCATCCTTCACTAAGTTTTTCATGTCGGATCCCGAATAACCTAAAAGGGTAGTTACCAAGTAGGAAAACATTATATGTCTCATATGTCTAGAAAAACATTATGTCTTATTACCAAGTAAAGTAAAGAAAGTTACGGAGAGAGTAGTTTGCTTTTCTAGCTTTTTCTTGGTATCTAGAAAAACAAACCACTCCTTCCGTCTCATATTATATGCCTCATTTGAAATGTTTTTGTCTCAAATTATTTGTCCTTTTATCATACCAATACAAAATTTATTACTTGTTCAAATGTTACCCTTATTTATAAAAGTATTTCCTCCAGTCTTATATTTATATTTAAGCTAAAACAAAGATGCACACCCCTTAAGAAAGTTGGTTAAGTGGATTTAAGTCAAGAAAAAATAATAATATTTTATATTTTGCCCTTGTCTTTGTCTTCAGTAAAAATTAATTGCAAAATCATCTGGCATTCTAAAGTTAAAGTTAAAGGAGTACTCAATGTTTTGCATGAGACCGTGTAGTCTAATTCATCCAGTACAGTGGACTACTGCAACTTTTAGCATCCCTTAAGTTTTAGAACGTGCATTAAAAACTAAAACAGCCTCGCATAATGTTTTACCAATTTCATGGGAAACAAAATATTCTCCTATTGGAAAAATAGATCTAAATTAAAATCAAGGATAAATTTGGAATAGCCACAATAAATAAGTTTCGCAAATAAGTGCAAAGATATTTTAGTCTTAACATATTATTTGCATTAAAAATTAGCATAAGTAATCGTTCAAATGAGACCGGCAATGAGACGAAGCAAGTACTAAGCAGAAGATACTGTAATTAACTGGAATGATGTCAATACCTTCCGTTAAGTTGCATATAATATCCATCTCCTCATTTGATAGCTTGAATAATCCATCCTTCTCTAAAAGGCTACGTGCAATCCAAGCTCTTGCCTCTAAAAGACCAAACAAATAAGTTAGTCAGATGGTGCTTAAAACGGTTTGTATAAAGATGGAGAATCCTAATTTTCACCTGAGGATGGTAGGGGAATATAAAGTCTTTTAGTAAGTCTCCTTCGTGCTGCTTCATCAAGCTCTTGGGGACGATTTGTTGCCCCTGTATAAAATTTACCCAAATTCTATAACAATTAGTCTGACAACACTAGCTTCTACGAGAATTGAGAAGCGCTTACTACCATCAAATTGAAAAGCTAGGAAAGAAAATTCTCTTGTCCTTCAACTCTAAGTTGCTCAGATCACAACTACTGTAATACAACTAATATATGACATCTAAAACAAATTCATAACAAGAACAATATTGGTTCTAGTTCATAAAATAAAATGTTCATTCCATTGTACAATAGAGTAGACCTAAGTATATGTAAGCATGCACAAAGGTTGCAAATAGGTTAGATTATGTGTAGGGCTGATACTTATTACCATCATAACGTGTAGAGGTGGTCTTTAATAAATCATCTTGCATAATACGAAAACAAATAAAAACAAACACAGGCTAGTTTCCCCTCTTTTAAATACATGCACAGCCCGAACAAACAAAAAACTAAAGTATATTAGAATGACAGTCATCACATTAAAGACTAAAATTTTGCAATTCTTTTATTTTAAACTTGCAGACTTAAAACTTTCTTCACACTCAGATGGCATAGGTAGTGAATTACATTTTCGAAAGATAATATCATAAATATTGTTGAACCAAAGCTATCATTAGCTAGTATCTACCCATTAAAATTATCACAAAGGAAACAGGTACTGAGCTAAAAAAAGGAGTATATTAAAAAGAAAAGTAAAAATAAATTGAGCCTAGTGGCCCAACAATTACCTATAAGCAGAATTTGCTCGTTACCCCCGTCAAAGCCTTCCATTTCAATAAGAAACTGTGTCTTCATACGTCTACTGGATTCATGTTCACCATCTGATTTACGCTGCAACAAGTTATATGCATGAAATAAATAAGAGTAAATTTCATGTGATATTAATTTTTTCACTAAGATAACTTCTGTAGAAATGATAAACTATTACTCAATTTAAGAAAATAGTTGAGCAACATGAACCTATTACAGCAATAAATATTGATGTTGCCTTTATTGGCTATGACGTTAGCATACCTGAGACAAGAGGGAATCTATTTCATCAACAAAAATCACTGCTGGCTGACGACAACTGGCCACTCCAAATAGAGCTCTTACTAGTTTCTCACCTTCACCAATCTATAATTATCAGTACAAATATTAGGTATTAAAAACATATTTCCCTTGGATATTTTGAATTTGACAGGATAAGTTCATGAGTTGAGAAAAACTGTAGAAAATCATCTCAGATAAGGTTTAAGAAAACAGCACAAGATGTTTTAACTTTTAAGAGAAATATATCAGAAAACCGTCAAAATAAACAGCAAAAGCAGAAGCATATCCAACATACCCACTTGCTAGTTAACGAGCTGGCAGATATGTAGAAGAAGGTTGCCTTTGCCTCCCCAGCTATGGCTTTTCCAATCATTGTTTTCCCAGTTCCCTAGCATTTAAAGCATAAGAAGATTGAAGAGCAGAGTATTTGCCATTTACGAAATCAGTAAGAGAAATTTGCACTTACTGGTGGACCAAAAAGAAGCAGACCTCTTCCAGGAGATCGGCAGCCCATAAATATGTCAGGACGTTGCAGAGGATATATGACCATCTCAGTGACACATACTTTGGCATGGTCCAATCCAGCTATGTTGTCATTAAACATTGGATTGGGATAATTAATTTTCATATGTAAGAACTGCCAATTTGGTGAACAAAGCAGAAAGATGAACAGCTATTTATATTACCAATGTCATCCCAACGGACATTGGGATCTTTATCCATGATCTCGTTACTAACATGTTCAATGAGGCGAGGTTCTAAATTCCTTAATTTCTCAGGAAGTTCGCCATCAGGACCACACAGGAATTCCAAACTGCAAGCATATGAAGCATATTCGGAAGTGAAAGCATATATTATCCAACCAATCGTCAATCGTGAGATAAACAACTTATGGGGAAGAAAAAAAAGGATTTAAGTGGGGGAAATAAAAAACACTAGTCCAATATTACGTCATTAAAAATAATTAATGAAAACCAGATTAACTCTTGTTAATTTTCAAATAAGGATTAAAGAAAAGCATTACAACTTAACTTTAATTTGGAAATAAAATTTGAGATATCATCATTTGTACTTTTGCAATGTACAAAAGAATGAATTTGAGAAATAGTGTGGATAAGGAGTTTTTCTTTTTGAGCAGAATGCAATGAAGGAGTTAGAAGTAAGAACATTTCAGAACTGACCATTTCTTTGTAGACTCATCTAAAGTATCATCACACTTGCCAGCAATTCGGGAACTTATATTTCCAGTATTGCTCCCATTGGATTTAATTGGGGGGACAAAATTACCACGGATGCCACGTCGTGAAATACCATATGATCTCCCACCATACAGCCTATTGGCCGGATTGTTATCACATTGTGGTGAGACAGATGCACTGGGTGAACTATTTAAACATTGCTTTGCTTCCATTTCCTGCCCAAAATAATGGGAAAAATCTGTCATATTAACTCTGAAGTTGACTGAAAAAGAGTGTTCTTTCTCTTGCTAGAGTTTGTTTGATAATAACCACTCAATATAGAGTTTGCTCTTTCACCTTTTCAGTGTATTTCTTTATAAAGAATGAATAATGAAGTTTCTTCTAGAAAGTATATCATTTTTCTTGAGAGAATAATGAGCACGTGAAGGGGAATCAGTGCATTCAAAGAACACAATACAGCAGTGGACAGAAATGCAATATATGCACCAAATTTGACAGAATAAAATGGAAATGCTAAATAGTTGAAAAACAGGAAATAACTTCATTCCAATTTTCCGTACTCTTCACAAGAGAGAGAGAGAGAGAGATGACAAATGAGGTAAAATAATTATACCAACTGTACTTTGGCCGTAACAAACCCATTGCCAACAACATCGGGATTAACTCCCTCCTTGCTTGAAGGTGACTTGACATAACCAACTCTGGGGCTAGTATTTTCCACGTGTGCACGTTTTGTCGAAAAAGTGTTTCGACAAGTTCTTTCTTCTCCTTCTACTTCAAAAACAGAAGAGACACCAGGACCCTTTGTATGGCTGGCATGTGATTCAGGCCTTCCAATAATTATGCAGTCCTCAGAGCTGTTATTTTTCAAGTTAAAGAAACTTTTTGAACCATTACTAGTTCTCAAGCTGTTTTTCCCATACATGGATGTTATCTTCGTTTGCCCCAATTCCTTTGATGCTTCACTGGCTCTTCTGTTTTGCTTCCCCAGTTGATCAACCTGTAATTACAAAAAACATATGTATATACAAAATCATTATCTCTAGAATATGGAGGAACCAAATATAATAGAGTTCAATACCAATTGATTGCCATCTTTTTCTTTAGATGTCTTCAGAAGAGCTTGAAAGTATTTAGAATTCCGTATCTTGTTGATGTCAATATCTCCTGTTGTGCCAAAAACGCATCCTGGAGACTTCTTCTTTACTTGTTCAAAAGCTTGGCTAAGGAAATAGAAAGGAACAAAAATATTGAGAAACATGGCAACAACAAGAGGAAAATCAACACAGCATAAACATGAGAGGAAATTGATAGTGATCAAGTAACATTTTAGTTTACACATTGCATTTCAGATTCTTAAAGTATCTAAAGAGTGGTTACCACCCCCAAATAGCCTGTTTAGATAGAAGACAGAAAAATCAGAGAAAAAACATATCACTTAAAGAGAAAACATAAGACCCTATTCATCAAACGCTGTCTAGATCGATGGAGAGTGACAGAATCTCCACTATTATAAATACGATGTTACAAAGATTACAATCCAACAACAAAAGCTGCCTCTCAGCGCTTCGAAATTGCAGAGAACACATAACCCTTTTTCTTGAAGAGAACTTTGCAGATCATTTATTACACGAGTACACTTTTTCACATGAAAATCTACTCACTTAATTTTTGTGTTCTCTTATCTCCCTATTTGGTTATAATAAATGATACCTCCTATTTGGTCAACAATACAGTGAATATGGCCCAAAAGAAAAGATAAAAAGAGGTTTTGCAAATGTTTAAGTTTTAATCAGCAGAAGAGCTTTTCTAATAAGACAGGTCCGTATTCCTTATAGTGAAAGTTCTAATGGAAAAACTTTATTCGTAAGGCTTGCCCTTGCCTCATAGAGAGAATACACCATTCTATTTGTTGCAGATCCTTTTGACAGAAACTTAAGTTTTAGCTCAATTTCAATAGGGTTTAGACCATGTCCTCATACTCTATACTTAATCCTCTTCAACTTCTGCCATTTTCTAGCCACTAGATATTTCCATTTTCCATCTATCAACATTGAGCAAGCCCAAAATATGCACGAAGCAGTGTTGTTAATGTCGGAAGGCCAAAAATCTGCTATAAACACACCATGGCAGGCGTACCTTCACAAATTATCTATGGCAGTTGTTCAAATATCCGCTTAAAAACAAGCCATGGTGGGCATTCCTTCACAAACTACCTATGGCGGTTGTTCAAATATCCGCCATATAAACAAGCCATGGCGGGCATTCCTTCACAAACTACCTATGGCGGTTGTCCAAATATCTGCCAAGCTATGGTGGAATGGCGGTGCCATGGCTTCCATTTAATAACATCGGCACTAAGCTTCTGTTTGGGACTAATTTAGTGAATATCTGCTATTTGTGTCAATCTTCTGCATTTTGATTCTAGTATCAGCCCTCAAGAAGTGACACCTCACATAAATATGAATGCTCCTATCATGATAAACTTGACTCTTTGCCAAACAAATGGTACTCAAATTGTCACTAAACATGATTACAGCATACTCGAGTGGAAAACCTAAATCCCCTTTTTGGCCCTAGGCTAACAATGATAAATTAAAATGCAAAACGTACTTAACACAAATCCCCTTTTAATTGGTCCTGTTTATAGGCTAACAGTGCACAATGTACATAGGGCACAATCGAATCTTGGAAAATTTGACTGAACTCTTTTAGGTTTCAAACAGATGCAAACACAGTACACCACTCTGAAAGTAATTAAGACTCTAAGAGTACATATAAATCATGTTCCATTGTTGCAACAGCCATGACTTATCCAACAACTATCTAACACCGACACTTCAAATCAAAGGTTAGTCAACTTTTACACCTAGCACATGCAAGTGTCTACACTGACACCACATTTACACATATAGTTTCAATCAATCACTTTCATTTTTTTAAATTGTTTCTTGTGTCTATGTGTGAGTGTAAGAGTTGATGGGCTAAATAGACATCAACTACTATAGAAATCAATAAATTCTTATCAAACTCTATAAACAAAAAAATAATAATCAAATTACACCGCATTACTCTAATATACATACTATCAAAAAATTCAAAACAATTTCATTCCAAAAAGTTCAATTCTCTCACCAAAAGCTATATAGCACCAACATTTCAGATTAAATGTGTGTCTAGCATACGGTATGTGCAAGTGTCTAACACCAACACTACAACAACAAATATAATTTCATCCAATCACTTTCATTTTCTTAAATTACTATCGGTATCTAAGTGTGAGCGTAGAGTAAGTGTCAAAGTTTATGTGCTCATAGACAACAACTACTCTCGAATTCGGTAAATTCTTATCAGATTCATTCAATAACTACTATTTTCTTAAATTGTTACTCTTGTCTAAGTGAATGTAGTGTCAGTGTCAGTATCTATGCTACATAGAAACAACTATCAAATTCAGTAAATTCTTATCAAATTCTATAAAAATAAAATAAAAAAATCAAACGATATAGCATTACTCTAATAACAGAAACAGATACAGAACCAAAAAAAAAAGAGTAATAACGATTTTACTGACCGATCGATGAGAGGATTGAGAGAATGTCTTGCGGAGTGAAGGTAGGTTAAAGCTTCACGACGAATGTGTTGAACGAAGGTTTCGTCAATTTCGGATTGAGAACGAGATTCAAGGAAACCAATGAGACGAAGAGAGAGAATGTAAGCGGAAGAGAAATCGCGGTTTTTGAGAGCGAGTTCGGCGCCGAATAAGAGAGAGTGTAGTCTCTTTAGATTCTCGTCTACTTCCTTTCTCCAACACTTTTTCGATTCCTCCATTTTCGTTCTCGTTTCTAGCTCGATAATCAAATGAAAATTAAATTATATTAGAAAATAGAAATTACAGAATTTTTGTGTTTTTATTTAACTGAGTGTGAGTTAGATTGCTTTTTTTTATTTTGATTTTGTTTCCTTATTATACTCTCCCGCCATTTCACCACTTTCTCGCGCCCAGCTATGTTCTTCTTTTGTAAGTCTATGTGAATAAGTGGTGCATTTCGCGAAAGTTAATTTTAATCTTTATATTTATTTATTTATTTATTTATTCATACATTTATTCGATTAATCCAAAACACATTATTTTTCTTTTCTTTCTGACAAAATACGCACTTAAGAACGAAGTTGATGGCACCACTAATATTTAATGTCTCTAATATTTAATGGTAAAATTAGAGATGAATTTTGCTTATTTTTGTTATTAAATTTTCGTCGTTATTTATATCAACATCATCAAACTTGAAAATATACATTTGAATAGAAGAGTTTTGGCGACAAACAGTATCTCGGTGACAGAACTAAGATTGATTTAGTAGCATCTCAATAAATTGAAGGCTCATCATCTTATGCATGTTGAAATAAATAAATTTATAAGGTGAAATTCCACCGACTTAATAATATCTCAACGTATTGAAGTTTCGTCATTTTATACGTTTGTAAATAAATAAATTTAAAGGTTAAAATTAGATGTGTGGTATGCCCCAATTGTCTCAATGTGCATGTTAGACAGTAATTAAACATTTTTTTCCACTAAAAGAATGTTATTATTGTCATTTGCTTTTTGTTCATTTTATATTTTTTACTTATCAATATGTATCGATAATAATGACATTTTATCAAATACAAACATATTCCCACAACAGTGAAAAATATATTCTAAAAGCGACATATATTTGCATTGATTAAAAAGATATTTAAACCAGCTAAACTAATTGTGTCTAAAATGGCAAAATATAAAAGAGAATGTTGGTTTGATGGTAAAAAAGTAAAGAGAAAAGGCATGTTCAAACATTACATTATTTTCAATGAATTATTTATTAACAATTACTTGCTCCACTTACTTACCTTTAATTAACTTTGGATGTAACTCTAAAATATGAGTCTACTCTTTAAGTATTTAGAATTTAATTAAATACTTAACATAGTAAAAACTAATACCACATGATAAGTGGAGACGTATATATCTAGTGAAAGAAGATTGGTGAAAGAATCTTAAGTTTAGAAGTTACTTCGTGGTTATTTAACTACTTAAAAGAAATTACATCATTGCATAAAAACACACATCATTTCATATTTTAGTTTACAATTGATAGTTAGTTAGATATGATAATTGAGATTCACTGATATTATTCGTAAGTGAAAAAATAATCATTATCCTTAGGAAGCATTTGGAAAATCTTATAAAAATAATTTATGAAATTGACAAAGGTTAAGGGATTGATAAATGGATTTGAGTAATAAGGTTTCCCACTAGCATATGTAGTTTCAAATAAATAAATAAAACTTATCAAAATGTCCAAATTAGCTTATATGAAAATAAATAATGAAATAACCATCCTTTTTGTTTTTTAATAAACTCATTCAAACAGTTTATTATCATAAACTATTTTTATTTTATCCTATGCAATATGCTTCTTTATTATAGGTAGTTGTGAATGTCCTTTGTTATCTAAGTAGAGTTACGCATTGTTTGGAGTTGAGTTGAAGTGCAAGAAGCATAAAATTTGAACCTGAGCAGATATAATCACCAGAGTACTTGACCCAAAAAAACACAGAAATATTCATATTACATAATTTACATAATGTTACTTTTTTTATATCAATAATAATAATCACACAAGTAACAGTCCAAAAATCAATATCAACAGATCACAAATTGATTTTCATGGCATGCAACATATTTTCTCTTCACCTGTGTTGTCACAACAAAAGATACTGTACATAAATTAATCTTTCCTAGAACAATTTTTCATAATTTCAAGCATCTTAGGTGGACGCAGATGAACTCTATAATAACCAAATAATTCACCAATGTGGACTACAACACTACAGAAACATGAAACTATGGTGCTACCATTTTTCTCCTAACTAGCAAAAACCATAAAAGGATGAATGATTTTTTCAAATAAGGAGCACTAGGACATCTCTTGGCATCACGTGCTTCCCGGAGCATCGCTTCCTGCAGCTGGTTTGCGATTCAAATATCGAATAACAGCATCTTCAACCCTGCTCAAGTTGTTAAACAAGATATATGAAATTTTATAGTTAATGATAATTGGTATAGTTAAATGTATTCATTCATAAAACATTGAAAAGACAAACACATTGATTCAATTTGAGTCTTATTTGAACCAGCACATGAACAAAAAAGGAAAAGCAACCATGCATTTTAAAACATTTGATTTCTAAATTATATTTGATTTCAGGTCAATCATAACTAATTCCAGCAGATGATGATGGATTAATATGCAATTAAAGATGTTAGCATGCAAAGGAAACAAGCAAAATACAAAACAATGGCGGACAAAATAATACTATGCAGAGATTGTTGACGAAGCTTACCATGGTTGGTTGAAAAATTCTGATCGACGCTCTTTTTCAGCGCTGCGACTCGGTTCTCCAGCTGCAACTTTCAGATCCTTGCTTTGAGATTCAATCAAGGCATTAATAAATTCTACTGGAGATTGACTGAAGCCAAGAAAGAATGCCCGTCTCCTACGATGCTCGTGGATTTTTCTAATGATTCCACATATCGCTTCATCGCATGTTTCAATCTCTTTGTTCTTCTCCACATTAGCCAACAATGCAGACAACTCTCTCTGAATAGGAAAAGGAACGTCAACAGTCACATCATAACATGCACTCCCAGCTGGACTATTCCCTGAGAGTTTGATCTGATGCTCCAAAAGTATAGGCTGTGGAGAGAACAAATGGTGCGATATTTTCTGCGAAACCGTTGTAAACTTCACCTTTTCTTCCCCAAATACTTTCTGTAGAGCCTGATCACAGTGAAAAAACGAAGGGTCGCTCGGGTTTTGCAATTTCCTTGCCTTCACATAGTGCCATATCGCAGCAATAATTCTCGGGCGTGTATCAACCTCAATGCCAAGAACTTCAGTCAATGCCGGTGAAAGCTTAAACTTCTCAGGTGCATAATTCATTTCCAACCGTATATTCACTGAAAATTCTTTATCCCCTTTCCTCTTCACTTCAAAACCTTCTTGAGGAGCAGGTGATCGAGTATTCTCCCAATTTATAATGTGGTTATCGGGATATAGCCTCTGATCCAATGAAATAGTTACTCTTTTGAAAAAAACCGAGAACTTCGGATACAACGGAGATGATTTCTGAACTACACCCGGCTGATCAGGGTCAACACCATCTTCCAATATCCTCCCAATAATCTTCAGTGTCCACGTTGGAGGCTCAGCATTCGGTTTCTTAGGTATAGTCCGAATTTGATTAGCAAAAGTGTTAAACACATAAATACGAAGAGTTTTCTGAATACAAGGCGGATTTTTCAGTGCTTCCTGAATATCAACCTTCTTTCTAGAAAGGGCAGCATCCACGCGAGACTCAAACTCGATAAGCTGCGTGTAAAGAGCCGATTCAGGCAGAATAGCAGCCACCCTATCCTGCATCTGTTTCTCAGGAAGCTTCTGCTTCTTCCTCCGTGTGGCAGGCGTGAGTTCCATCGGTCTCAACGGTGAGAAATTGTTTTGAGGTGAAAATCCAACAGGCCTCATAGGCGGTTTCAAAGGAACCCGCTTTGCACTAGCATTACCAGGTGTCGAAACCATCGATGACGAAACACCTAAATTCCCCAAACCACCAACCGGATTCTGGTTAAGACTCAACCCTTGAGCTTGCAAATGAGCCTGCAATTGAGCATGAGCAACTGCTGCAGCTTGTGCATGAGCTTGAGCTTGGGCCTGAGCCTTAGACTGTGCTTGAACAATAGCATGGGCTTGAGACAAAGGAAACTGCCCTTGAAAACCAGCAGCAATTTGGGCTTGGGCTTGGGCTTGAGATTGTGAAAACACAGGGTTTGTAGACATAGAAGGGGAGGGTATTCCAACATTACCAAAGGATGATGAAGAAGCACCAATGCCTTTAGAAGGGTTATTGTTGCTCACAGACATCACTAATCAACAAAAAGGACAAAATGAAAAAAAAATATGAAATTTTTTTCAAGGCCCAAATGAAAAGATCTTTACTTTAAGTATTAATATCAATCATGAAACAAGTGGGGACATATCCAACAAATTCAAGTGTCAAATTTCATAACTTTATAAAAATCACTACCAACAAACCCTAAATTTTCGTTCCCAAAATGGAAAGAGCTAAAATTACTGACTTTGATTCCGAATTTGATAGTTTTTACCTCGATCTGGCGTTAGGTGGATCCACTGATTGAAGAGGACAGTGTAATCTTCGTTTGCAGGGAGTTAATTGTGGATTAGGGCTTGGTGATGCAGAGAGAGAGAAGTTGAAAATTGATAAGTGAAAATTGAGAAGAGAATGAGGTAAATTAGATCAATGAGAGAGAGAGAGAGAGATTGTGGTTGGTGATAGAGGAAGATGATGGTGAAGCTTAGCTAGGGTTTGGAAAATGGCAAAATTCGAAAGGGTCAAAGTTTAGTCAGTGTGTAAGCGTTCACTTCTCAATGTTTTACTTTTAAAACGGTGTCGTTTGGCTCCAGCAACGGCAAGTTCTGAATGTTCTAACCAAATAAAAACCGGTTCAAACAGACCGCGGTTCAACTGGTTTAACTGTTGAATAAGTCTAAACATAAGGTTTAGATCAAATGACAAGGTCAATATTGTTAGAATAAATATTATTTGTAGTGACTCAAATTTAAATTTGAAAATCAATGTTGTCTTAATATTGTTACGGCTGAATTAATTGATGGTGTTTATCACGTTATTTTTAAGCCAAAAAAGAAGATTAAATTACAATCTAAATCAAATCAATTAATGAATTGGCCAATTTGGGTTCAAACAATTGGATTAGTTGATTTGGTTCAATTTTTAAAATATTTTTTTCCATTAAAAAAAGTTGCTAAATCTTCTCCATTTTATGATTCTTAAATCAACATTTATTTATATTTATATACAATGTGTATTGTCATGAGTTTAATTATTAACTTTGGTGAATGGAGAATATTTATTTTGATAGAGAAAATTCACTTTGTTTATCTGACAAATTTCTCGATGGTTATGGATACTTCAAATCTATATATCATATTATAAAAAATTAAAAAATAAAATAATCATATCTTACTATTTTTACATATAATAATAAAAAAAAGATGTAGTGTACTTAATGTGAATATTGTATATATAAATGGTATTAAATTATCCTTTAGCTAATGTTTAAGTTAAACAACAGTAGCATTAAAAAAAAAGTTAAACAATAGTAGTATTAATTATAGAAAAGTTTGATATTAAAAAATAAATAAATAAATAAATCGCATTAATTAGTTATATTTAAAAAAGAAATAAGTGTATCTAGTTGTTTGAAAAGACATGTTTAAGGATAATTTTATTTTCAAATTAAAAGTATATTTGACGGAAAAAGATTTTTTTTTTAATTCAAAGTAATATTAAAGGTTTAGACTTTCTTATTGAAAATGAGATATATCTCAACACACAACTATTAATATTAATCTCTAGATTAAAGTAGTACTACAATGAATGGAAAAGTTTTCCATTAATAACTTTGACGTTATTTAAAGTTAAAGTTTAACAAGTAAAAATAAAAACTACATTATTAAGACTCATCCTTTTATATATACTTTTGTAAAAATTCTAGAGACAATTATTCTATTTTTTTAAATAATTGAGATATATGTTATTTTTTTAAAGAACAAACCGATAATAAACAACGTTGAGATTAGATATAGAGCATTGATTAATCAAAGACAAATTTTAGAACTTTAGGTATTGTTATAACTTCTAATTATTATTAGAAAGAAACAAATTATATTTTTACAGTTATAAAGTAATTTAGTTAAATATAATTAATTTTCTAGAATTCATATAAAATATAAATTATATTTATTAAATTGTCTTTTTTTAATGTTAAACAATTAGCTAAACACGTTAACTATTTTTGAATTAAATGAAGAGTATATTAAAAATAATAGTATTAAATAATTTTAAAATAGTTAAATTTTGTTTATAATAGTGACTAAGATTTCTCCGCTAAGGGAGACGAAACAAATATCTCTTGCACAATAAAACTCATACAACCTAATAAATTGCTCTATGTTATCCCATATTTTGTTATTACACTTAAAAAATACAAGACACAAGTTGTCACATTAGAATATATAACATAGAAATTAGAGAATACAAATATGACACACAAGTGATATATCTGCAATCTACAATTTATTTATAATCTTTTTTATTCAACAATTTATCTACAATCTAAACAAATGAAGAAAAAAAAATTACTTCAATAAGAAGTACATATTGCACTATTATGACCCTCATTTTATTAATATTATTCAAGTAATAACACATTAATTCCATGATAAGACAAATTCAAATTATATATATACTAACGAGCCATAAAAGCAATAAATCAAGTTATGAAAATTCATTTTTCAAATTTTTATTTCCAATTGTCATTGTAATAATTATAAATAGAGACTATCAAAAAATGAAATAATTTCAAAAGAAGATAATTATGGATAATTTTCAAATTTGTCCCATAAAAGGAAATAATCTATTACTATAATAATTACAAGTTTTTTTTTATTTTAAAAATCCTTATAATGTACAAATGGTATAGGATCATTCTAAGCTCTTCTTGCCAACATGGCAACATCACAATAATTCATAACAACCATATGTTTCTTAAAAAAAAAAAGCCTCTTATAATAATTAAGTATTAAGTATAATATCATGTAGTTTCAAATATTTAGTTAATGCATATTTTTTGTTTTAATGTGAAAAAATATATTTTAAAATTCTTTTAAATTCAAAAATTAGTTTTGTGCTTAGTAAAAAAATAGTATGACATTAATAATATCCATTAAAATGAGATAATCAATTGTATTGAAATCCATTTGTATTTGTAAAATACATAAGATGTACCTGCTCACTTCTATCTCTACAATAAAGAGTTTTTTTTTTATTTGATTCTTTTATAATTTTTTTTAATCTTCTATATTTTTTATTTGATCTACATTTCTATATTTGATTCGGTCCGTCTATTTTTTTTATATTTCTTCTTTGCAATTTAATATTTATTTTTTGAAATTTGTCAACTTGGTCGTTGGAAATGATTGATTTTGTAACTCTAAAAATACCAAATCTTAATAAGCTTATGTAAAATGGGATTGAAAATGAATTCATTGTTTTCAAAGTTTTCCTTCCTTCGTCACCAAATTTTGTTTATCATTTCTCATTCTTTGTTCTCTCTTGGTGATTAATTGGTGACAATATTTTTATCATTTGTCTTTTTATTTATTTTCACGGATGCCATAGAAACTAAACAGTATATTGTGTGGTAACTCATAAGGAATAATGAAAAACACTTACTTGATTTTTCCGTATCCATTTGTTCTTTGTTGTTTTTGTTTTCGTCCATTAATTATATAATGATTTATTCATTATATAATTTATCCTTATGATAGATTTATTTTGTTGAAGATAAATTATGTTTTATGCACAATATGTGGAGACAATACTCACGAAGTCTCCTCAATATCCATAAGAGTTACTACCAAATTATTAGAAATAAATATATTTGCAATCTTTAAAATGTTAGATATATAGAATCCATTTTTATGCACAATTTTTTGTAGACATCACACAACGATGTTTGCTTATGTTTGATATGTTAATTGAATCTCATGTAAGACTTCTCTTGATTATCTCATGCAAACAAACTTGATAACTTTATTGGTCACCACACGTGCAAATACTTCAAAAATATAAGTTTATCTTTTTGTAGGATTGCAATATTTGTAAAAAAACACATGTTAGAAAGTTATTTTTTTCGATTTATCTTTTTGTAGTATTGCAATATTTGTAAAAAAAACATATGTTAGAAAGTCATTTTTTTGAATTATGGTATGCGGAATTGTTTTGTTATCACAATTTAAAAAAATTGACACAGATAATATATACCATAGAAAATAACATGACACACGAGTTACATCTACCATCTTCAAATTATCTATTCTATTTTGATACTCAACAATTCATCTACAATCAAAATAAATGGAAACAAATATATATTTCAGTAAAAAGTACATATATTGCACTTCTCAATGTCCTTATAATTTAAGTAGCCAAATTGATGCCTTAAATAATTCTTATTCTTTTAACATATTCTCCTTTATATATAAACTCCATGCAATTAATCAACTTGACATTGGACTAAGTAGGAACTAGACTTGAATCTTTAATTTAATCAAGGTTCTAAGTTTGAGTCCTTAGATAAAAAAAATTGTACAATTTGAAACGAGAGACTCCACTAAAAGTGTTAAATCAAATTTCTTGAGAAAAATATAATTAATCATCAATTAAATCGATAAATATCACATGGTGACATGACTTTCCACCATAGGTGGAGAACCATTGCCCTCCTTGTAACTAGACTAGAAAATATTATCTCTCTTAAACGACTTAAAATAAAGAGTAGATAACTAATTTAATTTGAAATTTTTTATGGTCATACAATTTAATCTTTAAAATTAACAATTTAAAATAGGCTAATTACACCTATCATTTTTTAAGTTTTAATCAATTTTTGTTTCGGTCGTTTAAGAATTTTTTTTTTTAATCTCAATATGGTCTTTTTAAATTACATTATATTTGCATAAAATTAGTTATTTGTCTTAGTTTCGACAACGATCATTGCAATTGAACATATGATCATGGAAAACTCTACAAAATATTGCAATAATATGTCTTATACTAATCCTTCAGAAAATATTCATCAAATCTTATAAATGATCCACATTAATCTTTTGATTTTCTCTACGACCATATATAATTAGTGTCTTTAACTTCCTCCTCGTGCAAAGTACCTAGGATAGTCATTAGTCATCTCCATACGCATTTCAATTAGATCTTAACATTTTATAACAATAATTCAAAAAAATTGTCAAATTTAAACGAATGCATGCATAATTTATTATAACTTGAATGTTCTTTAAAATTGAAAATTGTTAAATCACAAATCGAAAACAAGAAAAAACCAAACTTAAAAATCTAAGGAAGAATTGAGCTAAACTTAAAGTACTAAACGTGTATTTTTGACTTTAAAATATTTTTTAAAATTTAAAATTTCCAATGACAATAGTCCCTCGTGAACAATTTCAAAACCATTTTGGTCAAAAAAAGAAAAAGACTATTGTATTTGTGATTATAAAAGACCTACTTATAGGGGTGTACGTCGGTTGGGTTGGACGAGTTTTGACAAAATCCGATACTCGACCTGATCGACTATCTTTGGGTTGAGTTAAGTTATAAACCCGTATTTTTTCATTTAACCTAAACCGACCTGATCAAGAGTGAGTTGGGTGAGTGGGTTGGCGGGTCGATTCACGTCCATGTACACCCTTAGTTAAGGGTCAATTGTTATGTATTTATTTAAAAATTAATAACTCAAATGTCACGGGCACCTTATGTCCCACTTAGCTACCATAACTTTTTAATAGTAGTGTTTCATTTGTTAATTTTCAGAATACTTACTATTTTAATTTCAAATAAAATACTAAAAAAAAGTGTTTAATAGATTTAAATGTAAAAAATTTAAACTAAATTTATCATAAGTATAAGCTTTTACATAAGCATCATTTTTGCTCATAAATAGTATTCAATTCAAATAAAAAGTAATTAATTCAAAAAAGTTTATATTTGACAATTGTAAAAAATTTAAACTAAATTCATCATAAACATAAACTTTGAGTTCATACCTTCATTATGTAAAACTATAGCAAAATATAACATTTAAATAAATAGTATTTAACCCAAAAATTATATTGCTTTTGTGAAGGAGACACTTTAAAAATTAAATACAAATTTTATGAGTAGTCATATACAAGATTATAAGGTCAAAACAAATTAAACGCTAATGAAAAGAAGAAATTATTGAAACCTATTCTCAAAAAAATAAAAAATTCTGTATTTAGCCTAGACGCATAAACTCTTTGCATCAGCGCACATAAAATCAGTCATGAACACTTGCGATTGAGCTACCAAACAAAAATAAATAAATAAATTATATAACTAGTTACCGCGGATCGGGTCTACGGGTCAACGGATTCAAATTGTTGAACCCATTACCCGAACCAAATATAAACGGGTTGAATCGGGTCATACCCGAAAGTGATCGGGTACGGATAAAAATCAAGTTGGGTTGAATTGAGTGATCGGGTTGGTGTGTCGATCCACACCCATGTTCACCTCTATCTACTTACAATACAACTACTTAGACGAATAATAGAATAAATTTGTAATTTTGATATAAGTCTATTATAAATAAGGAAATTGGGAAGATTAGAAATAAGTAACAACACTTTTGCATTTGGACTTTGAAGCTTATAAATTATAATACAACTTTATTATTCTTAAGCTTCAATAGTACTAAAGGAAAAAAGAACAAGATACATAAACATTAATCAAACAAGCCTATGATGATCAAATTGTTTCATCAAATGACAACATATGGCTTACCACAAACATTAATCCAACAACAAAAACATAAACTAACAAAGTGAACTCCACACATTAACCTTCAAAGTTCTCCTTCTTCACAAACGCATGATTCATTTCCAACCAATTCTACTTATTCTTACATAAAAACTAAAACTTCAACAAACTTCAAACTAACATCACAGCACAATTGTGAATAAAAGGATTAAGATTACCACTACCACAAACAATTTTCTTCCACTTCAAAACCTCAACATTAGGATTAGGCAAACAAGTATAAATATTCATCAAAGCACAATGTGAATAAGAAGTAGCACCCATAACAAGCAATTCATTTCCTAATGATTTGAATGCAACACCCCAACCACCTTTTGCATCAGCTATAACAGGAACTAACCCTATTTTCTTCCATGAATTTTCACCTTTCATATAAACCTTAACCTCATTTGATGAAGTATCAAGTGTATACAATTCATTGTTAACAACAGCTATAAGAGGTGGTGATTTTGGACTTGAAATTGGAAAACCTTTCAACATGTTTGGAATCAAATTCCAAGTTTTTGAAACTTCATCATAGGATTCACCACATGTGAGATCATTTTGATTCTCATCTTGTCCTCCAATTACATGAAATTTGTTGTCCAAGTAAAAACCTGAACAACATTTTCTCTTTTGTTTCATGTTTGGGAGTGGTTCCCATGTTTGGTTTTCAGAATTGTATTTTTCAGCTGAATTCAAAACTTGAATGCAATTTTTTGTTTCAAATCCACCAGCTATAAAAGCACAAGTGCCGCATGATGCTGATGCAAAAACACACCTTGGA
Source organism: Cicer cuneatum (assembly GCA_037974295.1). Taxonomy (NCBI): domain Eukaryota; kingdom Viridiplantae; phylum Streptophyta; class Magnoliopsida; order Fabales; family Fabaceae; genus Cicer; species Cicer cuneatum. Next base: position 5,590,754 of record JBBPBO010000003.1, on the reverse strand, counting down.
GTTATCATTGATGGACCCTTAAACCATTCATTTGTTGTTAATTCATATCTCCAAATAACAGCTCCATCAAACTCCATACCTGAAACAAATATCAATAAGGTCTTAGCTAAGTGGCAAGAGCTTAACCTGATAATCTTATGGAACAAAATTCAAATGTTTTCGAGAACAATCGACTATTAATGTTACTTTAATTAATGATAATTAGTTTAAATATGCATTTGGTTCCGGTAAATATAATCATTTTTGCTTTTTGTCCTTGTATTTTTTTTGTCCTTGCAAATATATTACATTTTAATTTTAGTCCTTAAAAAATTGTTATATTTGAATTAGTCTAGATAATATGTAGAATATTTGATTTTATTTCCTCTAATATGAATTAAATAGGAACTAAAATAAATATTACCCACATATTAAAGATCCATTTTAACAAGTACAAGTTTCGCAAGGACTAAAACAAAACAATATATAAGGACTAAAAACAAAAGGGTAAATAACTATTTAAAATCATGAATATATCAAAATTGCAAATACATTATCAAATATCTCGTTTGCTATTAATCTTAATTATGAACTAAATTGACAACGAAAACCACATTTGAGTACTAATTTGACTAATAAAAACACATTTATGAACCAAAATTACTAACAAAAGTCATAGTATCTTTATAATTTTCATACATTCAAAGATTATTCTAACAATGCTTCACATATTTAGAGGAATAAATGTATATTTAAATCATCATTATTTCACTTCCCTAATATTTAAAAAATAAAATAAAAATCCATCCATACCTGAAACAAACAAATGTGTGCCAGCAGAAAAGGACTCTTTACCACCACATTCAAATTTATAATCAGATGGAATAATAGGCAGTTTCTTACAAGACTTGAATTCAGCATCAAACACACACCAATTTCTTTCACCACTAGCCAACATAAAAACACATGGCTCTTTCAATCCAATCACTCTCCTTATTTTGAAGATTTCACCACTCTTCATTTGTCTCAAAAATTTCTTGTTCAAACAACAAATCTTCCATTGTTTTGAAATTGGCAACCTTGACAATATCATTGTCTCTAGCTCATCAATAAGGCATGGTAACACAACAACATAATCTGCATCCTGCGGTTCTTGACCTGAGGTTGAATCATTGTCACTACAAAGTGACAATTCTAGAATTCTTATATTTTCATTGGAGGAATTTGGTGATGTATTATTGTAAATTCCACCACCAAATAAACTCCACATAGGTAATAATCTTTTACTAGATAAACTATAACTCATTTTTTTTCTTTTTTTTTTTTCTGTGAATTTTTTATGAGAAAAAGTCTTCACACACACCTTAACTGTGGAGAAAAAAAAAATCACAGTAAAGTATTAGAAACAAACAACAATTACTAGAATTAGATTGAAATTTGAGTTATAAGAATAAGAAAATTAATTAATTTATAGTTAATAATACATGAACTAAAACAGTTTATTTATTATTATATGATGAAACAGAAATTAATGACAGTTAGAAATCTAATTAAAAAAAAATGTCATTTTCATGGATTAAACACTGTGTCTAAATCAATCAATATATAAATCAGAATGAGTATTTTTATTGGCTTGAAAACTAATAATCAAAGAAGAAATAAGCATAACATCCAATATTTTAAATTAAAGTCATATCATCATATTTCAATTGTAGTTAGTGTCTAAATTAGAGTTGCATACCTTTCTAAATGCAGAAGAATGAGAAGTACATGAATTCAAATGATTGAAATAATTTTTGATTGAATTTTACTTAATTCTAATTGAATTTTAGATTATTTTAGATTATCAGAACTTTTAGTCTCTAAAGGAAGAATCCTGAGGTTACTACTAATATTTCTCCATCCAAAAATATACAATAACTACTAATATATTTAGCACACAAAAATTTAGAATATTGAAAATTATAAATGATACTTACCTAGAAGAGTTCACATCATGGCCTCATGGGGTTGTTCACTGTTCATATGTTAACACATAAACATGCTAAGATTCAGAAAAGAAAAAGAAAAAAAAAACATTAAGGTTCATGCATATTTACTTAGAAATGAAGAACAAAATAGAAAAGATGAAAAGGGTGAATGGATAAAACACATAAAGAAGAGAATAAAATCAAAGAAAAGAAAAAGAAACATTATGAAGTTAATGCATGAAAGAGATGTGAAGAAAATGAAGTGATAGAAGTGACCTGGAATGAGAAAATTAATGAAGCCATCCTAGAGACACACTCCATTTGTTGGAGAAAATTATGGATTTAAATTAAGAAAATAAGGTATGTTTTTGAAGATTAAAATACCCTTTAAGAGAATCAATATTTTATAAGTAATGTCATAATCATCATCATTAAGAGAGAATCATTATTTAAAAAAGATTATGTTGCTGCTGATTTCACACTACACATAGTATAGTTGATCTTCCAATGGTTATTTAATTAGCACTCAAAATGGGACAGAAAATTAAAATAAAATAAAAGAATAAATAAAATATTGAACAAAAGAGGAAGGAAAAAAAAGTGGGGCTATAGTTAATATGTTATCCTCGTTTTCTTTTTGGTGATTAATTAATTAATTAATTTTTTCCACGTTTCGGTAAATGTTGGTTCAATATATCCACTAACCATCTTCAAAACGTGTTTTTTTTACGTAGGGATGACAACATAACCCGCACCCGCTTGTACTCATTTGAAACTGTTTTGATTTGAGTAGGAAAAAAATTCTTTTTGATTGGGTGCTCTCTGAAATTAAAATTCAGGTGTGGGGGCGGTATCCACCTCACACCTGTATCTGAACCCAGCTCGCTAGTAATATTATTGTAATTTTTAAATTTTATATACATGCACACGTAAAAATACTCAATCTTTTTTTATATTAAAAATTAAAATCTCGTCTCTATAATTTTTTTTTAATTTTATTATTGACTAATAATAATTATTTTGTTATACTAATTATAATATAATAATTATTTTTCCGGTGTAGACGGCGAAACCCAAAACCCATTACAAACGGAGATGAAAGTCTAAATTTCACATAAATTCGCCTCCAATCTACCTCATTGCCATGTCTATTTCCACGTTTGTGGTTAATGAGAATTGGTTCTTAATATATTATTTTTAGCAGTTTAATTAAACAAGAATTTTTATGTTATGTGACAAATATGATTGGAGTCATATCGACTCTATTTAAGCGTAATTTTCTACGAACTAAAAAATCATGAAGTAAACCGCAACTCAAAATCTTACAAATTTATTGTTAAAATGTAAGCAATGTGATCAATCAATGCCCATTACTAAAAAAATTATTTTTAGCATCGATTAAAAATCCAAAGACAAAAAATCGACGTAACACTGAGAGGAATTTGATTATTTATCAAAGTTGAATATCATGCATGTACATTATTTTAAATTGGTGCAATTAAGTGTATGTCCTACAATATAACCGTACGATGTACATATGCTAAGATTGAAATATCTTGTTAGCATTTAAGTGAGGTCCAATATCATGCACCCCAATTCATGTTTGTATTTTTAATTTGTTCAAATTGGTTGTTGCTATGTTTAAAAATATCTTAGCACCTTAGACTATGCATTTTAAATTTATATTTTATTCGATCTAAAATATAAGAAAAAATATAGTAAATAAAATACATTAAATTTTATTGTTCAAACTTTCTTTAATAGTGAATTAGACTGTAGTTTGGGTCGGATGATCTATTGATAAGGTTATGGGAACAATTGCACCCAAAAGTTTATTTTCTAAAACTTTAATATACTTTTTCTATAAAGGTAAACTTAATGTTTTTCATTAAAAATCAAATCACCAATACAAGCTGAATTATCATTTTTATTCACTTTATTGCAAAAATGTATAATATTTTGTGTACAATCTCAAATTGGTCAATGAGAAATAAAAGTATTAATATGATTTCAATTTTTTTAAAAATTTGATTTAAATAGTCTTTTTGAGAGGGATCTAAATAGTCTTTGATGAGGACTTAAATTCTAAAAATGATAATTTGACAAGCACTTGAGTTTTTCTTTTTTTTTTTGTGACAAAAATGTAAATTTATTTTTAATTTTGACAATCAAATAAAGTTTTGTATCTTTTCTTAAATATAGATTTGAATCTTTATTCTAATATTTTTATTCCGTGACATTATTATAATTATATTTTCTTCTATCTTTTTTTATAAAAAACAATTAAATTATAATTTAATCAATAAAAAATTATATATAATTTATAAATAGATCAAATACATTAATTTTATTGACCAAATTATAAATTTATTACTTTGTATAAAAAGAATTCACATGATTCATGAATCCACCACCATCTTTACTCTTCTTTTTGTGTAGTCATAGGCTCAATTTGGAATTTTAGTTTCTTGACTTTTTCGAATCAATTGGGCTTTTTTCCTTTCTAGTATCAATTGGGCTATTAACAGAATGTGATACTAATTCTTAGAAAATTTAACCTTGTAATTACTTTCTATTATTCAAATATTTTTGAAAATTACTATTGCTGGGATCTAAAGTTTTTTTATACACAAAAGTTTTCTTAAAATTTCTAACAAACTTAATTTATGTTTTTTAGTACAAAAGTTTATTGGAAAATTTATAGAAAGTTTATAGTAAACTTAATTTATGTTCTTTAGTATAAAAACTTCCCGAAAAATTTATAGAAAGTTGTCTTTGGTAATGAAGGTTTTTAATATTTGTATGAGGGCAAAAAAGAAATTTCATTTAAATTGTAGGAGTAGGAGCATAATTGTAGAGGTATAGGATAAAATTTTCTAACTCTCATTTAGTGAGGCCCACTATCATAAAACCTAGTCAATGTTCTACTTTTTTAGTCTAACCTTATATGCATTTTGTTGAGACAAAAAAGGAGATTTCTTCTCTCACCCTCATACATTCTCAAAAACTCTTCAAAACTCTTTTTTTTCTTTGTCAATTTAAACCTTCTCCGGATTAATTATTTCGGATGAAATTTATCCGATTTGACTAATCGGGAGATATAGATACTAATTTGAAAATTTTCAAAATTTTTTACACCTTCGAATTAGTCTATAAGTGTTAAAAAAATTCATAAATTTACCTTTTGACATTTAGAGTGACTAATCAAAAAGTGTAAACAAAACATGAAAATTACAAATTAGTGTTTACATATTTGAATTCACTCTAGACAAATCTCTTATGGATTGGTTAATTTAAAGAAGGTTAAAATGAAAAAAAAAAATTAAAAATTAGACGGATTTTGAGAATATAAGGGGTGGGAGGAGAAAAGAAAAAAAAAAAACTTATCCGCATGCATTTTAATGGTTTAGATGTGAGCACTATGGAGTTTCTATTAGAATCTATTTTTTCCAACAAATATGTCAAGGATAAAATGGTCAGACCGTGAGAAAAATATCTCACCTTAACCTTCTTCTTTTCGGATCGAGATTCTCTACAGTCAAAGGTCTCTGCATTGACACAATCATGTATTGGCAATTGTTCGATCTTGATCAAACGGTTCAAATTTATGTTTAGTATTTTAAATTATACAATAAAATTCTACATTTTTTAGTATTTGTCTGCTCAAAATAATACGAACATTGATTTCTCAACTATGTGACTATGTAAATTAACATGATTGCAATAAATCCAATTTCTTTCCTTTTCCTCGATATTTGCTTCGCTCCTACTCATCAAAATGAGAAGATTATTGCAACCTATATATGCATTGTGAAAACAATTAAATGACTTTGAAGAATTCAAAATTATATGAAAAGCTTGATTTTGATTCCACTGCTAATTATGCTTGAATAAATTTTAATTCTTCAAATAGAATTCATTGTCAAAATGTTTGCAACATAATTTCAAGTTATAAATCATATCACGACCTAAATATTTCAATACTTAATAAAAATTCAAAATTCTTCTCATATGCATTATACTCAAGTTTTCTATCTAGTGGAGGAGTATTATGTAGGATGCTCTAGTTCGACCTAAAAGAACTTTGTATTTATATTTAAGTTCGGAGAACTAGTATATATAAATTTATGTTGTATTCCCGCAAGTAACCACGTACAAATTAATGATATGAAAAATGGGGTTTATTTATTATTAATGTTAGAGGAAAAACAAATGATTACACGTTCTCCTAAAAAAAGAGTAACTAACAGTTTTAGTCTTTGAAAGGGTAAGACGTTATCATTTTAGCTCCTAATTCAAACAAAAATTCAAAATAGTTATTGAATCATCAAAATGTCAATCAGTTTAATATCTAAAGTTATATTAGAATGTGACTATTTTGACATGAATTATATCTTTCAGAGATTATTTTGATAATTTAATGACTAATTTGAATTTTTAACTAAGTCAGAGACTAAAATGACAGTATCATGCACTTTTAAGAACTAAAATTGTGGTTTAAAAAAAAAAATTACACATGCTAAATATATATATATTTGGATACGAAACACATTCTAATTCAAAAAAGCATGCAACACCTTACACCTTTTTATAAGTAGGAATCGAAATTTACATCAATCACACACATTATATATTAACTATTAACCACTTGCGTTGGATTCCTGACACCATTATATAATTAATAGGTTATATGTATATAACCAAATAATATTGGAAGCTTATATAGTACATTCATAAATTTTATTTTTTAAATTAATAAATTAATAATTATTTTTATAAATTAAAAAACTATTATTTGTCGACTTTTTTGTATTTTAAGAAAAATCATCTCATAAGACAAACATAATTTTGTTATTTATGAATAGTATATTAATTTTTTATATTTTATCGTAAAAAGTATTTAATATTTAAATAATAAAAATCCAAAAAAACTATATTTATTTTATTGATACTTTAAAAAAAATAATATTTAATTATTATAATTTTTTAAATAATTAAAAAAAGTTTTTTTTTAAAAAAACAAACTAATTTAATTATTAATTTAAAAACCAAACTATATTAACATGTCAAATTCTCGAATTCTCAAATGCACAATAGAAATTCTAAATAATATTTTATTCGAGAAAAAAAGACTGATCTCCTTTTTCTATTTAATATTTGGTTGTTGTACTTGGTAAGTAGAGGGGAATCAAACACGTCATCTATTTTGATCTTAATGCCTCAATCGTTATATAAAATTCAATACTTTTAACAAAGTTCTTTCGTGGCATCCACACAATTAAAGCTAGGGCGTGAATTATAATAATCTCTTGAGCCAAAAATGAAATAACATATAGTTGTGCACGAGCCTAGACATCAATTTTTTTTGTCACTTTCCATTACCATGACATTTACGTGAAGTATTTAGACTAAAATTGCATCGCAACTTGCATGTTGAATTTTCCCATTTAAAGGTCAGTACATGTCTCTCTCCTTTTTTTTTTTTTTAACTAAAATTCATTAAAATACCATATATTTAAGTAAATAGTTAACAAGAATACAACTAAATTAAATAATAATGCAGAATACTTATAAGAAGTTTTGGTAAATAAATATAATTTGTAAAATTGTTGAGCGTGCTTAAAAATGTTACGTTAAAGGGTACTAGCTACCCTAACTACTTCCACATCTTATCAAAAAATGAACAATCAAATAAAATATGTTATAAAGTTTCTTCGCCGCCATACCCATAGACATATAATAAATTGTTCGAATTCACTATTTTGCGTTTTTCCATGTTGTCCTTCGTAGGAATACGATTGTTTAATAATTGTCAATCGAACAACTCAAATATATTTTGTCATCACTACTAGTTTAAAAAATTGTCCGAATACAATTGTTTAATAACCTCCAAGGTTAAATCTTAAATCTGTTTTGTCAACACTACTAGTTTATTTCCTTTCCTTCTTCAAGGCTCATTTCAGTATCATTTCTCACATTGAATCTTTATTAAAATATTTTATTTGGGGTGTAAGTGAGGAATTGCATAAGGTTAGCTTGTTTAAGTTGAATCAAATGTGATAAGGTTAGCTTGTTTAAGTTGAATCAAATGTGTTTGTCTAAAGAGAAAAGAACTTGGGTGTTTGAACTTTGAAAGCTTTTAACGTGGTTTAGTTGGGTGATGTAGGAAGGTTCGCGGTAAGAATCGAGGAAGAAACAGCTTTGCAAGCAAACGCAGTGGGAAATGCGGAAAACGATTGTCCGGTGTCAGATTGTCTGTTATTATACCTTTCCGGAAGGGAATCACGCCACAAACACAACACATCACTTCGCCATGATGTATGGGCTCCAGAACCGTTTTGAGCCTCAAAACGGCCGTTTTAGCTTTTCCTTTAATTTCGGGCTTTTTTGTTTTACCTAATTTTCGTACTATGGTTTCTATTATCTATTTAAAGACTTTCTATGCTGTAACAAAAGGTATCTTTTAATAAAATAATTAATTTTGAGAGTTTTCTCTTCTCTGGTGGATTCCAGAACTTGTTCTTTTTTTTAGGATTAGCGGTTGCTAACCCTTTGCGATTCCGACTATGTCATTGGGTAAGTGTTGTTGGAGGATGAAAGTGGAGTCAAAGAGTCTTTGATTCAAATTGTTAGTTAACAAACATGGAGGGAGAATCAGTGTTGGTATGGTTGGGTCGGGTGGGGCAAGTCTCTATGGTGGAAGGACATCTAGTCTATTATGGTGGTTGATGAGATTTTTATGGCTAATTGGTTTGAAAATAGTGTAGTAGATTTGTTGGGGATGGGAAAACCAAGTTGTTTTGGATCGATCATTGGTTGGACAATGAGACTTTGATGGAGAGATTTGTTAGACTGTTTAATTTTTCTTTACAGAAAAAGGAGAAAGTAGATGTGATGTGTGGGGAAGGAGATGATGGATGGAGATGGAGAAGGCAAAAATCCCTTAATAAATATGTTTTAATGATAACAAATTTTAATTACACAAATATCTAATTTTATTAAGTGATCTAATATGTGCTCACGAGTGTATTAATCATAAGACAGGTTTTTGTGAAGCTTAAACAAGTTTGTGAAACATACTCATTTGTGAGCATGTTCACCATCCTCAAAACTAGAAGTGTTGATCATCAGTTTTATTAATTGAAGAACTGAGAATATTAATCGATGATGATCAAGACATAAATGACAAAAGGAATATTGTTTTTATTATTCACACAAAAAGAATTTGAGCCATAGTATAAAAGAACGTTCTCATATGACACAAAGAACAAAAAAAAATATTGTGAAAGAGAGAATTTGACATTATTCACATGTGCAAAGACAAATCCACTCTTTATGAATATTTGATTCTATTTTTCAATCATACTTATGCATGCATGTTCTTCAAAGTTGAGGACATTTAGACATGAAGACTTTGATAAAAGAATGTTCTGCACTACAAGTACAAAGGACAACTCATTGCAAGCTCACACATTCTACTTTATAGTTCATGACAGGCTGTCAATAGGTTGATCAATCTTCTTTATTATGTTCATAATATAGAAGATGACCATAAACATCCTCAAAGAATATGATGATTACCCAGAAAGAAGATGATGTTTACCTAGATTGTAGAAGTCGTTTAAGTAATGTACTCTAACACCTTCGGACGTGTGTCCAACGATTATATGTGTCCTTTGCAGCAACAAGGAGTCTTTCCAAGTCTATAAATAGAAGGTACTTCAAGTTGTAATCTCCAAGAGATTACAATCAAACATATTTCACTTTCTTTAGTGCAAAACTATCAAAATTCTATTCAATTATCAAGAAACACACTACTGCTCTTTTGAGTGTGTTCTTAGTTCAGTCTATTTCAATAATAGTGTTGTGATCAAATCCAAAATAAATCATCATTATCAACTTATTGTAAACATCATCAAGTTTGTCTAGTTGAGAGAAAACTTGAGTGATTTGTGTGAGGGATAAAATTAAGTTGAGAGGTTGCTCAACTTAGCATTAAAAATCTCATAAGTTATGAGAACTAGATTAACCCACGTTGGGTGAACCATGATGTTTCTTTTGTGTGATTTTCTTACATTTATCTTTTATTATTCTGTTATTTCACTGAATCATACTACTATCAACTTGAAACATAATTTTGTTCTTGAACCTTCTCATAATACGAGTAGATTCATCGTACTGATCTAACATTCTCAAGTTTTATCTTAAGAAATAATATTAAAGTGCAAATTTTAAAGGGTCACAATTCAAACCCTCATTTCTTGTGACAATTATATTCACTTCAAAGGATTTAATAGAGGAGTATAGAGCTTGTTGGCTAACGTTCACTTCCAAGTTAAGTTAATGAATGAGCTTGAGATAATGTTTGTATTGCATATTATTCGTTTAAAAGAGGTTTACCTTATGCTTTGGGAGGATGTTGTAACTGACATGGAGGCTCTATCTTTTCAATATATGGTTTGAAATTCTCTTACATTTGTTGACACCTAAATTTGTCTGTCTTTTTTAGACATTTTATAAAATAATAATAATAATAGGTGTCAACAAATAAGAAAAATATAATAAATAAAAATAAATAATTAGATTATAAACTTTAAACAATCAGGGGTGTTTCTGGTTCTTGTTTATCTTTGATTCCTGTTCAGACGTTCCTCTTTTCTAAAAAAAGGTACATAATTGAATAAAAAGAAACTGAAAAGAAATGCATTGATGGTAATAAAAATCAAATAATGGTGATCAATTGAAAGAAAAAAAAACCGAAAACAAATGAATTGATGGTAATAAAAATCAGCATACTGGTGATCATTTGAATTAAAAGAAACCAAAAAGAAATTGATGAATACTAATAAAAATGGTAATCAATCCACAACTATTTTCGCGTCTTTTGTAACCTACACCCAAAAGTTTATAAATAATCGATACCAAGAGTAGAGACCACGAGAGCACTATTGAGTAAAAAAACAAGAGAGAATAATAGGCAAAAGAAGAGCACAATTGAAAAAAAAACAGAGAGAATAAGAGAGGCAAAAATAGGGAGAAATAGACAATTGGAACTTTGATAAAGTTAATCCAGCAAAATCAATTGAGCAATTAGGTATCAACGTTTTTATCCTCCTCTTATTTTCTTTTTATTATTGCTTCAATTTTTTTTTAAAATCGCAATTTAATTTTTCTAAGCTTTCAATTTTTTTTAATCTATTGTCACTGTTCCTAAAATTGTTTTGCAACACAGATACTACAAGAAAAATATAAATAATTTATGCTTATAAACCAATCACCAAGTAAAACAAACTTCACTCCATTGTAATATAACACAAAACTCATCGTGGTTTATCAAATAATCCAAAAAAACTATAACAACAAATTAGATCAATAAATAGTTTTTTTTAAGGATTAGAATTAATAGTCGCCACCGCCGGATGAAATTCATCCTTGCTCATCGCGCTGCATCACTCACCTCCTAGCTGTCGGTGGCCTATGTGTGGTAACAAATCCGATAACAAGCAAAATTCTTTAACACGTTGTATATTTTGTTTCGCGTCTATCTCACATACTATTGTTTTTTCTGACAATAACTAATTTTTCTTAACTCTAAAACCAAATAAATAAATAAAAAACAATACGTGACCAGACATCTTACCTTTTTTTCATTATTATTATTATTACCTTTTCTTTTACATATATAATAATAAAATAATTAAAATTGAGTAATAATAAAATCGGACAACACATAAATATTTTCTACTCAATAACCGAACGCGACAACATTCTAATGTGGGATTATTAGTTTGTCGACGGCCGTAAAAAAAGACAATTTAATTTGTCAATATATAATTCAGAATGATTCTCAACATTACTTGTAAGTTGGTAATAATTGGGCACTTATTTGTTGATTGCTTTCAGTTTGGAATAGTATGGTATGGTGTCTTGAGTGGTTAGGGGTGACAAGTGTTTTATTATCAAACAATGTTGTTGTTAATTTATTGTGACTGGCTATTATATGATTTATATTAAAAGCAACAAAAAAAAAGCTATTTGTTTTTCCAGAAAGATTTGAATGCGAATCTCATTCTAAAAAAATAAAATAAAAATAAATAAATAAATTGGGGTTGACTTAAGACGCATGATAAAGATTTTAACTATGTTTATTTATAATGGTGTGATAATCGTTTGAGGTGAGGGGAGTGTGAGTTTTGTAGGATGGTATGTTTGTTTGAGTTACTGAAACTTTTGTTTTGCAAGATTGTAACATTTCTTTTTCAAGCACACCTTGTGTTTGAATTAGTTTTTCAATTAATTATCTTTTTGTTTGTTAATAAAAAATTGGGACTATGATTGAATGAAGTGTAATTAAGTTTGGAATTTGAATTTAAAAATAATTAAAATTAAAATTTAAAATTTAGATCATTTGATCTTAATCAAACGATCCAAATATATTGAACACAATCAATTGCTTTAAGTTCTAATTCGTGCAATTATTGTGGTAAATTTTATTTTCTTTAATTCATCTGTTTTTTTCTAACTAGTTTATTAATTTAATCTCTAGAGTCAGGAACTAGTTGTGATAATAAATATATATAGTGGATTTGCATTTCAATATTTTGTTTTGTTTCAAAATTAATCATGTCAGAAGAAGAGTGATTGTTTAATTTTATTAATAATAATAAAGTAGCACTTGATTAGTGGAAGAGTATAGCTAGGAGGATAATCTTTAGGAGTTGGCCACAGTATACTAAAGCTCAATTAATTATTTACGTAGTCCATAAAGACAAAAACCTAAGATTATGCTAATCAAGAAACTTAATTAATTTATATTAATTTAGTTAAGCCACTAAATCTTCTTCTAATTGGTTGTCTGCAATTACAAACACTAATGCTTTCAAAAGGAATAGCGAATTACTAAACAAATATTATTTTTTGAATTGCACTTATCATTTACCTAAACAAATCGCTTTTTGGGCTGCTAAAATTCGTTATGGTATGCTTCAAAATTAGAGAAAATAATTCATTTATGTTTTCAACTTTTCAATTGGAGCTTATGAAAGATGGTGATAATACTTTTGTATAGTTTAATGTAACATAGCAAAACATCTCGTATCTGTATACATTGAACTTCACATATACTTCCAATGAATTCGTTGTCTCCATGTAAGGCGACCAAATCATTTTTCTTTTTCCCAAGATACCATAAAAAGGCTATTCTCTCTTTATTAAATATTGATGGACCACTAATATTATAAATGCATCGTGAAGTATATTGTATTAAAAATAATATTAATTGAAGAATATAATTAAAAAAAATACATTAAAAATTAAAATATCATTCATTTTAAAATAATTTTTGTGTGTAAATGAATCATATTATAGAACAAAGATATTAGTATGCTTAAAAGTCTATTTGTGTTATGCTTTTAGATTTTAGTAGTTTTGCCTCTTGCATAGATTGATTTTGAAAACATAAATATATTCACCGTCAATCAAGATATTGGTAATGGTAAAATAAAAAAATACATTTATTTTTTGACCGATTTATGTTTGAAAGTGCGTTAGTGACAACAAAGATACATTTATCTTTTGACCGATTTATGTTTAAAAGTGCATTAGTGACAACAAAGATGATAAAGAAAAATTATTATTTTTAACATGTTATTGAATATATTAAGGATATTCTTGAAAGTGAATTTGGATTTAACTTAATTTCAAAAGTTAGCTCATTAAGTGAATATATATATATATATATATATATATATATATATTTCAAATTATAGTATACGATTATACTTAAATCATTCCACATCATACTAGTAACAAAAGTGCTATAAATTGAATAAAAAATATCAACCACTACAATATTGTCGAAGAAAAATAGGAAGATCAAATGTTAGAAAATTAATTTGTAAACCTTTCTTTTATAGAAAAAAATAATTTTTATAAATTTATTAATTAATTTTCAATTAAAGAAATAAAAAGCATATATCTCAACTATAAAAATCAAATTTTGATTTAAAATTTAGACCATCGAATTATAATCATATTGTCGAAATCGTGTAATTGTGTGCAATATAAATGCATCTAATTTATTTATTTTTTGACAAAAATACTTACTTAGTCACAATCTCAAATAAAAATTATTTGGATATACATATAAAAATATATATTATTTAATTACTTTTTCTTCTAACTTTTTTTCTTTTTTCTTTTTTCTTTGTTGTGTGTCTAAGTATTGTTTCCAAAACCATGTGTGGCATACAATTTTTTGTTTGTTCGTGTTTTCTTCTTATAGGATTTTGAATATTCATACATAACTTTTTCGTGAAAAAGAAAAAGATACTCTTACGCGTGAAGGTCAAATAATGTTACGCATATATATGAAGTGACCATCTCAAGAGTTGAAAAGCCAAACACCAATATTTTATCAACAAAAAAAATTACCAAAAACCAAAACTAGTGTTATTACGCAAATAAACAATTGAGGTTGAAAAATCACTTAAACCTTTTATGACAACTTTGTTATAAAAGTAGAAGTTTATAGTTTTATTTAATTATCTTTGAAGTATTTTTAATTGTTTATTCTTGTTTTAATTAAATTGATATTAAATATAATACCTTCTCAACTATAAAGTTGAGAGTGATTATAAATTATTATTTTAAAGAGGTGACATTAGTATCTATTAATCTTACAAAGCTAGTAAGATAATAGATATTTTTCATTATGTTTAGACTCTATGTCTACTATCAAAGTGAAATTTTTATTTTTTCTAATACACCTCTAATGTCAAACACTATTAAGTTTGATGTGCAATTACTCCATAGATACTATCTGATATTATATTAGTTTTGATATTGATGCTAACTAATTTTTACAAACTTATGAAATAAAAGATGTTTCTCTTTATAATTTATATATATTATCTCTCCTCAATATTAGACTTGAGATTTTACCTAATATAAGAATTAGTTTAAAAGTCGTTTCATATGTTCTAAAAACCAACAAAGTTAGTAAAAAGAAAAATGTTAAATTGTCATGATATATATTTATCACAAACTCACGAAATCCATATGTTTTTGTATAACTTATGTGGGCAGATAGTTTGGTGGTTCCCAACTTCACGGTGTTTGCGAATAAAGATTTATTGATAAATAGCAATATTCTAGTATAAAAAACCAATAAAACTTACTTTTGTTTTTTATATATTTGTCTTTTCTTTTGTGAGTGAAACTCTAGTCGTGTCCCTCTCATATCTCTCGTCTCATCTCCCATCTCTTGCCACCTCCCTATTCTCTACCACTGTTTTTTTATATTGAGCACATTTATCTATTTTATTGAGGAGTACTTTGTTGGAAAAAGTTAGAGCTATTTCCGATAAGGAAGAAATGGGGTGTAAATAGACTCACCCTTACAATATTAATATTATTAAATAATTAAATAATATTAAAGACAAAAGAATATATGTACAGGCCACTGTTTATCAGCCATGAAGTAGTTAAAGGGCGTTAGTATGACAAAAGAATATATGTACAAAATTTCACAAATTCTTGGACACAAAAAATAAAAAATAAAGAGAAAATTTTAATTGAAAAAAATAAAGTTACAAGAGAACATTCTTGACAAAAAAAAATGAAAATCTATATTTATTTGTTAACGGTAGTACTAAATTTTGATAAGAAATTTAACAATTTGATATTTATAAAAAATAAAAAATATACAACTTAATTTAACTTAATTTATGTGTTCTATCATATATGTGTAAATGTATGTTAAACCAATGTTTAACAAATTAATTTATGTGTTGTATCAATATATGTATGTTAAACCAATATTTAACATTTTTTTAAGTATTTCCCGGTATTAGTGGATATCCACACGAATATTATCTACTACATATATCTCCTACATGTATTAACTAACTAATGAGCAGTTAAAATAGGCGTTTAGATGCTGTTGAATAAGGATGACAATTGACGTTTTTGCACAAATTATAAGACTCAATGCGGTTACTTTTAAAGATAGTTTTCTCATTCTCACGGTAGACAAATTATTAGATTAATTGTTTGCTGTTGCACATTTTTATAAATTGAATTTGTGTTCGAACTATTACCAAATTTTTAGAAAAAACAAAATGGTCGTTACAAAAATACTTTCAAAACACATTATAATCATAATGTTTGATTTGTCATGTCTTTTGGACTTACAAATATCCCACATCCATGTGTAGCTCAAATACTCTAGGTAGGATATTCAAAAAAAAAAAATTTGAGAAGAAGATTTAGGGCCTATCTGAAACACTTTTGCATTTTAGTTTTTAAAAATAATTTTATAAATTTGATTTTAAAAATTATTTTAAAGAATAGAATTAAAGAAAAAACTTGTTTGAGATATTTGTTTTAAAAACAGTTTTAGAGATGAGAAAACGAGAAAACTTATTTGGTAATCTAAATTTTTAAAATAATTTTTGACTAGATAATTTAAAAAACTGAAAATTAAAAAGTAAAACATCATTTATCTGTTTTACTTGTTTAGTTTTAAAAACAAATAATCTAAACAAACTTTTTAGTTTTTAAATTTTAAAAAGTTAAAATAGAGTTTTTGAAAAGAGAATCAAACAAACCCTTAGAGTAGAAACCTTGATTACTAACCTATCATATTAAGAACTATATTAATATTTGTCTATAAAATAAATGTTACATAAAATATAAAGTTCAATAACAAAGCCAAAAAAAGAAGTTAAAATACACATTCAATTATAACACTATATATAAAGTATGTCTCTTCTCTCTCTTATTCAACTCTACTACAAATTTGTAGAATATAAAGAGGTGAATTAAAATTTCCATGCCACCATTCATGAATGTTAGATATACACATTCACTTATAATACTATATCCTTATTTCAATCAAATACATCTTGACTTTTACTTATATTTGTTACCGAAGAATATTTATTTATTACAATTACAAATTCAACTTCATTTTATCTTTTCTAAATCATTGTGGCAAAAGATAGTGCAACAACGAGCACAAGTGAAGCAAAACATTGTGAGGTTGAAGCTGCATTAGCATTAGTAGAAGTAGGAGAAGAAGTAGATGGCGACGACGACGGTGACAATGATAACGGGGAAGAAGATCCATTTCCTTTGACTATTGTGATCTTAACCTTCATGCCTTGACCACAATGACCTAAAGTACCACATGTGAAGTACCTTGTACCTGGCTTGTCTAATTTGACAACATCTTTTCCGGTGCTTAAGGTGTTTATTGGAGTGCTAATGTCACATTTCTTGTAGGTACTTTCATTACTTAGTTCAACCACGCTATGCAAAGAAGAGTACTTGAAAACTGCAAAAAGTAAAAAGAAAATAAAAATAAAGACATTCATCATATTCATAAAAAGCAAAAATTAGTGTTTGAATTTATTTCCTCAACAACAAAAAAGATTTTAAATTGTAATCAAATTGTGATAGTTGATATTGTAAAAAATATCAATCAAATAAGTTGAATGATATTGCCACAATTTCGGTGTGAAAACATAAAAAATCTAAACGTTTCATCTATAATCGCAATTGCACACTATTTTACAGATCAACTTTTGCTACTTTTACATTTAAAAAAAATCACAAATGACTCTAAAAGTATATTTTTAACCAAGATAACATACATATTTTTTGTTTAAAAATATACATCTAGATTACATAAAAACTATATTTTTCTAATATATATATATATGATGGATCACCGTTACTAATTTGCAATTTCAATGTAAATACAATGCTGAACTCTTTTTCTTCTTTCTACTCTACTAAATATGAAATTACTTGTCATGTAAAAAAATAGTTTAGGTGATATCATAAACAAAATTTTGGATAAGAAACATACCAAGTTGATCTCCAACTTTGAATGTTTGGCCTGAAGTCCATGAGTCAAAGTCAGTTGATTGATCCCATCCTTGGCTTCCGCCAACAACATGTTGTGTTGCCAAAGCCTCCTTTGTGATCAATGTAGCTACCAATACCAAGAAAATTGTGTTCTTGCACCCCATGGTTAAGTTTTTTCTTTGTTATATATATATATATATTTTTTGCTCACTACCACTCTTTTAGAGAATTATTTTCTTTGAGCATTTCTACAATTCATCCCTATATTTATAAGCAAGGTCAGAAAACATCCTTCACCTACACATAACAAAAAAATATTCTTAACATTTTAATATGTTGTAACAATATTAAATTGTGAATTCCTTGAAAAGTGACTTTTTTTTTTAATTAAAAAAAACGATATTTATTCATTTAAATCGGCTACATACATCGATACAATACAAATTCAAATTCGCTAAAAAAATATGTGAATAAACTTACAACATTCAAATTCATAACATAAAAAAAAAAAACAATATAGCCAAAAATGGAAAATTGAATCAAGAAAGTAGTTTGGCCATCTAGATCCTTTTTTTAGTGTTTGGATTGGCTTCCAAGCATATTCAGGTGGGTAAAGATTATTAAAGCTTGGCGTTTAAACAAAGTTGTCATGAGTCATATCTTTAGGATAGCTAGGTTAAGCTTAGATGCTCAAAATTTTAAATTAGATTATAGATAATGGTATAAAAAAAAATTAAATGAGATAACAAGCACATTTAAAACCAATATGGTTAGATGCATATGGTGGTATTTGAGTAGCCCTTTTGATCGATAATCATGACAATAAGTTTAATACTAGTTCCATAAAATAAAAAATAAAAAAAAATATTTGACCCCTTTTTTTTACACTTTAGTTTTCTCAATTTATATTTTATTGGTGGTTATGTTAGTCCAATGATAAGGACTAACATGGTCAATAGAAGATTAATTTAGAAATTTTAATTGTCATGTTTCAAGTGTTTGGTTAGTGGAGACATTAATAGAAACAATCTTAATAAGGTTGAGGATGAATATGGATATGAATATTCATTCATTTTTATTCCTATGATTTAAAAAGAATTTACGTACATTCCAAATGTTTAATTAAAAGTTTAGAACAGAATAATTAACATATCGGTTTTAAAAAAAATGAAAACACAAGTTCGAATTTTAGAATGAATACGCTCGAAGAAATCAAGAGGTTAGATTAATTAAGTCTCATGCTCGAAGAAATCAAATTTAGATTAATCTCATAATTCATTCAAAAGTGGTTATAGTCGATAATAACAAATATTTTCCAAAAAAAAAAAAAACATATGTGTTGCTTTGAACCTATAAAATAAGGGGTTTTATAAACTTATTCAGACAGTTAATTTTTTTTTTTAAGGAAGTAAAATTTGATGTAACAAGTTTACATTTTTTTATGAAACTTGATTCAGTAACAAGTTTACATTTGTTATTCGTTCTTTTTTTCATTTTCATTCTTTTCTATTTTTGTCAATTGCTCTGTTTTTTCATTACGAAGTCCCCTCCAAAGAACAAAAGAAAAACAAGATACAAACAACCAATACAAAATTAAGAAAAAAAATAATATAAGTTAATTGGATCATATTTAATATTATTTAATGATATAAGAATTTGGGTAAAAGTGTTTGAAAAAACTTAATTATGAAAATAATATATTACATGTCATAAGGTTGCAACTTATTTTAATGAACCCTCCAATTTTCACAAGGGTTGAATAATGAGTGTAAAATAAATCAAAGAGAGCATTTTTGCATTAGGTAGTTTGTTTTAGGGTAAAACTTTTTGTTAGTGCTTATGATTTTTTTTTAATTTAATAACATTTTTCTTCTAAAATTCGCAGTACACTTGTAATATAAAATAAAATAAAAATTTCAAAGATATTTCATCACTAAAAAGAGAATAGATGTATTATTATTAAAATTAGTAAGAGTTCACTTTAGACTTTTTTTAGATTCATATTTAAAGGAACAAAATTTGCTTACTTGTTAGGATGTTATTTTGGGTTGAAATTAGATTACAAGTTACTACCTCCGTTTCAAATTATATGAGCCTTTAAGATAAATTATTTGTCATACTTTGCAAAACTTCTTTGAAATTATAAGTTGCATTAATTATATTTTTACAATAATACCTTTATTTAATTCATTTTTTGTTGATAAATAATAAATACATTAGAAAAGATTAACGTCTTTAATGAATCTCGATACTTCAAAAGATTATTCCTCGAACATAAGTCAAACATTGATTTATAAAAAATAATAATAAATTAAATAGTTTAGGGACACTCTTTTATATGAAGACAATTTTTCAAGGATACATGGTTTGAATAAAATGGTACAAATTGTAGTGAATTTTAATGCTTTAAATATTTGCAAACTTCATTTGCAATTCAAAAGCACCTATAAACATCATTGGACAATTTACACATTGAGCTTTAGTGATACAAAGCTTCAAAAATTCCTATAAATCCTACAAATTTGCATCACTTTTTTTCTTCTTCTAATAAGTAATTAGGGCAATCAAGAAACACATGAGCACCCTAATTAATTTTTTGTACTAAGTCTCAAAATTGACGTTTCAAAAATGATGTAACATTTTTGTACAGCAAGTCATTGGCATTCACAGCCATAATGTAGTCAGCATGAGCATAGTTATCAATGAATTGAACACTAAGCTTGTCTTCATCATGAGATTCAAAGTGTTTAAGTAAATTCTTAACATCGACGACATCGGAAAGCGCGTCTCGACCTCCATAGCTCATGAAAATTGGAAGATTGTTAGGAATTTTTGATAGGTTGTAGATTGGAGGTGTTAATTGTCCATAATGCAAAAAGTTTTTGTTTGGTCTCTCATAGTCAAATTTTGTTAAGACACCACTTCTAACAGCTGCATAAATTTATAACATATGGTTTATTATTGTAATTAAATTTAAATCAAATGCAATGTTAATTAGTAAAGTGGCTACAAATCTTACTCTGAGCTAAATGCAACATGTTCTTTGTGGATGATGACTGTGGTTCAAAATTCATGAATAGATCAAAAGCTGAAGTATCTAAGCAGCAATTTTCACCTGAAATTGGACATTTAAAAAACCATATATTATTTAGTCAAAATTTTGGAGTTTTTTTTTCCTCAAAAATATGGGAAGAGGAAAATAAAATAAAAAACATTACAAAGTGTCACTAATGACCATTGACGACCGTTGTCTATGAGAAGATTAAATTTAGTTCCTTACCACTAAATCGATAACTCATAGATGTTAACTGAAATTAAAATTTTAACCAGGAAAGATTTTTATACCTGTTATTGAAGAAAACAAGTGGTTGCAATCTATTCCATTTTGAGTACAAATGCCCTTGATGTAGTCAACGATAGGTACTCTAACAAAAAAGTAATTGTTGAAAGAGCATTACATTACATTATGTAAAATAATATAATATGCTAATGGATTTTCAAAAATATCAAGAAGCTTATGATAAAAACTTAGGCTCTATGTTCTTACCCTTTGGGATCAAATTCTGCCATGTGCATGAGAGTAAGAGTCTGTTTGACAAAACAAAATAATTTATATGAATTAGAAATCTCTAAATGCTATATATCATTTTAGACTAACGAAAATAAATTTGTTTATCTTAATCGTTGATCAAGATTAGATGGTTGAAATAAATTTCGAGTTTTTGATTTGCTAAAGTTATGATGTCAATCGTCCAATCTCTATCCAATGACTAAGATGAACTGACGGTAACGATTTTAAGAAATTCTGACTACTAGAAACCTTTACATGCTGTATATGATTTTAGACTTTTAAAATACAGAAACATTGCAATCACTTATCGCAATCATTGATCAAGATCGAATGGTTGAAATTTCATGTTTTCGATTTGATAAAATCATGATGTGAACCGATCTCTATCCAACTACTACGATGAATTAGCTACAACGATTGTAAGAAAATTCGACGGCAGGAAATCCTAGTCCGAAAGTAACAAGAGTTAGAAGTTATTAACCTCGCCGAGCATGGATTTTGCTGCAATAACTCCAAGTTCAGTTGTCATGTGGCTCAAATAGGCAATAGGACTCAACAATACTGCTGATTTAAGCTGATTTACTAATATCCCTTCTGAAAAAGATGCTAAAGCTACCAAAGTACCCTGCCAAACATAGTCTTAAAGTTTAGTATCATAAAAAAATATTATATTTATAATACATGTTATTTATATGATACATTACCAAAGAATGGCCAACATAATTTATCTTCTGCTGCCCTGTTTGGTTGCAGACAAAATCAACAATTGCAGGCATTTCATCACTAACCAATTCATCCCAAGACCAATTCCAATATTCCTGCCAGATAGAAATGTTAACTCATTTAGTTAAAAACAATCAAGAAAAAAAATATAACATTTTTGCAATAAACCCTCTATAATTCAAGTTATTATACAAAATGTTTTTAAATGAAATTATTGAAGTATCTCTAAATACTTCACATAAGAACTAATTTGACTATAAAAAAATTATTAAAAAACTTCAATGTAAATTTAATTATATCACTCAAGGTTTTTGAAAACCAGACCAATTAGGATTCAGTGTGTCATACATAAAATAGACATATCAAATATATTATCTACTTTTGTTAACATCAGTATAACTAAACAAATTTGATTATTTAATTATTTACTGAAATAAAAAAAATTTCTTTTGAGAAAAAAAAACCTGGCTAGATGGGTTTAGGGTAGTGTGTTTGCGGCTATATTGGGTTCCTCTGGCATTAGAAATCCACACATCAAAGCCTTCATCAGCAAGAATCATAGGCAAGTTTTGCTCTGGACTGTTTAGAAACCATGTTGTTCCATCCTACAAAAAACCAAGTCTCAAAATATTCAACAAAAGCATAGAAATATATAACCATGTTCATTTTTTGTATAAAATATTGTAATGGATACATGTTATAAAGTTTGATAATTAATAAGACTCTTTAAATTGAAAATTAAATTACAAAATAAAATTATAAATTTCAAGATACAATATTGTGAAGATTTAACATAACTTATAAATTTTAATTTAATTTTATATACAAGTCATTCAATTTAATAAACAAAAAAAAGTATTTTTTTCATTATTAAATGTTCTCATATTTTTTTCATTATTAAATGTTCTCATATTTTTTTCATTATTAAATGTTCTCATATTTTTTTCATGATTAAAATATTGTTGCCTTAAAGCCTCAATTTTTTTTTTAATTCAATTGGGTTGTTTATTTTATTGTTGCAATGTTTCTAAAGTAAAATTAGAAAATCAAAAAGCTTACAATTAATTGCTAATTAATTTATGATATTACAGTTATCTAACCCTTCTAATAACATTCAAATTTAGAGAGTCAAGTATAACAAAAAGGATATTATAGGATGGTGGATTTTTCTTCTTCTTCTTTTTCTAACACGAAAATTTGATTATAATAACAATAATAATAATAATAATAATAATCATTATTATTATTATTATTATTATTATTATTATTATTATGAAGAAGAAAAAAAGAAAAGAACAATTGATGCATTGCTATAATTAACTCTTACCACCAAAACTCCATGTTGGATAAGCACTGCCTCCTTCTTAGTCACATTGCTATTAACCCCATATCTACCTTCTGGAATTCTTTGAATGCTAAGAATGTATCCATCTGGGGTTGTAATCTGAAAATATTCCATATTGCATAAATGAAACATTTGACTATATAATATTTAAAAATGTGATTAGTAACAACTAAAAACTTTTCACACTGAGAAAACCTTATGACAATAATATATCATGAATAATGTATAAAGCCAAATAATTTAAATTTAAATCCTTTTATTCAAATCCTTGATAATAATTTAATCTATTATTTTTCTTAGTATTCCTAAGTTTTTAATAATTTGTTATAAAGAAATGCTATATAGTACGAAATACGTACATTGTTACGAAGAACATAGAAACCAATCTTGGTTAGATAAAATAAAATAAATTGAGTGAGAAACAAGCCTAACCACAATTAAATTAAGGCTAAAATATTTTTATGACAAAAGTTTCATTCGTGGATTTTTGTATGAAAATTGTTTGTGTTAATTATATTTTTCAAATATATAGATTGACTAGAAAAAATTGAAATAACAAAAAAATTAGCGACGAAAAATTTATATACTATATGATTCAAAACCATTGTGAACAAATGCATGTTAATTTGTTGCATATATATGATTGGAGTTCTTACTTCAAATTCTTGGCATTTGTAGCCACGAATGGTGACCGAAGTAGCGCATAAACCATTTGCAGGTGATTCGATGTTTTTCTTACCAAAAATAACACGACTAGAAGCCTGGGCTTGATAATTATGAGCTGCCAAAACTAAGATACAAAGGGTCAATGCAGCGAAATTCATCAAGCCCAGGAAAGCCATGTTGATTTGATATTTTTTGTGAGTATGGAAGATGTGAGATTGAGAAGGGCAACATTCTCTTTATATAGGTGATAGGTGATGAAATGTTGAGGTGAAACTGAAAAAGTGGAAAACATTGTATAAAAAAAGAAAATTAATAGAACATTTTTTCTATCTTTAATGTTTAACCAATTGACTTAGAATTCAGAGGGTTGAGAATTTTGCTATCCGTTTTATTTTTAGGTTTTGCTACATTAAGAACTTGAGTTTGTAGATATGGTCAAGCTGTGTGAGTCATGGAGAAGTTTTATTTTTAGAAAAGTTGTGTGAGTCAAACTTTTAAAAGAAACAAATCAAAATAAATAACAAGTTTTTTTGTTTGGAAAATGATGATTTCACCTAAAAATAAACACTTGATATTTTAGTGCATGTTTAAGAAAACAAAGTTAAAGGAAAATCCATTCAAGAATAAATTGAATATTTTTTTTTATTTTTAAAATTTATAATAATATTTAGAAAAAGAATATATGTAAGATTTATTTAATTGAATACATGTTTTTTTCTTTTCATAATAATAAATAAACTCATATATAACTTCAAGATCTCAAGTTTAAACAAGAGACATAGTATTCAACTATTAATATCGACCATTTATAATTAATTTAGATCCGACAAATTTATTAATCAGAGTATAAGGTGTGCTCACAAATCCGACAAATTAACCAAACAAGCAAGATGTCGCAAACATATCATGCCTCCTCAGATCACAAACATGACATTCTGCGACCACCTACAGCATAAGCGGAACCCTCACAAAGGGTGCTAGCTGTCTATTCTGTTAATAACTTTTTTTTATAATTCTCTCTTATATAAATTGTGAATATCATATCTTAACAAACTGATTATAGATAAATATTTATTTCGTGTATAATTTATATAATAAATTATAATTGGTGTATTACAATTTTTTTTTTCACTTTAGTGTGAAAAACATATTCAAAAGACATGATGATAATCAAATGTAAGTATTTTTTTTTATAAAATTGGAGAAGGTAGATATTATTATTATTAATTGAAGTGGTCCTAATGATCATTTTACAATCTTTTTAAATGAGATTTGAATTTGATCCCTCAAAGTTACAATGCTAAACTCTTATCACTAAATTAGCATTTTATAGACATTGTCTCATGTATAATTTGTACAATAAATTGTAATTAGTTTAGATAATTTTGTAGATACTCGTATCTAACAAAAATGTCGGTACACACATACTAATGTTTTGTATTACATATTATCCATTCGAGTTCTATCTTCTTCTTTAAATATTTATTTGATTGGTTTACTAGGATATGATTATGCTAGATGTAATTACTTTGATTAGTTTGATAGCGTGGAAATTGATGGTAACGATGAAAATGGAGCAAAATGGGGGGAAATGATTTGTATATTGATGAAAATGAAGTGAAGCTTTAGGAAAATGATCTGAAGATCAAAAAAATAGATTTTAAACTTTCCAATTGGAAAGAGATATGAAAATTTCAAGACAAAGTAAGAAGAATAAGAAGCTTAAAGAAGAACTGTTGAGTACTAAAAAATCGACATAAAATTGTTTGTGTTGGAAGCTTAGCATGTTTTGGTCATTTACACCTCTATCATCAATCAACTTCCTAAGCCATAATCGAATTCCTCTTTTAGGTCATTATACTACACATTAATGATATTGGTTTGTTTGACACATTTATCTCCCAAAATATACAAAAACTTCCAATATGTTGATTCTTTTCTCTCATACTCTAATTTTTCCATATTGGTAAAATATCTCCCCCTCCCCAAAATGAAATACACATTTAAAAAATGATTTCATCGCCAATAACATCCAAACAAAGCATAGTGGGACCACAACTTACAATCACCTTTGACAAATGCTGCCGTGGGACCACAAACAAAAAAAGATGGGGAACACAAAATATATCATGGAACCAAAAGAGATAAATTATGAGAAATGAAAATAATTGTAACGGGACACACTATCAATCAAACAATAAGCTACATAAAATTGTTAAAACAATAATAGGATCTGAAACAATGAATAACTTACAAAAGCAAAAAATAGAATTGAAAAGAAAAGGAGAATGTTCTTAATTTCTAGAAAACGTTCTTGACTTCTGCAGAACTACAGTTTTAAATATCAATGTAAAATGAAATTAAAGAAATATAAGAACAAGAATAACGTCAAGATATATGTATTCGGTCTCAATTACTTGATACCTACGTCACGAGCAAGGAAGCAAAACTACGAGTATAGAATTACAAGATTAGGTTTTTCTCTATATAGTGACCTTGTATCTTCCACTGTTGAGAGTCCAGCAATAGAAGCTTCTTCCTCACTTACATACTCTCTCAATTTTCCCCTTAATATATCTTTTTCTGATTTATATGAATCCCTATAGAAATTGGATAAATCTCTATACTTCTTGGCGCACACACCTCTTGACACACACTTATACATCAAGTATCAATTACATTGACACACACATGTATATTTATAGTAAGCTAGAACAAACTAACTTAACTAACTTCCTAATAGAAATTATAACCAACTTTCTAACATAAAGTAGTTGTTGATTTGAGGCATCTCTTCACATAAAATGAACATAGGGACCCCCATATTTTTGTACCCCAAACCAGAGGTGACCAACAAAACTTTGTCTTCCTTCAACTGCTTATGTGTTGTCACCCTTTCTCCTTCAATTTTGTTATGTGCAAGTCTATCTCCTTCATCGCCCTTCAATTTGATTATGCACCAAAAGTTGTCTCCTTCATTTTCTTCTCATGTTCCAAACATAACCCTAATCCAAATCCTCCAAAATTTTAATTTTTAACCGATATAAATTTTATTTATTTATTTTTTATTTTTAATATTCATGTCATCATTTTCTTTAGCCACGTGTACATGTTACAAATAAGCTAACATTTGAAGACACATAAGCAAGCGCTAATCCTAAAAAAGAATAAGTTCTGGAATCCACCAGAGAAGAGAAAAACTCTCAAAATTAATTATTTTATTAAAAGGTACCTTTTGTTACAGCATGGAAAGTCTTTAAATAGATAATAGAAACCTTAGTACGAAAATTAGGTAAAACAGAAAAGCCCTAAATTAAAGGAAAAGCTAAAACGGCTGTAAAACAGAAAAGCCCGAAATTACGCGAAAAACTAAAACGACTGTTTTGAGGCCCAAGACGAGCTCAAAACGGTTCTGGAGCCCATACTTCATGGAAAATCCATGAGTTGTGCTCGTGGCGCGATTCCCTTTTCGGAAAGGTATAATAGTAGACAATCTGACACCGGACGATCGTTTTTTGCATTTTCGGCTGCTTTTGTTCGCAAAGTCGTTTATTCCTTGATTTTGGCCTTGAACCCTCCTACATCAGTCTCCTCCACTTCTAAAGAACTCGACCCCGAGTTCATACCAGAATAAAGGTCAGCATCTTCATGGAACTCATAAATATCAGCCACATTAACTTCAGCAACTCAAAACCCACAATCTCCTTAGCTAAGGTAATCAACAAGGAAGCTATCCTACTCAACGCATCTGCTACCTTGTTTTGGGCGCCTGATTTGTGCTGAATGATAAATGGGAATTTCTGCATAAAACTCACCCAGCGAGCATGCATCTTCTGACTATGGAGGAACTTCTGGGCAAAGTGGTCAGTGAACAAGATAAA
The DNA here is from genome assembly GCA_037974295.1 of Cicer cuneatum. Classification (NCBI taxonomy): domain Eukaryota; kingdom Viridiplantae; phylum Streptophyta; class Magnoliopsida; order Fabales; family Fabaceae; genus Cicer; species Cicer cuneatum. The sequence continues at coordinate 5,562,746 of JBBPBO010000003.1, read as the reverse complement.
CTCCCTATGAATCAAATAATGTTCCCATTGCCTCAAAGCTCGAAAGACTACATAAAACTCCTGGTCATAAGTGCTCCACTTCTGCCTGGCGTCGCTCAGGTTTTCACTAAAGAAAGCCATCGGTCGCTTCTCTTGTGAAAGTACAACACCTACCCCTATTCCACTGGCATCACACTCCACCTGGAATATCTTGTCGAAGTCATGTAAAGCGAGAACTGGTGCCGTGCAAAGCTTCTCCTTGATCATCGCAAAGCTCTGCTCTTGTTCAGGTCCCCACTATAATTTTCCTCTGCTCTTGACACTCGGTGATAGGCGCAGTAATGGTGCTGAAGTCGCGCACAAACCTCCTATAGAAAGTAGCCAGACCATGGAAACTACGTACTTCCGTCACAGACTTAGGTGCAGGCCAGTTTCTGATAGCACTCACCTTCTCTTCGTCCACCTGAATCCCATCTTCACCGACAACAAAACCCAGAAACAACAGCTTGTTGGTACAGAAGGTGCACTTCTTCAAGTTGATGTATAATTGGTTCTCTTGCAAGACCTGTAGCATTTGCTTCAAATGCCCTAGATGATCCTCCTTGGTTTTGCTATAAATCAGAATATCATCAAAGTAAACCACCATAAAAGAGCCAGTAAAAGGACGAAGAACCTGATTCATTAGCCTTATGAAAGTACTTGGGGCGTTGGATAACTCGAAAGGCATGACCAACCACTCGTAAAGGCTATCCTTGCTCTTGAAGGCCATCTTCCATTCATCTACAGGTCTAATTCGGATCTGATGATAACCACTCCGTAGATCGATCTTCGAAAACAACTTAGACCCCGATAACTCATCAAGCATGTCCTCCAGACGAGGGATGGGAAACCTGTACCTGATCGTTATCTTGTTGATGGCTCTGCTGTCAACGCACATCCGCCACTGATTGTTCTTCTTAGGGACCAAAAGCATTGGAACTGCACATGGGCTCATACTCTATCTAATGAACCTTTTCTTCAGTAAATCCTCAATCTGTTCCCGCAATATCTCGTTCTCCTTGGGACTCATGCGGTAATGAGGTAGGTTCGACAGGCTGGAACCTGGAATTAAATCAATCTGATGCTGAATATCTCGCATATGAGGCAAGTCGTTGGGTAGCTCATCCGAGATCAACTCCCCAAAATCTGTCAAGATTTCCTGCACCTCTTTCGGCGGTTCAGGCTCCTCTTTCATAGCACTCAGCAAACCCTTGACCACCACTGGGCAAAACCACTCAGTTTCCCTGAAGGCTTCAGTCAAATCATGCTCATCCTGCGTCATAACAAGAAAACTCGATTTCTCCTTCCCTGTTCGTCTATTAAAACCAGAAACTAGGGCCATAGCTATCTTGTGCCTTTCCAAGGAGAACATCATCACATTATCTCTGCCTCTATACGTGATATCATTGTCGTATTGCCAAGGTCGCCCAAGTAGGACATGACACACATCCATATTCAGAACATCACACACTACCTCTTCCTTGTAATGCCTTCCGATGGAAATAGGCACCTTGCAAGTCTTCGTCACCTTGACCTGCGAACCCCTACTCACCCAGCCCAAAGCATAAGGCTTGGCATGCGGATCTCTCGGCAACTCTAGGTAGTCCACCAGCTTCTAGGAGACCAAGTTCTCTGTACTCCCGTTATCCACGATCAGATTACACACCTTATTTTTAATAGAACAATATGTTCTAAAAAGATTCTTCCTTTGCCCCTCTTCCTTTGAAGACAACAGGCCTCTCTGCAGCACAAAATTCACTGCTTCTTCAGCTTCTTCTTCAGCGAACTCAACACTGTCATACTCGTTGTTTTCTTCCTCTTCCTCAGATTCCTCATTCAAAACTGCAATCGTTCTCTTGGAAGGACAAACATTTGACTTGTGACCCTGCCCACCGCAACGGAAACACTTATCTCCCGTCGGTTTCGCGTATGGGTTGGCTGACTTCTGGTTCGCCCTCTTGTTGTTGGACGTAGCACTACTGGTTCCACCAGTTTCCTTTGCTGAGGAGTTAGAATCCTTAGCAGCAACACCCTTATCCTTATCACCAGCAACTTCAGAATTACCCTGCGGAGTGAATCTGCGAAAAGATGAGAAATTTCTGGGGGATTTCTCCATCAATTCCGCTTTCAAGGCTAACGTAGAGGCCTTCGTCACAGTCCAGACAGTCTGCAGACCCATCTTCTCCTGTATCGACCCCTTCAAGCCATTAATATAGCGAGTCACCTTCTGACCCTCAGTTTCTCCTAGTTCATTGCGTTCTGAGAAACGCAGGAACTCTGCTGTATACTCGGTCATGCTCCTTCTTCCCTGAACGCAATCGATATACATCTTGTACAGAATCTGCTCATAATCTTCAGGCAAGAAATGCTCCAGCATCAACTGTTTCATTCGCCTCCATGTTCTGATTGGCGCTTTCCTTTGGTGCTGCCTCTGAACAACAAGCTTATCCCACCACACAGCAGCAGTACTCTTCAATCGAATTGCCACCATCTTCACCTGCTTGTTTTCTGGCACACCCATCACGTCGAAGAACCGATCAACTTCAATCTGCCAATCCAGAAACTCTTCAACCCCCATAGTTCCATAGAACAACAGGATGTCAGTCTTGACTCTGTAGTCGTTGCGATTCTGTTGATTATCGAAATCCTGATTCTCCTCCTGGACCTCTTCTTCGGAACTAGAGTCTGATTCAACACGAGCCTGCAAGCCTCCATGTAGATGCCTGGGCGGTTCGTCTCTCCTGCCTATGTCCCTCCTATTATTGATGGCGTTCACTTGAACCGTCAAAGCCACCACCTGAGTCGCATCTGCGTAGTCAAAGCAGTAAGGGCCGCGGTAAAAAGCCGCAGTGATACCCTCGATGTCTGCTCTTGTGACTGGTTGATCTCCCATGGCTGTTCAAGCTACGAAAAGAAACAGGAGAAAGCCTGCTCTGATGCCACCTAACGCAGTCAGAAATCGCAAAAGGTTAGCAAGCGCCAATCCTAAAAAAGAACAAGTTCTGGAATCCACCAGAGAAGAGAAAAACTCTCAAAATTAATTATTTTATTAAAAGGTACCTTTTGTTACAGCATAGAAAGTCTTTAAATAGATAATAGAAACTCTAGTACGAAAATTAGGTAAAACAGAAAAGCCCTAAATTAAAGGAAAAGCTAAAACGACTGTAAAATAGAAAAGCCTGAAATTACGGGAAAAACTAAAACGACTGTTTTGAGGCCCAAGACGAGCTCAAAACGGTTCTGGAGCCCATACTTCATGGCAAAGCCATGAGTTGCGCTCGTGGCGTGATTCCCTTTTCGGATAGGTATAATAATAGACAATTTGACATCAGACAATCGTTTTCCGCATTTTCGACTGCTTTTGTCCGCAAAGCCGTTTCTTCTTCGATTCTGGCCTTGAACCCTCCTACATCAAAAATGATGAAGTAATCCAACGTGAATAACATAAGGGACAAACATGTAACCTAAAATAAAAGTAAGAGATTAAAGTTTAATTGAATCCTAATTAATATATAAATGACATCTTTTAACTAATTGACCAGTAATAATTTTTGTCACCTTTAAGAAAGAGAGTATGACACAAAATGATGGAAAAGAACGGATAGAGAAAGTGATAGAAATAATTAAAAAAAAAGAATGAACGATATTGATTAAAATGAAATAGTGATTAATCTATAATTTTTTTTTAGTAACATAGGCTATCTCTTATATAGTTCAATATACAAGCCTTAAAATGATCACATTATTATCATTAGGTAAAAATTTAAAGATTACAATATTATATCATTAGAGACACCCTAACATTTATTATACAATATTATACAAGTGTTAAAATTGAAGACACCCTAACATTTACAAATTTTAATTATTCTCTACATATCTTCATGACTTAAAAATTGTTTTATAATTGTTGTTTTATATTTTCAAAAAATATATTGATCTATGTATATAATCAAACAGTCATTGTACGATTTATCTTTCATACCGTTAGAGATTTTATTCTTCATAAATAAAATTATTTAAAAAATTAACAATACTTAAGTAGTGGGGGCAGCTGCCCCTAATAGGCTTAAAGTAGATTTATCATTGAACACAACTCTATATCTCTAGTATGCATTTGTCAACACTAAGAACTAGATTGTGGAAATCTTGTTTCTCTTTGAATTGAGAAGTTTTGGAAAAGAAAGATGAACACGTTGAACTATAGAACTCTCATAGGAAGATTTTTGGTAAAAACAGAGGAAAAAAGCATTTTTAAAAGATTTCTCAATAGACTTGAAGGTTTTGTGAAACCGTTCCAGTTTAGTAGTTTTATCGATTATTTCCATTTCAAATCGATTTTTCTTTTTATTTGACATAGATAATCACCTCATTTAGTAGGTGAGACACCCTTTAAATTTATTGAATTTGATGTAATATTCAACTTTAATTGTGCTTTTGGTTCCAAAAAAACTTTAATTGAGCTTTCTCCTTTAGATCAAAACAAAGAGAATAAATCGTATTTAAGTAATATTTATGATCTCATTTATAAATAAAAATAAATAAACAAATTAAAAGAACAAAAATAATATATTAGTTATATAAAACAATTTTCTTTTAGAATTTAATCATAACTTTTTTCAATAATAAATAATCAAATAATTATCTTTTTGATTTAAAAACCATCCAATATCCTATAACAAATTGAATAATTTTAATGAATGATAAAATGAAGTTATTTTACACCGAATAGATTTAAACTCTAAAACAAAATCAAACCAAATAAAATGAATGCTTTGATAGAAATTTGCCACGTGCACTTGAATTCCGTGTACTCTACCATTGTATCAAAAAGTCAACTCGTACTTAAATGATTCAACTAAAATTATTTGGGATCTGTTAAGCTTTTATTAATTAGAAATAATTATAGTTATGGTTCCTTTGTTTTATTAATTTGTAGATTTAGTTAATCTATTTTAAAATATGATAATTTCGATTTTTATCTCATATATATTTTAACTAATAAAAATGTGATTTAATTTATTTTAAATAATGTGAATGACATGCAATTTTATAATATAAAGTTATTAAGATTTATTGATTATTTTTATGGTATTAAATAATTTTAGAAGTTGACGTTGAAAAGGTTTTATTAAATTTTATGATTATTAATTATTTATCAACATCGCATCATCTTTTACGTTGTTTAAAATATATAACATCATTATTTTTTAATTAAAAAAATTTGAAAAATGAACTAAACCTGTTGAATTTTGAAATAGATAAATTAATTTCACAAATTGATGAAAATAGAAGAACTAAAATTGTAATTAAGTTTATTACTTTTTTTTGAAAGGAGACTGTTATTAATTATTTAAGAATAATGTTTTTAATAAATAAATCATATACCACTGTCAAAATTTTAAAATTTAATTCAAAAATCATCTTTAAGATGGAGATAAAATTTGAAGGTTCTAGTGGACATTGTAACAAGAAGATTAGCAACAACGAAAATGACCCAATTTTAAATTAGCACATTGGAGACTTTTTGAGATTGGGCGGGCCAACAAATTCAAATTAATCACATTTTGTCATGAAGACAATAAAAGTATAAGTTGAATTAAATTAATTGATTCTTGGTTTAACGTGGTTTCTAAAATATTATTTTATATGTTTTATTTATTAAATTTTAGAATATATATTTGATTCATATATTAGCTTCAACCCTAAATATAAGTTTTTTAGAAAATAAATTGTCTTTAAATATATATCTTATTTTAAATTTTAGACATATTTACTATATTTGTTTTTTTTAAAATAGACTTTATTAACACTGGTACTTTGTATGGATAATGAAAAGTCTGGAATTTTTTATAAAAAAAAAATTATTTATTTAAGATGTATTGAAAATAGTAGAAATTAAATATTGCTAAAATTAAAAAAAGATGAATTTGCAAACAAATTTACAGCATTCAAATTAGCTACCATAAAACAGTAAAAAAAAGCTTACAAATGTACATAATTAAATTATTCAGAATACTCATATATCTAAATTGGTAATGTTCATGATAAAATTCATTAGTTAAATCTATATGGTGAATCAAAATTGTTCCAAGAATCTAAATCAACAAATACTGCAACAAAACGGAAACTCAAATAATATTACATTAAAATGACAATTAAAATAGGCGACAAAATAAAATAAAAAGTAAAAAACAAAAACCATATGAAAATCTCTTATTAAATAAATAAAAAATTCTTGTAGGCAAAATATTATTCCAGAAATATTTATTTTGAAACTTGTGTTTTAAATTCTTTAAAAATTCAAATATTATATTTTTTAGTTAAAAAAATTAAATATTAGGTGGTAGGGAACATAGATAATAATATCTCATAAATTGAAACCTAACAAAGAGGTAGTATCAAATTACACTTCTAATTACACTTACGTGTTTATGATGATTGTTTTAAATGATATATAAACGTACACCCCACCCATCTAGAAAATACCAACTTGCTTATTTATAGCCTCTCAAGTCTAACGTCTTGTAGAAAATACAATACAATACAATACATCGCATTATATAAAAAAAAAAATGGCAGAAGTTTCATCCAATAACGGTGGTCTTAGGTTAGCCGGAAAGGTAGCCATCGTCACCGGAGGTGCGAGCGGCATCGGGAAAGAGACCGCACATGTCTTTGCCGAACAAGGTGCACGTGTGGTCGTGATAGCCGACATCCAAGACGAGTTGGGTAATCAAGTGGTTGCGTCCATTGGCACTAACAAGTCTACCTACATTCACTGTGACGTGGCAGACGAAGATCAAGTCAAAAATCTTGTACAATCAACGGTCAAAACTTATGGACAGGTTAATATTATTCTCTATAGGACTTAATTTATATTTGGATTATTTTACAAAGTGTTTTTATTTTTATGTATAAACAATACTTATATAAACTAAACATCAAACATCAAATGTTGCAATATATCACCCTCATAGGAGGGTAGTTCACCGTAAAAGTCATTTGAAATTTTAATGAATATTATTTTTACGGCTGAGATAATGATTTGATTAATGTCAATTTAATTAAAGTAAAAAATAATGTATTTTTTAAAATTTAACTCGTCGAATCAGCATCAATCAAGTCATTGTCTGAGTCATAAATACGAGAAAAGTTGCTCACATATACTTCTAATTAATGGCGTCGATTATCTTTAAAGTTTCAAGTAATTTTTAAACATGTGATTCACTGTAGATCACGTGCAACTAAGAATTAGCTATTAAACACAATAGTTTTGTTATATTTTCCACAACAGGTAGATATTATGTTCAGCAATGCTGGGATAGTAAGTCCCAATAAACAGACTGTACTGGAACTCGATATTTCTGCAGCTAATCATGTGTACACAGTCAACGCCCAAGGAATGGCGTTATGTGTGAAATATGCAGCGCGTGCAATGGTGGAAGGAAAGGTGAGAGGGAGCATTGTGTGCACAGCGAGTGTCGAAGCTAGTAATGGTAGCTTAGACTTAACAGATTACACAATGTCAAAGCACGCAGTGTTGGGTTTGATGCGTTCAGCGAGTGTGCAACTTGCACCACATGGGATTAGGGTGAATTCCGTTTCACCGAATGGATTGGTAACTCCACTAACAATTAACTATTTTGGGGTGAGCCCTGAGAAGGTGGCTGAGATTTTAAAACAATACTCAAGGTTGGAAGGAGTTGAACTCACTCCTAGACGCGTGGCGAACGCCGTATTGTTTCTAGCATCTGATGAATCTGATTTTGTCACTGGTCTTGATCTTCGAGTGGATGGTGATTATGTTCTTAACAAATCTAGCTAATTTTAATAAAAATATATTGTATTGCTGTTGAGCTTATTTAAAGAATAAAAAGTGCCTTAATACTTCTTAATTGGAGTGTTATAGGTGTAAGGAGTGATGCAAAGGAAAAAAAATTGTAATGAAAATGAAAAAAAAAGAGTATGAGTCGTGTTATAATTAAGAAGAAAATAACGTGTGTTATGAAAATAAATATGGATGTCTATGAGTTATCATAGTACAATGATATTAAAAGACCTCCATTCATATGATTGTTAATGTATATTATTGTAATTTTTGTAATCCTTATAACTATTAGTAATATTAACCCTATAAATAGAGGGTTTAAGACACTCTTTGTAAGGATTTTATTATTCTTAATAACAATGGTGTAGTAAATAATATACCTTATGCATGTAGAAATGTAACTTCATTATGCATAGAATTATATATTATTATTTCGTGGGAAGAAAGTATATGGCAGATGTGTTTGATGTTAGGCTTTGGGCCTTGTTAAAAAAAATATATTGAAGATGTTCGGCTTTGGGCCTTGGGCTACCTATACTATTATGTGATATGGGCTGATTTGCCTTGATTTACAAAAGATTTCTTATTCTCACATTTATATATTTTCAAAGAAAGTTTTACCTCATACCTCTAGATTATACTTATACCCCCATAAACTGAAGGAAAAGACGTTTTTGTCCTTCTATAAAACATAAAATTTGAAAATTTTACCATGCCATCATTTGAAGTTTTCCGGTAAAAGTGAGTGAGTTTTTGGCAAATCTACTGGAAAACTTGGATGAAATTTTCCGGTAGTTATAGTGTTTTTCGGAAAACTTTTTTCAAGTTTTTCGGTAATATGCATTTTCAGAAAACTTCTGAAAAACTTAAATTTAAATTTTCCAGAAAAAAAATGAACTACCGAAAAACGTGATTTTGAAGTTTTCCGGTAGTTATTTTTTTCTAAAACTTTTTAAATTTTTAAATTTTTTTTTAATTTTTTAACTGGTTTTTTTTTGTTATTTTTTAATTTTAGTAATTAATCACGATAATATATTTTTACGATAGTAATTATAATTATTCATACATGTTCTTTGTTAAAAGCGTTGTAGTATCAACGCATGTTTTATCAGATAATATTAGCAGTTTATTCATATCTATCAAAATTTAAAATAAAAAAAAATTTTAAAAAAATTGAAAAAAGAACTTTCAGAAAATTTGTTGGCAAGCTTTCCGGTAGTGTTAAATTTACGCTTCTTTTCCGGAAAAATTTTTCCAAATTTTCCGGTAATTATAGAAATTTTTTTTTTTAATTTTGGAAAATAAAAAAAAAAGTGAATTTTTATTTATCAAAATAGTAAAAAAAATGCAGGATATATTTGACATTTTAAAAAATATGTGGGATATAAGTATAATTGGAAATATAGGGTAAAATTTTCATTTTCAAAAGTCCTTAAAATTTATTTATTTATTTGCTTATTTTAATTGTCTTTAACATTAATCAATCTGAATGAAATTTCTTTAGATATAATCCGGAGACATAAATGCTAACTTGTAATTATTTTAAAAAACTAGATACCTAAAATATTAATTTAACTATTTCTTTTATACCTTTAGACCAATTCGGCGTGTAAAAATCATTAAAAAAATTAAATTATTATTTATATATCAAGATTAGTCAATTCGACAAATTTCATCTGATTTTGTTAATCCAAAAAAAGTTAAAGTTAACAAAAAGAAATAAACTTTTGGAGGTTTTAGATAATGCACAGGAGTAAGAGGTGAAATCTCCTGAATATATTGGTTACACTCAGCCCAACAAATTTAGAAGTCTAAAATGAACTTAAAAATGAGGTTTTTTTTTGTAAAAAAAGTTAGATAATAATTAAAAATTAAGGATCTTAAAAAATAACCTAAGAATTTATTAGTTAAACATTTATCTTAAAAGTAAGATTCAATATCCACAACATTCATGATTTTCAAAAATACAATAAAATTACTGAGAAAAAAAAAATACTAAAATTGTTTATATTTTAGTGAAGTAAAATTATTTTTTAACTTTCAAATTTGTTTTAATTTATATTTTAAAAATAAAAAAAAATGAAATAGTTGTACGGCCAAAATTAGAATCATAGACAATAAATGCTGAAACATAACACTTTAGCAACAGAAATAATAGTTTTTTTTTGTGTCTTTAGTATTTTTTAAATCATCAACGATACTTAATACATTTACTTTTTTTTTTTTACATTTATTTAATATCTTATTTTTTTTATATTTTTCTATTTCTGTTATATTATATTTATCACTCAATTTCTCTCTCTTAAGGTGTCATTGATACTAGTGACTTTTGAGTTAAGAAATAAAGAATTAAAGGAGTTGAATTCAAATTCGGATAAAAATAAAATGATAATTAATTATTAAATTTGACTATTTGAAAGAAGAAGAAAAAAGGAAGAACACACCGTATTGGAAATCCTATTACTATTCTCCTTATTTTAAACCAATATATTAATATTTCTTTGGCAACATGACTATTAGTCTATTAATATAACACGCGAAGCACATGGACAGAAACAAAGTAACATGAGGTGTGCTCGTAAAATACACATGTCCAAAGTTTTAGAGATATTTATAATTTATAAATAAACAAACAAGTCAGAAATAATCAGCATTGTACATGATACATCAACCTCAATAACTTTTAATTAATAAAATATTTATTAAGATATCATATAGGAATATTTATAATTTATAAATAATCATTCAAGTCAAAAATAATCAACCCTATACATGATACATCAACATCAATAATTTATAATTAATAAAATATAAGAAGACAAATTTCGTGTGTTACTAACTACTTGTTTCATCTTATTTATATGCCAATCCCACAATAATAGTTTGTGCAATTGAATTCAACAACATTTGCATCCAAACATAGCAAAAGCTCAATCCACAAACACCACTATGAGATTATCAGGCAAGGTAGCCATTGTAACAGGAGGAGCCAGCGGCATCGGCGAAACTACAGCACGTGTCTTCGCTAACGAAGGTGTACGTGTGGTTGTGATCGCGGACGTCCAAGACGAGCTCGGAAATCAAGTAGCTACGTCCATTGGCAATCAAAGATGTACCTACATTCATTGTGACGTTTCAGATGAAGATCAAGTCATAAATCTCATTCAATCAACTGTCGATACTTATGGACAGGTTCATAATATTTACAATCATTTTTATGAATCTTTTCAAACTCTAAAATATCCAATTGATCATTAATTAAGAATGCTAGTTAATACAACTTAAAGTCTTTATATATAATAGTTTGTTGATTAAGTTGCGAAAATTAAGAAAGTGGTTGTAATATTAGATTGTTTTACTGATTCATTTTTTAAGATAAAGAGTTTATGGTTTTATATTTTATTGTAGTATTTATTATAAATTATAAAAAATAATTAATGCAATTGAAAAAAGAATTTAAATATTTTTTAGAAAAAGACCATACAAAATCAATATAAGTCAATTTGATCTTTTTTTTTACTATATTCTGAGTCTAGAGGAAGTATACTATAACAAAATTTTGTTTGACAGGTAGATATAATGTTCAGCAATGCTGGGATTATTAGTCCAACACTACAACCTGTGTTGGAACTCGACATTTCCCAACTTGACCGTTTATTGGCAGTCAATGTTCGAGGAATGGCACTCTGTGTGAAACACACGGCGCAAGCAATGGTGAAGGGGCGCGTGAGGGGGAGCATCGTGTGCACGGGAAGCGTTGGTGGTAGCGAGGGATCCTCTACATCAACAGATTACACAATGACAAAGCACGCAGTGATAGGGCTAATGCGTGCGGCGAGCTTGCAACTTGCAACACACGGGATAAGAGTGAATTCTGTCTCACCAAATGCATTGGCAACGCCATTAACTTGTAAATTGTTGGCAGGTGTAAGCGAAGATAAGGCACAAGACTTTTATAAAGGGTTCGCGAGGCTCGAAGGAGTACTACTCACGCCCAAACACGTTGCGGATGCAGTATTGTTTTTAGTTTCTAATGAGGCTGAGTTTATCACTGGCGTTGATCTAAGGGTAGATGGTGGATTTTCTCATGGAAAATAGTGTTTTGTGCACAAGTATAAGTACTTTGAGTTATGACTTCTTCAAATTGAGTTATTTTTCTAGTTTATGTGTGGCTAGTGAGTTTTGGATTCCATGTAAGATGTGTGGATCCTCTCGTTTGGTTCTAAAAAATAAACTACTTCCCTTTTTATTATGAAAGATATTGAGAATAAAAAAGAAGCATATTGTTTTGTATAATTATTAACGGAAAAAAAATGTAACTTAAGTTGTTTAATATTTAAGTTGGTAAAATATATATTATGTTACTTCAGTTGATTGTAATTTAGGTTGTTTAGTATTTTCGTTGGTAAATCGATAATAAAAAAAAATACATTCAAAATCATTAAATAAAAAATGTTAACAAATTTACAGTTTCTAGATTAATAAAGTAAAACGGTAAAATGTCGCTAAAAGAAAGACCTATTTCTTAACTTATATTTTTAGACTTAATACCTAAAATTACATACTCAACTAAATCAAGCTTATCTGAAGCAGTGGAAACATTAAGCTTATACATAAAAAATCTCAATGAACCTTAGTTTTATAGTTGTTGACAATCACATTATATTTTTATTATGCGTTCAAATACCATAGCATTTACTTCTGATGAACCTTCGTGTAGCCTCTAGAAAATAGTTCTTGATCAAAATGATAGATTTAAGAGTTTAACTGATTAAGAGAATGACCTAACCGATTATAAGAGTTTGAGCCTATATGTTGAACTGTTAGCAGAAAAATAAAACTGGTAACATATAACATATTGATATAAAAATCTCTTCCATTGATGTTTACATGCTTTCAAACTCATGAGTTTATATGGTTCTTTAAGAAAGGAAGGTGTAAAAATAGCTTCTTTTATTCCTTTGACAGATTGTGTTTATATACACAATTGTAGTACAATTGAGATCCTATAATTATGCTAAGAGTAATGGCAAATAATGTCATGATACTGAATAGAGGAATTGTTACAATATTGTGATCAATATGCAGTTATTAGGATCATAACTTTCTCTAACTCCCCCTCTCAAACTGATGGTGACATAGTCACCCCAAGTTTGTCTCTCATCATGTTGAACCTTGTGTGTGTGAGAGGTTTGGTTAAGCAATCTGCAATTTGATCTGCTGTGGGCACGTAGGCTATTATGACTTGATCTTGAAGTACTTGATCACGTATGTAGTGGACATCTATCTCAATATGTTTGGATCGAGCATGCATCACTAGATTGGATGCTAATGCCTTGGCACTCAAGTTATCACACCATAAAACTGGTTTCCTGAACATAGGAAGTTTTAGCTCGCCTAAGAGTGATCTGATCCAAGCTACTTCAGCTGCTAGGTCAGCCAAAGCTCTGTATTCTGACTCAGTACTTGACCTTGACACTACTCTCTGTTTTCTTGAGGCCCACGAGATTAATGTCTCACCAAGGAATACACATTGCCCTGCCATGGATTTCCTGTCATCTATGCTAGTAGCCCAATCTGCATAAGAGAACCCAACAATATCAAGATCAGTTGAGGGCTTGATATGAAGACATAAATTTGTTGTGCCATGGAGATATCTCAGTATCCTTTTTATTCCTTGCCAATGATCTGTGGTAGGGGAACTCATAAATTGGCTGAGTTTGTTGACCGAGAATGCTATGTCTGGCCTAGTGTTGGTTAGATACTGTAATGCACCTATAGCCTGTCTGTATAGTGTAGGGTTGGCCATAGGTTCTCCTTCAGCAGTTAGTTGTTTCCCTGTTACCATTGGTGTGGGGCAGGATAAAGCTTTTTCCATATTAAACCTTTTGAGCAGGTCTTTAATATACTTTGTTTGTTTCAGGTACATTCCACCAGCATCTCTGTGTACTTCAATTCCTAGGAAGTAATGTAGAAAGCCTAAGTCTTTAAGAGAGAATGCAATGCTTAGTTGAGTGATGAAGGTCTCTAGGAACTTTTTGTTGCTCCCTGTTACTATTATGTCATCAACATATATGAGGAGAAGTGTGATATGGTCAGTTCCTCTAAGGACAAACAGTGATAAATCACTCTTGGTGTTTTGAAATCCCCATTTCAGTAGAGTATCCTTCAACCTGTCAAACCATGCCCTTGGAGCTTGCTTCAGGCCATAGATTGCCTTGGTTAATTTGCATATGTGATAAGGCTTGGTTGAATCTATATATCCTTCTGGTTGATGCATAAACACAGTTTCTTTGAGATTACCATTCAAGAATGCATTGTTTATGTCTAATTGCCTAACTGCCCAATTTAAATGTACTGCAATGGATAGAACAATTCTTACAGTGCTGGATTTGATCACTGGACTGAAAGTCTCATCATAGTCCAGACTTGCAGTTTGTTGAAAACCTTTGGCAACTAGTCTTGCTTTCCTTCTTTCAATTGAGCCATCTGCCTTATACTTGTTTTTAAAAACCCACTTTGAGTCTATGATATTATTCTGCCCCTGAAATGGTACCAGTGTCCAAGTGTGATTTGCTGTTAGAGCTTTAAATTCTGCATCCATGGCTTCTTTCCACCTCGGTCTAACTTGTGCTTCATTGACATTTTCTGGTTCCTTGTCCTCTTTGTGTGTCTCTGTCAGTCCTATATAAGGCAGTTTGGGCTTGTAGATCCCTGCCTTGCTCCTAGTACGCATCTGATGAACATGTTGATTATCTTCTGGTGTGTCTACTGATGTGTCCTCTGTTGGGCCTGTTGTTGGTGCTTCATTTGTATATGAAGTCGCCTCATCTGCAGTGACAGAGATATCACTAAGGACTGGTTGATCTTCATTGACAGCTAGATCATCTTCCTGATGGTTCACATCACTGTTAGTTGGTTCAATTGTCTGACTTGTAGTGGTACCTGTAGGTAAAGGAGGAAGAACAATATGGACAGTTTCAGTTAGAGTTTTTACTGCATTCCTTGTGTCAAGAAAGCCATCATGAAATGGAAAGTGATTCTCATTGAAGACAACATGTCTTGAGACAAAAATTCTTCCATGAGAGTTGAGGCACTTATATCCCTTGTGAGAGTTGTTGTATCCCAAGAACACACACCTAGTGGTGTGGAATTGAAGTTTGTGTTGATTGTATGGTTTGAGGCAAGGGTAGCAGGCACAACCAAAAGGCTTCAAGGCATCATAGTCAGGTTCCTTTCCAAACAATAATGAATATGGACTTTTATTTGGGTTAACTGATGAGGGCAATCTGTTGATAAGAAAAACTGAGGTTGAGAAAGCTTCCCACCAGTAATGTAAGGGCATTTTGGCCTGTGCTAGTAGTGTGAGTCCTAGTTCAGTCACATGTCTATGTTTTCTTTCTGCTCTACCATTCTGCTGAGAGGTATATGGACACGACATTCTAAATTGGATTCCTGACTCTATGGCTATTTTCTGGACAGGTTTATACTCACCTCCACCATCACATTGGAGGACTTTTATTTTCCTGTTAAACTGGTTTTCAACCATGTTTTTGAATTGAGTGAAAGCATGTATTGTTTCTGATTTTTGTTTCAAGGGAAAAATCCAAGTGAATCTGCTGAAATCCTCAATAAAGTGAACATAGTACTTGAAATTAGATGGAGACAAAATTGGGGCTGGACCCCATACATCACTATGAATCAAATCTAAAGGTTCCTTAGCATGAGAGAAGGATGATGTAAATGGTAACAAGTGAAGTTTTCCAAATTGGCAAGCTTCACAGAATGAAAATTGATCATTTGATGATGTCTTCACATTGCAGTTCTTCAACACCTTTTCCAGGACTTTATTGTTGGGATGTCCAAGCTTTCTATGCCAATTCTCCTTAACTGACATGTAAGTACATGAGTCTTTATTGACTTGAGAGTTAGCACTCGAAAGTTGGTATAATCCATCTCTAAGTTTCCCTTTTAGTAGTGCCTTCCCTGTCAGTTTGTCCTTCACATAGCAGCAGTTTGCATCAAATTCAACAAGAGCATTATTGTCTACAGTTAGTTTAGATACACTCAATAGATTTTTGGTTATTTCCGGAACATACAAAATATTATGCAAATTGAGGTTATTTAATTCAGTCGAGCCTGAGCCCAATATTCTCAACCTGTTGCCATTGCCAACTAGCAGAGAATTCTTACCATTGCTTTCACTGAGATCTTGGAGTTTCTCATTCTGATGAGTCACATGATTGCTAGCTCCACTGTCAAAGTACCATTCATAGTCTTGGCCGTGGTAAGGTGAGGCTATGAAAGCACTGTGATTTTCTTGCTTGTTATTCTCAGCATAGTGATTTGAGCCTGTGTATGACTTGTCATAACGATAAAAACATTGCACTGCAGTGTGACCTATCTTGTTGCATACCTGACATGTTGGTTTAGATCTACCTCTTCCTCTACCTCCTCTGAAGTTAGAGCCTCTCCAGTTGCCTCGTGTCCCAGATTTGTTGCCTCTAAAATGAGTTTGGCTTGCAAGGTTTGCTGAAGCATTCATTGAGAGATTACTGAAATTGTTCAGTTGTTCTATTCTGTTTTCAAATGCCAATAGTTGGGCTTGTAGATCAACCCAAGTAAGGTTGATTTGATCAGATAATTTGACCACCACAGGATTATAATCAGCATCCAGGCCATTCAATGTCTGAATTATCAAGTCTGAGCCGGAGATTGGTGATCCTGCCAGCTTTAATTTGTCAGAAAGGTTCTTCATTTTGAGAAGGTACTGATCCATCTTCATTTCTCCTTTGCGAGTGTTATGAAATTCTGATTTGAGGTAGATTGTTCTTGATTTTGTGTGTGCACCTGCTAGGCCTTGGGCTTCATCCCAAAGTTCCTTAGACGTTTCACAGTGCAGCAACTGTGTTGCAATGTCAATGGCCATTGAATTTCTTAGCCACCCTAGGAAAGCTTGGTCATGTGCAATCCACTCTTCATAGTCAGGATTGTTTTTCTTAGTTGTGTCATTTGTGGTGATAAACTGTTCAGGGCATTCTTTGGTTCCTAGTATGTAGTTATCAAGTTTGCAACCTCTAATCAATGGAAGAACTAGTGACTTCCATAGGAGATAGTTATCTCTATCCAGCTTGACAGAGACAGTTGTAGGTAGGTCATTTTTGTGATTTATGTAAGCAGCGGATGAAGATGACATGATTGGATCGAGAGCCTTCAGGCTTAAGTGCTGTGATACCAAGAAAGGAAGGTGTAAAAATAGCTTCTTTTATTCCTTTGACAGATTGTGTTTATATACACAATTGTAGTACAATTGAGATCCTATAATTATGCTAGGAGTAATGGCAAATAATGGCAAATAATGTCATGATACTGAATAGAGGAATTGTTACAATATTGTGATCAATATGCAGTTTATATGGTTCTTTACATAGGGATATTGATTATTGATGTACATGATAAAATTCATTTGAACCACTTTACCTTAAAGAAAAACAAAAGAACATGGTTTCATCGCATCGCAATATAATTCAATTGTTTCCATTTACTGCAATAGCCGGACTTGTCCTCCTTCTCCTTTCTCGGAAGCTGCGACACGAAGACAAGCTTGGAATGCAAAACATCAAAGATTTAGGTGATTTCTCTCTAACCGATGCGCGACCCTCACTCATGATTCTTTCGCTGCTGCAAGCCGAGTTAGCTCCCGAGAGATAGGGAGTTGAGTGTGAAGATTTAGGAAGAACATCTTGTATAGTTGTTTTCAGTTCTTTCTTTTCTTTACCTTCATCATCTGTGTTATCTTTGACACTTTCTTTGAAAAGCTCTACCAGTTTCTTTTTCTTATCTGGTGATGATGATTCAGATGGAGAATCAGAAGTTCTATTCTTAGAAGAGGTTTTATTCACATTTGGGGTCCCAAAATTGTGGTGAATTGGAGTGTTACCTCTAGATGGTGTGAAGTCTGCATAAAATGAAAGACAATATGATTAGAATTTAATTTGCATACTATAAATCAATTTTATCAGTTTTACACTGACAGTCAATCAGTGTTATTGATTGCAAATGGCAAAAAACGAGAAAATCATCTGTTTTGAGTCGTCATAAAACGTTATAGATTTCTTTAAATCCATATGATTATAGAGGAAAATTAGTATAGCAATTGGAAAGAGAATAGTTCTGAAAAAAAGACTAAGGCTTAGGCTTAAACAATAAGTAAACAATCGTTTTGTTCTCTAAATGTGTGAGTAATTGTCACTATAGTAATTTAGTGAATCAAATTAACTAACAGAAAACATATTCAAGACCAATCTATTTAACGAAAGACATTTGAGAGCCAAATTGATTAAAGAAATACGCACTTAGACATGTTTTAATAATTTTGATGCATTCAAAAGACTATTGTAATAACTTCAGAAATATTTAAGGACCAAAATAACGATTTACTCAAAGTTTTACACGGGAGCTAGATGATGTTTCATAATGATAGTGTGTTTGTGCATGTGTTTTAAGAAAAACTATAAATTATTATACACTATAAATGTATAGTCATCAAACTTGAACAATATATTTTTTTTTTAAAAGAGAGTTCTTTCTTCTTCATAAACTCACATTATGAAGATGCTTAAGAATGATACAATGTTATGTTTCCTATACTAATGTTTGTTTTTCTTCAAATATTATTATCTATAAAGTCTCTCCTACTCATCATAATTACATTATTATAGAAAATACACAAGTGAACAAATTAAAATCCTCTAGCACAAGAAAAAAAAACACACAAAAAGGAAATTGAGATGCTTACCACCATTGACACTATAGAAATCATCTTCACAATCTGAGTCTATCCAAGGTTTGGAATCAAAAAATGCTTCCTCTTTGCTACCTGTAAGGAGAAGAATGTATGTGTGAATAATTAACTTGTACATGAAACCTATGTGAAAGTAATTCAAATAATGAAACAGTAATACTGAATTGAATTTGGATTTCCCGTCGTCACGAAAATCACATATTCATGTAGTCAATACATCAGTGGTCGTTGGATCGAGATCGAACGGTCAAGATTTCAATGCAGATTTTGAATTTTTGAAAAAACTACATAAAAGCTTGAAATCTGAACCGTTTGAATTAGATCCAATTGCCATGACAGATGTGTCGACTGCATGAATATGTGATTTTGCCGACTGCAAGCAATCCGAATCTATTCAAATGAAGTTTGAAATGTTACAAGAAATAGGGAAAGACATAAACTCTTGTTCTCAAGCATTTCCATAATTTATCAATAATTAATTCATAAGGGAAACTTCTTGGGATAAAATAAATGATATTCAACTAATTACTTGATTCATCCAATATTTTAATTTCTTAGTATCTAACTAAGGATGCCTTGATCAAAACAAACAAAAAGACAAAATTACCACTCTTAATCATCCAAAAAAAAAATCAGAGTAAGAGTTAGAAGTACAGTCCAACAAATAGAATTAAAACTTATCTTTTCAATTAAGTTGCAAGTGGTATTTCAATCACTTTCAATGTCAAAAATAACATATGGACAATAATGTATTAGCAGGCAAATTGTTTTCATTATGGGAAAAAATATCTTTCATCTCTTAAATAAAGATAATGATTGAATAGACCATGTATCTCGAATAAAAATCAATTTTATCTTCATATGTTATTCAATAAAAGAAAAGAAAAAATGAATAAAACATTAAATTAAATTATATTAAAAAAATACTCAATTTTCATCTCCTTATTCACATATGTGCAATTAATAAAACCATGATACTGATAACCCAACCACATCATATCTGCAAAGACATGTTCTTACCACATGACAATAAATTTCAACTTGTTGAGTATTATGATAATATAAACATAGTCAAATATAACATAAATTAAATTAAATAAATAAATCAACCATATCAATCCTAAAGAAATTAACATGACTAATAGATCACACAATTGGAGTGGAAGAAAGAAATCAAACAGAAATAATACCATTTAATTGCATATTTGGAGTGTGCCACGTGATTTTAGCAAAAGCTAAACTTCATGGCTTAAACAAAATCACTGTCACAGTAATTCTCCTCAATCCAAATATTCACAAATAATATCACATATACACATCAATTTTAAAAAAAGAAATTAAAAAAGACATAGAAAAAGAAAGAAATTCTTCAATTTTTATCAAGACATTAATAATTCATTAGAGTCAAAGACCCCACAACAACAACCCAGATCGAACTTTAATGACAAAAAACATTGATAATTAACAAAAAAAAAAAGTGTTATTATATAAGAACAATAATCAGACAAAGTAAAAAACATTCTTAGATCCCAGAAAAACAACCTATGAGAGTGTAGCAACAATGAAAAGAAAAAAAAACATTAAAAGAACCAAAGGGACCATACCATAGTCAGTGAAATTGGTCGTTGACCGAGAAGGTGACCATATAAAGTTACCATTTTTGGGTTGCTCTTTGATGGGTGATGGAGGAATCACAAGTTTCTCAGTTTTTGACCCAAAAGTTGAAACTTTTAGCTTCATGTTTTCTGTGTTTGTTTTTCTTTGAACTGAAGAACAAGAACCCATTACTCAAAAGACAATAACTTTATGATCATCACAAATAATAGTTACTTGAGAGAGAGAGAGAGAGAGCAAAAGGGGTGTGTGATTTTTGGAGTTGTGCAAAAGTTGTGTGAAAAAATGTGTTGGAAAATAAATTATGGGGAATTGGGAGAGAATAAATAATGAAAGTTAAAAGAGGATTGGACTTGAAAGGGAAGTTATGTTATGTCAACAATGTTGTGTTGTTGTTGTGTGGTGTGGGTGGTGACTATTGGTGTGGATTCTAACTTGTATGTATCTATGCGATGAGTGTTTGGGGTAATGAAAAGTTTGTTGGCATTAAAAAAAAATTAAATTATATGTTAACGGGTGCAAGTAATTCTATATCGTTAGAGACTAGAGAGAAAATTTTAGCTTAAGAAGAGGGGTTTGTTCAAATCTAGTTTAGGAAATGATGTATCAGTAAAAAAAAAATTGACTAAGAGTTTAGTCCGTTATTATGATAGTCGATATTAACGTTAGTTTTGAATTTGAATATAGATAAACTCTCAAACTCACATTCGATCAAAGCATGTCTAACTTGTCAAAGTCGGGACATATTCAATTAAATATCCATAAATGCATATTATGTTGTTATCTATTTCTATCAATTCCATATATAAAAAAATATATAAAATAAATAGTAGAGATTAAGTTTGATAGTTCAAAGGGAAGTGGGATTTGGAATTATAGACTTTAAAAAACTAATCTTGCTATTGATTTTGTAATTAATTTCAGATTTTCTTTTATTGACTAATAGAAGTTTTTTATAGTATTTTATTACTAGTTTTGACAGATATGTCTTTTATGTGTTTAATTGATTTTTAATTTGTTCATTGAATTGTTTTGGATTTAGACCTTTTATGCAACAGAATAAAAGTCATAGGTGAGTTAATGAGATCACTTGGTTAGCACATCGTCAATTTTTTGCATGTATCCTTTATCTGAAAGTAAGTTTGTTTGAGATACGGTAAAATATAAAATAGGCAATTTTTTAATAAACATTTGACCTATATTTTATTATGTTGTTGAGAGATTACTACTACTTTTAATAATTTTTGTTAAACCCAAAACTATTAAAAGATACATTTATTTGCTTTTACTAATAAGTCAAAACTCAAAACCTATAATCTCAATTTAGAAATCCCTATCGGCTACCTTATTTAAAATCTCCTAATAAATGTTATTAGCTTGTAGCAATTTAAAAGGAATTTATTTTAGGGATATTTGTGGACTATTAAATTATTCTAATTTTTTTAAGAATTTATTTATACCTTATAATTAGTTATACGCATTAACTAAAAGTTATTTAGGGTCCACTAAAAAAAGATATTTATATTTAGGGTGAAAGATCATGTAATTGATTGAAACCTCGAATGGTCAGATTGTCTTTTGCAAATAAAAGTAAGTGAATCATAAAAAACAAATTTGTATTCATCAAAAAAATAATTTGTCAAATAAATCAAGCTTTATTAGAATCAACAGTTTTTACCTACCTAATTTTTCTAGGGGGACCCGTCAAAAGAAAGTTTTGCTAGGGGCAGCCATTGCATAACGTTGAACGAAGGCATAAAAGTTTCAGCGTAAAAAACGAGTTAAAATTTTAGATATTTTCTTGTGACAATAAAATTTTAGATTATTATTCCGCGTATTTATCGTGTGGAATTAGTGTTGCATAAGTAGCAATAGTAATATTTACTGTAATAAATAATATTTCATTCACTATAATATTTGTCACAGTTAATAATTTCACACAGAAAAGTATAAATAAAAATATAATAATTTTATTAAGTTTTAATTTTTTATTAATTAATTTTTATTATCATAAATATACAAAATAAAAAATAATAATTTAAGAGTACTAAAGATAATAATAATTAAAGAGTTAAAAACTGAAAATAATTATTATTTTATGATATATTTTTTTTATAAATGTACAATTATGGAAATAATACTCAATAAGAAAACATTAATTTTCTTTATAAAGGAAGGTTCACACTAATATCTTAAAACTAAAACCCAATATTAAACCGATAAAAAATCTAAATCATTACTCAACTGTTTTAATTCTCACAAATAGAGATGAAACCACTGTTAAAAAAAAAATCTAAATTTCACCTTAAAAATATATAGAATTTTAAAAGAATTTATAAAAAGTATTATTTTTTACAAGTTAATTTTTTAGGATAAACTAGTTTTAATATAAAATTTAATATGGCAATTGTATTATTCAAATAATTGAATAATATACACGGTATTGGTTCACACTTGAAGTGTTCAGTTTAATTTGATTTTTTATTTTGGTAATAAATTTAATTTAATATTTTTAAGGAAAGTTTAATTTAATTATTAGATATTGATTGACGCATTACTTTGACTCATATTACCTTTAATTTAATTTAGTTTTTGTTATTTTATTTTATCATAAATTCGTGTTAGTTATTCACATTTTTTTTAATTAAATTTTCTCACATTTTGTTTTATGTGCACTATGCTAAATATTTCATGTGATCCTTATTGAAGCACCCTGGACCAGCTATTAATAAAAATTTTATTATTTCAAGATCTGGTGGTGTCTTATTAAACATTTGGATGATTGGTCTTACTGGGGACAAATCACATATAGAATAAGAAAATAATAAAATTATTAAATGATAGAAATAAAATGAGATTATCCAAGGAATGATTCAAACAATCATAATATTTCGCCGGTTATTAAAATCTGGATGATTTGCACAAGACAGGAGGGGTAAATAGTTATCGCTCCAATCTCTCACCATCATAATCTTTTTATTTGCTTCTCCTATTAATAGTTTTAAGACGGCAATAACTTAGTTTTTTTTTTTTGAGGACTAGAAACTTTTTCGTTAAAATATTGAATTTTATATAAATTTGTGTTATAAATAAACTAATAAAAAAATTTATATGGTTTCTAATTTGAATTCGAGATATAATATTCAATTTAAAACAATATATTTAGTGTTAGAAATTAATAAGAGTATTTCTATTAACTTCGAAAAGCCATTTAGCCATATTTGAAACCATAAATTTCTTCTTGATCTTGATAAATAAACATTTGATAACTTGATCTAAAAAGAAAGTAACAATCCTCGACGCAAGCCACTAGCGTAACACATTTACTATGCAGCATGTCCTTGCAAGTATCGTCTATCAACCATGCACTTTCAAAATGGAAATAATAAATTGTAGCATTAGAATGATATGCACTTTCAAAATGGAAAGGATGGATGGTAGCATTAGAATGATAAGCAAATGGGCAATTCAGAATACTATGTGACTATTTTAATTTTTTTTTTTATATAATTTAAATTATATATATTAAAAGAATTATGATAGGCAATTTTTTACAGAAAATTTTGATAGAAAATTAAAAATTATTTTTATTATATATTTTAAAAAATCATAAAAAATGTGTGCATTATTTTTGTAAAATCTATAATTTTTGTGTTATTATTTTGCATTTTAAAAGTTGATTTTAAATGCTCTATTTCTGTTCATATATATAATATTTTGTTGATTAAATTACGAGAATTAAAAAAGTTGTTTGGAGTATTAAATTTATTGAAATTTTGAATTGTTTTACTAATTTACCTCTTTGAAGATAGACGATTAATTTATGTTTTTATTAAAGTAATGCTAACATGTGTCTTTATGTTAAGGATTACACAAATAGTAATGGCTAAAATATAATTTTGATCATTTATTTTTCACCTAATATTCATTTTAATTATTTATAATTTTTTATTCATTGTAATTTTGTATCTTTTACATAATATTTATTTTAGTCCTTAATAAAATGACAATCTTATATATTTTTGTGAAAGATAAAAGATTAAAACGATTATTAAGTAAAAGATAAAGTAATAAAACAAAATATAAATTACTAAAATAAATTAAAAAGATATATAAAGAACTAAAACAAATATCAAAGGAAAAGATTAAAAAAAAAAAACATGCATTATTATTGTAAACTTTTTTTATACTTTTACCAAATAAAAATTAATCTTTATTTATATAATTCCAAAGAATGAATTTATAAACTTAATGGGTGTGGATCCTTGTACTCGCAGTTCCACATTGGAGACTGAATGAGAAACACACTGAAGAGGTTATGTTAACCCATGAACTAGATGGAACATTGAGTGAACCGAACTCACCTCGAAATCCTAATTTACTCAAAATAACCAACATAGACCTGATAAATATTCAGATTTTAAAAAAAAATTTGGGTGTTTTATTGGTTAGTGTGTAAGAAAATATATATATTAAAAAGATCAATATTTTAAATAGGTTAAATAGTATTCGTGGTCCTATCACTTAATATTAATTTTAATCTTTTATTTTATTTTTTTTCCGTTATTTTTTTTTTTTTTGCAAAAATTCAAAAAATTTATCAAAAATTTCAAACAAAACCTATAAAATTAATTATTATCCTCAATATAATGCAAATTTTATTAAATTCATAACTTAAATATTTAAATAAACTCATATTTTCATCTCTAACAACATCAAATAAAGAATAAAAATATGAGTTTATTTGAATATTTGAGTTACAAATTTGATGAAATTTGTATTATATTGAATAATATAATTAATTTTATGGGTTTTGTTTGAAAATTTTGAACAATTTTTTGAATTTTTGTAGAAAAAATGATAACATTGTTAACATTTTAAAACATAAAAGATCAAATTGTCACTTAAAATTAAAATAAATGACCAAATCGGAAGAAAAAAAATGACAAAAACTTTAACTGAAATTAAATTAAAAGACCACGAGTGCTATTTAACCTTTTAAATATGAATTGAGATGTTTTTAATCTCTACAAAATTATGATATTTTAAATATAATTTAATTTTTTTTTTTACTTTTAGTTCTTATTTCGATTTTGTAAAAACTTTTGTTAAAAATTAAACGGATCAATTTTTTACAAAAACATTTCAAAATTAAAGTAAAAGTGAATAAGTCTATTTAAAGACTAAAGAGTTATAAAAAATTATATGAACTAAAATTAAATTTTAAAATTTTATATATACTAAAAATTTATTTATCCATTATGTTGAAACTTAATTCCTATAATGACGTCCGAGATAGATATTTTGGTTTATTTGTTTTTCTCAATAAAACGCAATAAAGAACAAACGCTTATAAATGCTAAATAAGTAAGAAAATTAAAGGTAGATTAAAATAGTATTATAGGGATTCTCGATAACTTGGTGTGTATGCCACGATTTGTGTTGTCACCAAACTATTAAATGTGTGAAAGTGTGTTCAAAATTGGTGGTGGTTCTCTTGAGGTTTGATATCTCCTATTTGCAAAATAATTGTTCATTGGATGGTGCTTTTGAGCATATGGATGTGAGACATTAGCAATTTCTACATCAATTTGGGCCCAACTTTGGTAAAAACAAAAAAAGGAGTGGGCCCAGTCAGCATAAGTCCCTTTGTAAAGTTGGCTTCTTTGGATTGTTTCAAGAGATATTTTTAAAGTATTGATTCATTTTCAAAAACGGAAAATTGTATTTTATACCCCACACTTTGACTTATACCCCTCAAAATTCAAAATTATCTATTTGAATTTCATTCTATTCACAGTTAAAAAATTTACTCTAAAATCTACTCTCCTTAACCAAATTTCTAGTACGTTAATTTTTTTCCAGAAAAATTCGGTATGAAAATTTAACTACCGGAGATTTCGTTTTGCAAAATTTTTTGTAGTACAACTAAAATACCGGAAAATTTTAAGTCTTTGAGATGAAAATTTTAAGTCTTTCTCTCTCCGCATCATAAAATGACCAAATAGCACGCCTTAATATAGAGCGAGATGGAATATCAAATCGTGGTTGTAAGGCATTCACAAAGTTTCGAAAAAACACATTCTCCACAAATCGAAAAGGAAGTTCTGCGCCCACAAACATCTTCACAAGCTCCAATCGACATGCCTTTCGATCTAACATTGAATGAGGTGAAGAGACAACACCTAATTCCTCTTCTGAAGGCTTTGTTGATGAAGATAATTTTTGCCTTTTGCTTTCTTGATTATCAGGATGCTCTTTACATCTTTTCAAATGCATAGTCATAGCACTTGTCCCATCCTTGAATTTAATCAGGTTTCCACAATAATGACATTTGGCCCTTTGACCTAAATTAGGCACTTCACTAAAGTGACTCCATGCTTGGGATCAATTTTTATGCTTAGATGATGGAAGAAGAGCTGATACAGCTTCACCGGGAGGGGCGACCGAAGTGGCAACAATATGTTCTTCATTCTCCATTGATGGAGAGTCTATGTAATCACCTATTGACGACATCTGTTTAAATAAATATGATTAGAAAATCTACTTCTAACCATTTATTGAAACAATAACATAAACTGAACTAAACAACCTTCAACAATAAAATGAGAACCAAATTGAAACCAACACAGAAGAGACTTACCAAATTAATGTTATAATCTTAGATTTACCAAATTAATGTTATAATCTTAGATTTACCATCACAAAAGTATCAAAGTGACTAACATGTGCAACAAAATAATCAATAGTACTTTTTTGTATGTTAAGGACAGACTAGGCCTCAACAACAATACAACACAAGGCCCTACAAAAGGACATGCTATTTTGAAAAAACAAAGAAACACATGCCTTATAAGCTCAAAAGGCCATGAATGAGCAAAATTTGTCAAACCATTCTCCATGTAGGGGTGCAAAGGCATCAAAGGTCTAGTTGATATAGGTCTTGATCTTAGCATTTCATTAAGGCCAACAACAAAAAAGTCATCCATTTGTATCAATTAGACCCTCTGATTCAATCATTCAAAGAAAAAACTGCTCAAGTAACAAGAATTGTGGAACTGTGTTAAGCACCATCAACTTCATGCCATAATACTTAGTTGCTGATAGATGAAATAACATATAATCCATTCAAATAAGAAAGTCATAATTCACATGTCTAAAGAATGTTTTTTTTATAAGTGATGTCAAAATCAGATAGATAAAGTATTGTTGTATGTTTCATGAGACACTAACATAGTGTTAATTTAACCAATGATGGTTGCATCTCAAGTGGTCCATAGTAGACTATGTACTCTCATTGGATCAAAAAGTCATAAGGTCATAATAGCCCTAAATAATTCAAATATCAACCAGATCAGTTCTCTCATAAGGTTAAAGCAAACAAGACATAACTAATTTAATCAGATCAGTCCATGTAACAAATTTAAGAGGTTTGGATAATATGCATAATGTCCTAAGTCCAAACCTCATTTGGCCCTTTGTAAAAATAAAGAGAACCCTCAATCAGATCAATATTAAGGATATGTTTTCTAAATAAAAAACCAGCAAGCATGAATACCTTCAACAAGGTATTTCTACATAAGCAAAAAAAAGAAGGTGAAATATAGAATAAAATACAGCAAAACAATTAAAAGCAGAGTACCAAAATGGTGAAACAACGAAAACGAATGTGGATGAATACTTGAGAAGAAACGGTGGAAGACGAAGGGCGACGGAGGTGAAATAGCGAAAACGGAGGTGGACGAATACATAAGAGAAAACGACAGAAGACGAAGGGTGCAAACACACGAAGATAAAAGAACGAGTTGCTCGAAGAGAGAGTTGCGGAATGACAACTTTTCTATTTACGGCGGCAGCGACGACCATAGCCTTGAAACAATTGATTTTAATTTTAAGGATAGAGAACATATGAAAATTGATTCTGATTTTAGGTTTTTGGGGTTTTGAGGTTTTGTTAGATTTTAAATTAAAAACTAATTTCTGGTTACAGTGCACTTGTAATTTTTAAAATCAGTTCAGTTAAAAAAACTGATTTTAAATTAAAGTTTGGTTTTCAATTTTTTTAAACCGATTTAATTTTAAAACAATTTGGTTCGGTTCGATTCTCTTAACCAATTCAGTTTCTAATTTTTTTTCCACCCCTAGTTGAAATTGAAAGTATGCTCATAATTTTGTTGTGAGAGAAGCTTATTCCCTTGCTAGTGTGGTTAGTTCTTGAACTAGTCCTCTTATTATTTTTTATTACCATTTTGTATTTTGAATACTAATGCATGATACAATCTTATTTTAGTCAAAATTAATTATTAAAACTTGTAAGATTTTGTTAAAAGAATTTTTAAAAAAGCATTGTTTGGATTTTATTTTATAAATCATATATATTAAGAAGAATTTATAGAATTTGAAAAAAAAATAGATTGATTGATTTTTTTCACATTGGAATGGTATAGTTTGCTCTACTGCTATGTTGGGCAACTAAATTCAATAGGACCGTAAAAATCGAGTGGAAAATATAGAGAAAGTTTTATTCCATACCCCCAATTATACCTATACTTCTACATATTTTTTAAAATGTTAAATATATTATGTATTTTTTTTACTATTTTAATAAATAAAAATTCTTTTTTTTTTTTACCTTCTAAAGATTTTTGGAACTAAAAAAAAAAAGTTTTTCAGTAAAGAAGCGTAAATTTAACACTACCAAAAAAATTGTTAGGAAGTTTTCCGGTAGTTATCGAAAAACCTATTCCCTACAAGTTTTTTTTTCAATTTTTTTTAATTTTTTTTATTTTAAAATTTGATAGATATAGATAATATGCTAGTATTATTTGATAAAATATGCATTGATACTACCAACGTTTTTAACACATAACATATATGAATAATTATAATTACTATCGTAAAAATATATTATTGTGATTAATTACTAAAATTAAAAAATAACAAAAAACACCAGTTAAAAAATTAAAAAAAAATAACTACCGGAAAACTTGATTTTGAAGTTTTCCAGTCATATGCGTTTCCAGAAAACTTCCGAAAAACTTAAATTTAAGTTTTCCGATAGTTCATTTTTTTTCGAAAAACTTAATTTTAAGTTTTCCAGAAAAAAATGAATTATCGGAAAAAAATGAATTACCGGAAAACTTAAAAATTTTTCTGAAAACGCATACTACCGGAAAACTTTAAAATCAAATTTTTCTGTAGTTATTTTTTTTTATAATTCTTTAACTGGTTATTTTTTCTTGTTATTTTTTAATTTTAGTAATTAATCACAATAATATATTTTTACGATAGTAATTATAATTATTCATATATGTTATGTGTTAAAAACGTTGGTAGTATCAACGCATATTTTATCAGATAATACTCGCGAATTATCTATATCTATCAAATTTTAAAATAAAATAAAATTAAAAAAAATTGGAAATAAAAACTTCCGGAAAACTTGTAGGGAATAAGTTTTCCGGTAACTAACGGAAAACTTCCCAACAAGTTTTTTGGTATTTTTCGATAACCACCGGAAAACTTCTCAACAAGTTTTTCGGTAGTGTTAAATTTACTCTTCTTCACTAGAAAACTTTTTTTTAGTTCCGAAAATCTTTAGAATGTAAAAAAAAAGTGAAATTTTATTTATTAAAATAATAAAAAATACAAAATATATTTAAAATTTTAAAAAATATGTGAGGATAGAGATATAATTGGGGAGTATGAGGTAAATCTTTCTAATAAAAAATAAATAAGCTGGGTTCTAGAAACCCAAATGAAAAGAGGTAAAGAGACAGTAAAGATTAAATCACTATGATTAAATAAGTCAAAATATTTAGAAGCAATATTTGGTTAACGCACACAAAATCTTAATTTATTTAAAGTGTGAAAATCTTCAGCCACGGTATCTTTTTGACAAAGTTAACGCAGTTGCAAAAAGGCTATTGCATATCAATAACATTATTTTATTTGTTTTAGTGAGATGAAGAATGTTTATTGTTCCACGTGAAATAAAAAACAAACATGTTAATTAAATTAATTATTTGATAAATGGGTGTTTGTATTCCCATGTGATTTAGAAACTAATGTTAGTTACACTTTATTAAAAATAATATATCCAACGTGTTGTGTATGCTTATACGAACAAAGATCTGCTGCAAAAATAAAAAAGTTGAATCCATATCACATATTTTTCAAAAGTTGAAGACAAAAATGATTCAAATGATAAACATAGGATACCTTGAGAGAATGAAAATTATGCTTCATTTTGAAGAATGTCTTCTCTCCTTATTCTCTTAGGTAACATACAAATAGGAATGACAATTGGTAGGTAGTATAGTACCCGTCCCCGTACCTGCAGTTTAAAAAAATACTCGTACCCTGCCCGAAAAAGAAGAGTAGAGCAAACGAAACATGTCCAAAAGTAAACCAACCCCTTGGACTGCTACGAAAAACACCATCTGATTTTAAAGTAGCACGATCTAATTCAAAAATTTCACTCAATTGAGCACGTCGAGCATATTTTTTCACAGTAGCAGGATCACTATAACTGACTCCATTGAGTTCGCCACCATAGAATTCAACAGTTATACCGACTTGCTCGACACTATACTTCGATTCTGCCCTTCGGAAAGGAACATCCGCTCTAACAATTCCGTCGCCCGTATCCTCGTGGTATCAACTTTAATACTCGTACCCTTGCCATCTGGATACTTAAATACCCGTACCCATATCCATTACCCGCACTTTAACAAAAATATATCGATAAATAATTTGTGATTAAATTTAAAAAAATTCCCAAATATTTGAAATCCAAATCATAAATATTACAAACTAAAATATTGTCTAACTCAAAACTTCCAAAATATATCATGATCTAACATTAGTACATTACTACAATAAATATCAAAACATATTTTATGAAGTTGCAAGTCCTATCCGAGATATGTAAAAAAATTGATATGTGTATTATATTAGTTATTTATAATTATAAAGTCACGATTAATAATATAAAAAAAAAACTCTTAAATATAAAATCACAATTATTTACTTCTTCATCAGAATTAAATATGTGCATAGGGACTAAAATTTTTTTTTCAAATTTTTTTAATTATTAAAATTGTACTTTTTTTAGGCTAAATAGCACCCGTGGTCCCTTAACTTAATTTCAGTTAACGTTTTAGTATTTTATCTTTCTTTTTTTCCCGATTTGGTCCTTTATTTTAATTTTAAGTTACAATTTGATCTTTTATGTTTTAAAATGTCAACAATGTTATCCTTTTTTTTTTACAAAAATTCAAAAAATTCATCAAAATTTTCAACCAAAATCCATAAAATTATTTATATTCTTCAATATAATACAAATTTAATCAAATTCGAAACTCAAATCTTCAAATAAACTCATATTTCCATTTTTAACAAAATCAAATAAAGAATAAAATTTGATGAAATTTTTGTATGAGTTTATTTGAAGCTTTGAGTTACGAATTTGATGAAATATGTATTATATTAAAGAATATAATTAATTTGATGAGTTTTGGTTGAAAATTTTGATGAGTTTTTTGAATTTTTGTAAAAAAAAATGGATAATATTGTTGACATTTTAAAACATAAAAGATCAAATTGTCACTTAAAATTAAAATAAATGACCAAATTGGGAGAAAAAAAAGATAAAGGACTAAAACGTTAATTGAAATTAAGTTAAGGGACCACGGGTGCTAAAAAAAATTGATATGTGTATCATATTATTTATTTATAATTATAAAGTCACGATTAATAATATAAAAAAAGTCTTAAATATAAAATCACGATTATTTACTTCTTCATCATAATGAAATATGTGTATAGGGATTAAAATTTATTTTTCAAATTTTTTTAATTATTAAAATTGTACTTTTTTTATTAAGGGCTCAATTTTTAAGATTAGAACAATACCTCCAAAATCTATTCCTATTTACTAATATATTTTCTTGATGATTTACTTATATGTTTATTTTTCATGAGAATCCGAAAATTATGAAATGAATTACTTAAATCCGTTAATTTGTTTGTAATAAAAATGAGAGGTAGAGAGACATGAGATAGTAGAGAGTGAGAGAAATAGTAGTTAGAGATTGGAAGGAGAGATAGAGATGCATAAGATAGTAGAGAAACATATGTGTATTTAGAAAAATCATGTATTTAAAAAATATTTTTTCAAACAAACATGTTTTCTTGAAAATCATTTTTATGTCTTTTATGGTAATTTTTTAGTTTAAAAAAATTATTTTTATAAAATTGTATACAAACATGTTAAAAATTATTGTACAAAAAAAATCATTTTTATAATAGTAAACAAACGGGATTTAAAAAATCATATTTTAAAAAATCTCTAAAAAATAATCTCTAAATTATTTAAAACAAAAATCATTTTTATTTAAGCTAAAACAAACTTACATACTAATAATAATAACAATAATAATAATAATAATAATAATAATAATAATATTATATGTGCGGGGCGGGGTGGGTATTATAGTACCCGTACTCGCACCCATACTCGTTTAATTTTGCGGGTAATTACCCCGTCCCCATACCCATACCCATTATACGAGTTTTTACCCTACCCATTATAGATTTTTTTTCGGGTACCCACTGAGTTTGGGTCTAATTGCCATCCCTAAATATAAACCTCAACATAAAAATCTCTCTTAGAGTGATTTTAGTTATTGTGTTGAAATGTTTCCTTTCTATGTTGATTTTAATTTTTGCTTGTGAAGATTTTCCTTTGCCTTTATTGATTGTTCCCTATGAAGCCCTTGTTGTTGTTTTGTTATTGTGGAAATATTTTTTACTATACTCATAGATTAGTATCTCTTAGGTGACTCATATCTAATCAAATTAGTACATATATTTAAGTTTTCAAATGTATTTATATATTTATAGATAAGTATACAGTA
Organism: Cicer cuneatum; assembly: GCA_037974295.1. NCBI lineage: Eukaryota > Viridiplantae > Streptophyta > Magnoliopsida > Fabales > Fabaceae > Cicer > Cicer cuneatum. Next base: position 5,529,559 of record JBBPBO010000003.1, on the reverse strand, counting down.
CAATTCATTGTTTAAAGAATGAAATAGTATTTTTGCTATATATTTATATGTAGCTGATTTGTATTTGTTTTTATTGATATAGGCATATCACTACATTTAAGAGATCTTACAAGATATTGGTTCCTTAGTTAGATTGTCGCAGAAGCTTATTAATTCATGGAGTCCAAAGTTTATATCATGAAAGTGGAGGTGACGCAACAATCAACCGATCATATGTATTGCAATTACAAAAGAAGGTAAATTTAGAAAGAATCTGTATTATTTATTGTTATTTTAGTTATTATAGAATGATAACAAAATTTAACAAAAAATAAAAAAATAACATACTAATATGTTTACTTCTTTTTTTTATTTTATCATTTGATTTAGGGAATATTTAAATCGAACCGTTGCTTTTGAAAAAAACTTAATTATGGAATATCTCTCAAAGAACAGAGACAATAGCGGGACAATCAACAAAAATTGATACGGTGAAAAGGGACAATAGCTGGAGCTTGTCAGTTTCTTAGTTACATTGTCGCCGCAGGAGTCGCAGGGGCTTATCGGTTCCTTAGTTACATAGTGGTTGTTGCAGGGGCTTATAAACTTAGAAAGAATTTGCATTATTTAATGTTATTGTAGTTATTATCAAATAATAACAAAATTTAATAAAAAAAAAATAACATCCTTGATATGCTGCTTACTTCTTTTTTTGATTTTATCATTTGATTTAGGGAATATTTAAAAAAAATAAAATTTAATTATGGAATATGGGTTAAAGAACAAATGTAAATTACAGAAAAGGAACTAATCGACTGCGATACAGAAAAGGATGCACTGGTGGTAATATACACAAGGCATTTGGGTACATCACCAAAAATGGAATTTATATTGACGGACATAAATGTACAAGATACAATTACTATAAGAGGTTCATGGTGGGGTGCCTATTCCATTCATATAAAAGGATTAAACTTATCTGCATTATACGCTACTTAAAAGAAACAACGTTATGAGGTTGCTTTTACATAATGGTATATGAACGAATTTCCTTTCTAAAAATTGAATTTTTGTTTTTGTCTCACATACTTTTTATCTTGTAAATTTGATTTTATAAATTGTAAAAACTTATCAATATTTAATATTATATCTTTATGAGTGTAGATTAAGAGTTGGAAAGTTGAAAAGAGGAGGCACCAATAGAGAATTGATGACCACTACGCTTTGGGTTGCAGTTGACTTCATTATTACATGTTCTACATACAAGCAGTCGTTAGAGATACAAGAAGTCGTTAGAGATAAATATTCTGTGGTATACTCGCAAGTCCTATAATCCATGAGGTATCTTGTCTTTTAGTTTATCGGAATGCTTTTAATTGTGTTCATGTTTTGACAGATTTTTGATGTATGACTTAATATAGAAGATAAAACTGGTAAAAGAATAGGGTAATGTGACAAAGATAGTAGCTTGTGTCAGGAATCAATGAAGAAAAAAGATGATAAAGAATAATTAGCTACGGCTGCTGCGTTGGAGTGACATACAAAATATCAAAGTGGTTCCTTAGTTACATTGTCAAAGTTGACTCAGTGACAATGTAATTAAGAAACCGGCTGATATTTTGTATGTCTCTGGAATGCAGAATTAGTCTTTATATCTTTTTCTTTATTCCTAATACAAGCTACGATCTATGTCACATTAAGCTTCTCTTTTACCTGTTTCTTCTTCTACATAAATCACGCATAAATTTTTTGTCAAAACGGTTTCATAACCCGACAATATTATAAACACAATTAGACTTATTCCGATGTTAAAAACAATATACCTCTCATGGATTATAGGACATCAGGTTGCAAGTAATATATTACAAACTATTCATCTCGACTTCCTTGTATGTAGAACATGTAATAATGAAGACATAGACAAATATGTGACTAGTCAACAAGTTCCGTCATTTTTGAAGCCGCCACTGGTTCCGTCGACGTTGATACCCTCCTTTTTTTGCTTTTTCTTCTCATCAACTGTAAATGGAGAAAAGATGCTTCGCAGACACACATAGGTACATGCGACATGATCTGAGTTCCTTGTTTTAACACGCGTTTTTACTTATTCAAAGCACAATAAGTTTTTTGTTATATTTTTCATTTCTCTTACGATCTGGGTTTGATTAAATAACTTCATTTTTAAATCTATGTTGAGGTACTGAATCTACTGAGCGTGCCATTATCTATGTGTTGGAAGGTCGTCGTCACTATGAGCAAAAACAAAAAGGTTATGGTTTATTTTATAATGGGTCATTTAGTGTTTTGAATTTGTTTTCAGTTTTATGATTTGTTACATTTTGAATATGTTAAAGTTTTGTTTTTGTTATGGGTTTGATTTCTGAAATTTTATCATATAATGGGTCTTTTAGGGTTTGTAAAAGTTTTCTCTTTTGGGTTTTTTATGGTTTCGTTCTGGTTTTTTTAAGTTGGGTTCAATGTGTTTAACTTAGGGTTTGTCTTTAAGGTTTTATTTTCCATTTATGTGTATATATTTTAAAAGAATTTTAGTTACACTCCAAAAAAATTGCCTTATACCTCACTTTTAGTTATGGTAGTTGATGTCGTAAGTACATTTATCATTTACCTACAAATGTATGTAAAAAACTGTAGCTAAAGGACTAAAGGAAATATTCACTTCCCGAAGCTGCAGTTGTATGCGGTGGTATGTGTAGTGGTGCTCGCAAAGCTGCAGTTGATTTGTGGATGGTCGATTGCGGATCTGAAGTGAACTTCGCAGGTGTGTTCATGAAAAGAGCGGATAGGGTTTGAATAGGTTGGCTTGATATCATTGATTCACCATTTTTATAGTTTTTTTTCTAGATCATTGAAGCTATTCTTGTATTGCATGGTCATCGTTCAAAATTGTTTTTTTTTTATTTCAAAAATTTTGTTTGATGTAATATGATGTTTGAAATTATGTGTTAGGTTATGGCTGTTTCACACTTCCTAGATGTATGATTTAATTTGAGTATATTGTCCAGCTATTGTGTTTTCAATTTTGTTTGTAAATTTCACTATCACTGGATTTGTGGTTTGTAATCATTTGATTTGTTACTTGAAGCTTTTGTTGGTTTGATTCAGTTTCATGAGCTGATGAGAGTTGATACTTAGTATCGTTGGCTATAAGGGGCTGTAAGTTGTAAATCCGGAAGGAGGAACTGAAGATTCTGAAGAAAAAGCTAAAAAGGGACAATGGAAAGATGAGGTATATAGTACAACTTATCATCATCTCTGTGTCAAGTACAGTGAAAATTGAATTGATGGTGAGTTTGGAAAAATCACAGTCACATCGTGATTCCATCGATCACACTGAGATTGTAAGGGACTAAATTGATTGTAAGGGACTAAATTCATCTTTTGAGGATCCTTAGAATAGATACATGCGACATAATTTGAGTTCCTTGTTTTTGTTTTTAATGATCTTAGTGTTTTTACTTATTCAAAGCACAATAAGTTTTTTGTTATATTTTTCATTTCTCTTACGATCTGGGTTTGATTAAATAACTTCATTTTTTCATCTATCTTAAGGTACTGAATCTACTGAGCGTGCCATTATCTCTGTGTTGGAAGGTTGTCGTCACTATGAACAAAAACAAAAAGGTCAGGGTTTATTGTATAATGGGTCTTTTAGGGTTTTTGAATTTGTTTTCAGTTTTATGATTTGTCACATTTTGAATCTATTAAACTTTTGTTTTTGTTCTGTATAGCGTCAAAGTTTTGTTTTTGTTCTGTTAAAGTTTTGAATCTGTTTTTGAATAGCATCAAAATCCGGTAAAATGGGGACTATTGGTGAAATAGTGGAGAGATAACAAGAGGTGGATGCCTGAACTGACACAAATTCATATAAGGTTCTTCGTGACTGCATTGGGTTTGTGTCCCTCACCCGCGTTTTGGGTCGGTTGTTTTTGGACTTGAACCCGCCCGAATTGATCCAATGTCTAGCCCTAAGAGATTAGACGGATCTGATTCCATGACTTTTGTGGCCCTATTTTTCTCTCTCTCTCTCTCTCTTTTAGAGAAACATTAAACCCATAATAGATTTTATTGAAGAGAGTTTTGCTTGAGGACAACTTAATTGATTACTAGAAATGAAAAAACTCAAATCAACAATGGTACAAAGGCGTTGGCACGACGGCAAAGTCGGGTAAGACAAGGACTATTGGTGAGACTGTGGAGAGATAACAATAGGTGGATGCCTGAACGACACAAATTCGTAGAACTTTCTTCATGACTTGTGTTGTCTTCTAAGCTAAAACAAATAAGGCCAATGTAACACTTTAAGTCATTGCAAATTCGTAGAACATTCAATTGAATTATCAATACAGTTAAGTCAAAGAAATGAAATCAATAATGTCAAGTTGCACGAATGTAATGTTGAAGCATTTCCTACTCATCAGGGCAATACGGTTAGTCTTTCTCTTCAAACCGAGCCTATACAAAGAAGAAATCTTAATGGAAAACCAAAAGTTTCAAGAAATGGAAAATCTGCAAACAAGAGATTAAATACATTTTTTAGTATGAATGAACCTGTCGAATTGTGCATCAATTTGTATATCAGTATTTGTTGGAACAAATGTGTGAATTTAAAAATTGTTGAAGTCCCACATTAGAAAACTCTCATTTTGAATAGTTTTAATCATTATATAAATATTCTCAAAATTTTGTTCAAGTCCCACATTGGTTAGAAAAACAATTGTGGGTTTGCTTGCAGTTCCCAACTTTTTCTTTTCTCCCTCTTATATTCTGCTCAGCTAATTTACGAGCCACTTCTCCCCTTTCTTTCTGTCCCTTCGACATTTTAGAGCAGTTGTTATACCGTAGTCCCTTCGATATTTTAAAGCGGTTGTTATACCGTAGTCCCTTCGATATTTTAAAGCGGTTGTTATACCGTAGTCCCTTCGATATTTTAGAGCGGTATTGTACCGTAGTCCCTTCGATATTTTAGAGCGGTTGTTATGCCGTAGTTCCATCAAGTTTTGAGTGGTCACAATACCACTATCCTTAATCGCCTTATTAAGGGTGACTTTAACCGTCATATTGAGAATGACTTTAACAGCCTTATTGAGGGTGTAATTCTAGAACGGTTTTCTACGGTGCAGTGGAACTCCGATACAGTGAATCTGAGCTGTTTTATCCTGGGGACGGCGTGGTTGATAGTCTGGCTTGCACAATTTGGGCAGTGCCGCGAAACGTCTTAAAGAGAGCGACCTAGTCCGCGATTCAACCCAGTAATATCTTCGGTGGCACAAATTGTGATTTTTAAATAGTTTTTTCAAACTTAAAATACAACAAGTATCTCAATTCTCACATAACTATTTATGTTGGGCAGACTTTTCATGGTCAGAATCTCTGAATTCGACTGCAGCTAACAACTGTCGTTATGACAGTTCCTTAGGTATGTCCACACTCAATTATATTCTTCTGTCATGCTCCTTTAATCAAGCGTCTTCATTAATTTGACTTTTTTTGATGATCAACGATTACATCATGTACTGATTTTAGGATTGTTAACCAAGAAATTTGTCAGTTTGATCCAAGATGCTAAGGATGGTACCCTTGATCTATTATTGTTATTATTGTTACATAACACAAGTGCTACATTGGCAATTATGTACCCTTGATCTAAGCTAAAACAAAGGATGCTATTATTGTTATTCATAAATCATTTTTAGTGTGTATGCATTGCAAATTTTTATTATCGGAAATGATTTTTGACACAAAGAATTCAAATACTTTATTTCGAGCTTACTTTATATAATTTTTAATTTTATATTAATTATTTCTCTTTTTTCAAAATCTGAATACACTTAAATTGAATATATTTTATAGGGGGTCAGCAACTTTATGTCTAATTATTGATTATGTTTTATTATTATCCTGGTTAAGAATCCAATTTCAATATAGATAGGATGTGACAATTTTGGAATTCAATTCTTTACTATCACATAATTTGTGTAATTTATGAACTTCAATATCTTCTAAGGCGTCAATTTGATTGCCTTCACGGATTTATTCACTTCATTTAATTATTTATTTTACCCCTTAAAAGAATAATAAAAAGGAAAATAAATTATTTACATTAATAAAAGAAAGAAAAATATTTTTTATGATTTGGTTTGACAAGGAGAAAACTTTGCTCCTACGTACTCCAGGTGCAATAGAGAAATCAAAACACACGTAGTTCTTGGGTAAAATATTTATGTGTTATTTAATTTTATTATTACTCTATATTAACTATTGTTTTAATATAGTTATTATTATATACATATCTAAAAGTAAAAATGTAATAATACTAGTAATAATAATAACCAAAAAAATATGAGATGTCTATTCACAAATTGTATTTTTGTTTTTGTATTTTTTGGTTTTAAAATAAAGAAAAATTGATTTTTTTTTGTTAGAAAACAATTGTAACGCAGTGGGCACAAAACAGATGGACGCGACGGTGAAGCAGCCTATTAAAGGATTTATTTGTGCGTTGTCGGATCTGTCACGATACAAGGCCACCTGCGGTTGGGGTGATTGATGCGGCACGACGAGCGATGATGAATTTCATTCAGCGGCGGTGACTATTAATTCTAATCCAAAGGAAAAGAAAAAAAATATATTATTTATTTGTTGTTATGATTTTTTTTGAGTTATTTGAAAAACCATGATGTTAGTTTTGTGTTATGTTACAATTCGACGAAATTTGTTTTACTTGGTGATTGATTTATAAACATCAATTATTTATATTTTTCTTTTTAGTATTTGTGTTGCAAAAATTATTTTAGGAACAGATAACTTAAAAAAAATTAAAGCTTAACATAGGAGTTTACTTTTTGCATAAACAGAATAATAAGAAGAAAATTAGAGAGTAATAAGAAAGGATGCGATACATTTTATTAGAGAGTTTACTTTCTTGAAATTAAAGCTTAACTACATTTTATTTTAAAGGATGCGATACAAAGAATAATAAGAAGAAAATTATAGAGTAATAAGAAAGCGATACCTTACTGCTAAATTAGTTTTGCATTGACTAATTTTACCAAGTTCAGATTCTCCGCTCCTCTCTTGCCTATGATTCTTTCTTTTTTAGTGCTATCTTTCTCTACTCTTGGTGTCAGACTATTTATAGACTTTCTAGGTGTAGTTTACAAAAGACAAGAAAATATTTATGGATTGATTACCAATTACTATTCATCAATTTGTTTTCGGTTTCTATTCATTCAAATGGTAACCATTATGCTGATTTTTATTACTACTCATCAATTTCTTTTCAGTTTCTTTTCATTCGAATTATCACCATTATGCTGATTTTTATTACTATCAATCCATTTCTTTTCGTTTTTTTTCTTCTTTTAATTGATCACCATTATACTAATTTTTATTACCATCAATCCATTTCTTTTCAGTTTCTTTTTATTCAATTATGTACTTTTTTTTTGTTTTAGAAAAGAGTGAACGTCTGAACAAGAATGAGAGGCAAATAAGAACCAGAAACACTCATGATTGTCTAAAGTTTATAGCCTAATTATTTATTTTTATTTATTATATTCTTATCATTTATATATATATATATATATATATATTTGTATAAAATGTGTAAAGAAAGCGGATAAAATTAAGTGTCAACAATGGATTTTCACGTTTTCATCAAAATGGACCAACAAAAAAGGAATATTAAGAGCATTAGACTTAGAGGAAGTGGATTAAAGAGCATTAGACTTAGAGAAGTGGATTAGTGGGGGTGAATAACGAGATAAGAATAAAATGAATATACTAAGTCAGATTTCATCACAAATAATAATGATTTTCTACTAAAATATTCTTTACTTAAAAACATGGGATACACAACATTCATTTAAACATTTGAAATATAAAAAAATTTACAACAATAATTATATTGATGAACTAAGTTTGGACTCATTTTAAAGTGAATTGTGTGAGAATTAGCAGCATCAAAAAAGAGTAAATCAGATACACTAATATTAATATACATATAGAAAACAAAATTATGAGCAAGAATGAGGGGATTCAGCTATGGGCCATGGCCCATGGGCTGTCCCGTTATAAATCCCACAACCACATTTCAGGTTTTATACCATGCACCCTCACACCTAAACCTCTCACCCCCATTTTTTGTGAAATGTCTAAAATACCCCTATTGTTAACTTATAACCCTAAATCAACAAAAATCCCATCATTTTTTCACCCTTCAGATTCGGAACTTTAGTGCATTCTCTGATACCTTCGAAAAGTTCAAAGCTTCGAAATTCATCCTCCAACAACATTCGAGTATTTCCCATCTCCAGAAACCCAGAAAAGTAAGTATATTTCAAACTTTTTGATATTCTTGAAACTTTATAAACTTTCGAAGTTCTGTTTTCCAGATATTAAAGCTTTGAAAGTTTGGTGTTCATCCAAACTTTCGAATATTTTCCAGATTTTCTCAGATTTTCCAGAATATGAACTTCGGAACTTTGGTTTTCTTGAAAACTTTCGAAGGTTTTCTAGATATTAAAGCTTCGAAAGTTTGGTGTTCGTCCAAACTTTCAAAAAATTCCAGATTTTCTCAGATTTTCCAGAATATGAACTTCAGAACTTTGGTTTTCTTGGAAACTTTCGAAGGTTTTCCAGATATTAAAGCTTCGAAAGTTTGGTGTTCATCCAAACTTTCGAAAATTTTCCAAATTTTAAAGCTTCGAAAGGTTAGTGTTCATCCAAACTTTCGAATATTTTCCAGATTTTCCAGAATATGAACTTCGGAACTTTGGTTTTCTTGAAAACTTTCGAAGGTTTTCCAGATATTAAAGCTTCGAAAGTTTGGTGTTCATCCAAACTTTCAAAAATTTTCCAGATTTTCTCAGATTTTCCAAAATTCTACTTTCCAGATTTTTGTAAGAGTCATATTTTGTGTAGTTGATTATATTTCCAGATTTTTTCAATTATTGATATATTGATATAACATTAACTAAATTTTGCAGTGCCTAGAATTAGAGGTGCGTTTGGACAAATTATTCTCACTATTGCGGATAGAATTCTGCCTACAGCATCAAACAGACGACAAAATGAAGCCAACCGCTGTAGTAGACACGAGGAAGTTCAGTAGGATGTCCCTGAGCCTGAGCATGTTCAGGAAGATGAGCATGCACAGATGGAGTATGAGCCTGCTGAACATGAGGTTGGTGCTGATGAGGATCAGCAGTCCGGTTTCCCTAGAGGACTAGTGGTTACATCTGTGCTGACATTGTACGAACACCACGTGGCGTGTAAGATATGGGAATGAGATGTAAATGTTAATTAATTAATTAATTTTTTAAATAAGAAATGGGAAGGGGAGGTAAATTTTAATTTATTGATATGTTCTTTATTTAATTACTTGTAGGATCGTGGCTCGTTGAAGGTGATTACCCATGGTTTGAAACTGAGAAGGTTTGCGGAAGTTTATATACCAGAAGTTGTACAGCATTGGATTCGAGAATCTGTGCTGTTACATTTGTCTTCCGCTTACTTGACTATGGCTGATGCTGCTCTAATATCCTCCTTTGTGGAAAGGTGGCATAGGGAGACCAGCTCGTTTCATTTGCCATTCGGAGAGATGACCATCATGTTAGACGACGTCGCCACTCTCCTTCGTATCAAACCATGCGGTAATTTTTTTGATGCACCACTGAACATGAATACTAATAATGCTATGATGGCGGCACATGAGTTACTAGGAGCCACTTGGGAGGAAGCTGCTGCTGAGATCAACTACAACAAGTGTGAACAGTATAGGTTGCAGTGGTTGCGCGATTTATATCAGCGTTTAATTCAAGCTAACATGTATGAGTGTGCTGCCATAACTTATCTATTGCATTTAGTTGGTAGCACCATTTTTGCTGACAAAACACACACTCGTGTGGAAGCAAAATATGTTAGTTTGTTTTCTGATTTAGATCTTTGTCGGGATTATGCATGGGGTGCTGCTGCATTGGTTGTGCTATACGACAACTTGGGAGATGGAGCCGTTCATCACACTAGACAGCTGGGGGTTACATGACCCTATTACAGGTATTTGAATTTATTTATTTATTTAGTTGTGTTATTTATTTATGTAATTATTTAGTTGTGTTATTTATTTATTTAATTATTTAGTTGTGTTATGTATATATTTATTTGATTATTTAGTTGTTTTATTTTTTGTGTTATTTATTTAATTATTTAGTTGTGTTATTTATTTATTTATTTATTAATTCGTGTTTTATTAATTTGTGCAATGCTGGATTTACGAGCACTTTCCTAGGATCTGTAAACGCGGTGATAGTGGAACGGTTCCCGCACATCTTCCAAGAGCATGTAGGTGAACTGCAAAACACGCAGTTGAAGGTGGACTGATGACATACATGCGGAGACTTGACTCTATGTTGCTCGATGATGTATTGTTTACACCATATGATGATGATCGAGCTAATCATCCTTTTGTCTCATCTTCGATGTTCTCCATATACCTTCGATGGGCAGGAGTTTCAGTTCCATATTTGCCAGAGTGATGTCTTTGACAGTTTGGTCGTATTCAGTGCATTCCGCGTGACGTTCCTCGGATGCCTACGAGTATAGATTAGGAGTGGCAGAATAATGTTAGATCATGTATAGCTACATTCCGGAGTCTATCTCCTTTGGCGACATTTCCGGGAGAAGTCACTGCAGACTACTTTGCATGGTACCTTAATATTTCACATCCTCTGATCCTCCCTCCACCTACTGATGCTCCTTTCAGTACACCTTTTGCTGCTCCACTTTCCAGGTCACCTACTGCTGCACACGATTCCCAGATTCCATCGTATCATCTGCACGTGCTGGTCCATCATCAGAACGAGATTGGCTAGCATATGAGCTTATACATAGGGGATTACTGTGTGTAACTCCATTTGGTGAAGCTCATAATATATTCACTGGGTTAAGCAGACTCTTCCCAGTAGACGATTAGTTATTGTGTGTTGCCATTAAATTGTATAAATATATTTTTATATTAATATCTATTTTTTTATATCTATTTCGTATAAGTAAATGATTAAAGTTCAACTTGTTACCACATAACCATAAGTAAATTATAATGTCTAAAAGTTCAAACATAAATCTTTATAATAACTAAATGTCTAAAAGTTTAAACATATAATCTAATCTTGACTTAATGAAATACAAGATGATTTGTCAAATGATGGATCAATGTGTTCTCAATGCTTAATACGTTATACATAAGCTATTTGCCATGTCTTTGCACAATCACTACAAAAGTCTTTCCATTTTTGTGAGGTAGGTGGCAACGGACAATCATACTTCAATTTGATCTGAAAAATAAAATAGTAAACATTAATTTATCTAAACAAGCAAATATTATTATTAAACATTACTATAGATCATAAAACTTATCTGTACCAAATGACTTTCATTGATGAATCCAATTGCTATTAAATGATTAAGAGAATAATCTTTCGATGGTCCTTTATTCAGCGGAAAGAATGTCATATTCAGATTACGCGACAATGATACCAATATGACATTATATCTTGTTGCAATCATGTAACCTAAATCTGGTATAGTCATCCACTTATATTTTCATTGAGCACCCAATCTAGAAATCATCAACGACTTCTGCATGGTTTCAACGTTGTCATCGAAAACTTTGGAATAAAGGTCTTTATGTAAATTAATCTCTTTCTCCAATTGTGTTCGAACTAAAGGCCAAGTTTCTTCTGTCCAACCTAACAAAGCTCCAACGGCGCGATACCCACAATTTCCATCAGGCTCAACATCTATTATGTCCTCGATATACAGATGAATGAATGTAGGAAAATGTATCTTAGATAATTGCCTTGCAGGACCCTGTGATGATTGACTTGCAGGACGCTGTGATGATTGACTTGCAGAACGTTGTGATGATTGACTTGCAGGACGCTGTGATGATTGCCTCGCAGAACGCTGTGATGATTGATTTGGAGATCCATGAGATGCATCGACATACTCCCAATATGATGGATCACGAGGACTATCAAATTCTTTTCTCCTTTTAGTACCTCCTTTGGTTTTCACTTTATGAGGTGGTGGAACCATTGTTGTTGTTTGTGGAAATACAAGTTCACGCACCTTTGCTTTGAATATCCTTTGACCAACAATATCTTGTTTCTTCATGTATGCCTTCATTGCTTCCAACTCTTCTGAAAAATCATAATTTGATAAAGATTCTTCATCCTCCAATTCTTGCTCAATGCTTAATTTCCTCCAAAAAATATGAATGCTATCTAAGGGAATAACATTACCAGACATCTGCAATTTTGCCAACTCACAAGCACATGGTAATCCATGAGTTGTTCTGATTGAGCAACCACATTTTGTTTTGTTAGTACCTACAATCTTCATCCTCTTCAATTGTTTGTCAATAATTTCAAAACATTTCCTTGACACACAATGATGTAATCTCTGATAGAATGGTGAATTATACCCATGCTCCACATCGAGAATAGATTTATGAAAAGTTGATTTGAGGCTACACAATTGGTTCTTCAACATCATATTCACAGCATCCCAACTTTTACACAAGTCTCCCTTACTAGTCTGCAACATGTTTTTCAATCTCCAATGAGCAGACTCCGCTCTACAAATAAATTAAATAACACAAATTAAAACAAATCACATAAATCACTAAATCATTTTTCTGAAACAATACAAATCATTATTTAAAAATACATGTTGGTCGCTGTGTTCCCTAAATGCATCACTATGTTCGTCCAAGCCATGACAAATCTTTCTTTGTAAGGTGTCAACCATGAATCTTTAACATAATCAACAAAAAGAATAATATCCGCACACACTAGCTCAAAGTGTTGCAAGTGATGATCATACTCCTCCACACTAGCCGAAAATACAATTTTTTTCCATAAATCCATTACTTCATCTTGTCTATCCTTACTCACATATTGTTTGCATCTTGCCCCAACATTTTTTTCAATATGAAAACGACACAGCAAATGAATTGAAGTAGGAAATACAACACCAATAGCATTCATCATGGCAAGATCTCTATCCGTCACAATAACTTTAGAAATTAAATTTTCAGATACGAACAGTTGTCTTACCTTTTGAAATGCCCATATGAAGTTATCTTGTCGCTCTTGTTCTAAATAGGTAAATGCAACCGAAAATGTCAAACTAGTAGATGTCACACCGACAACTTCAAGCAACGGTAACCGATATCTATTTGTTTTGTATGTGCTATCACATATCAAAACAAAATGAAACGTGTTCAACAGCTTTATACAATCAGGATACGTTCAAAATATGTCTCTTAGAACATCTGAATTATCCCGTCTTCTTGTCCAGTGCACATAATTTTCATTTTGTATTAACTTCAACAGATGTTGCACTTTTGTGTATGAACCTCTCAAAGATGATCGATAAGTACTTCTTGCTTTATATATTTGAGTGGAAATTGTGACATTATCTTTATTTTTCTCTTTCAAAGCATTCAAAATGAACCTTGGTGCAAGTTTATACTTTGTCATGTCGTTGACAAAATTTTTCTATTCTTCATTTAGATGCCCAAAATATGAATGACCGTATAAAGTATTGGCTAAATCGTGATTGTGTGTTCCACAACGAACACTAATTTTCCATCCTTCATCCAAACTCGATTGTATACATTTGAGTTTAAACGGACAATTTTCCTTGTGAGAACAAGTTACTGTTGATTTTGATTTTGATTTATATCTTCCGCCTCTTTCGCATCCCAAAATTAATTTGTCTTTTCTGCCTCTCTTTCGCGTTGCTTTATCTGATCGAATGGTAACAATTAAAATTCCATTTTGCATTCCAATTTTTTTTGCCATTCAAATACAGCTTCTCGAGAAGGAAATATCTACAAAACATATATTTCAAATAAATATTTCAGAATAAAATAAAACATTAATATATGTTAATACATTAAATTTATCAGTTCTAAATTTAATTATCGATTAAAATACTTGATCAGTGATAAATTTATCTGTAGAATCTATAGTCGCAGTTGTAGCAGGAACCTCAACTCTACTCATACCTGATTCTAAAAAGTTTACTCTATTTAATTAATAATAATAATAATACATATTTAAAAAATAAAGTAAAAATTATTCAAAACCTTCGAAAGTTTCATTTTGAAATGAAACTTTCGAATTTAGTTTCGAAACTTTTCCCAATTGAAACTTCCGAAAGCTCTTCGAAAGTTTGGCCAAAGTGAAACTTCCGAATGAATTTCGGAACTTTGCCCAAAAGTGAAACTTCCGAAGTATGTTCGAAACTTTGCCTTCCAAGTGAAACCTTCGAAAGGTTTCGAACGTTTTAGTTTCAACAAAAATTTCGAAATTGTTGACGAGATCACACAAATTTTCACTTCGAATGTTTCAACATTTAAGAAATTTTCGAAATTTTCACAAACATACTTTCGATAATTTGAAAGATTCGACTTATACGATAAAATACTAAACTTTCAAACTTAAAAAGTGATTTTTAATTTTTTAAAAATAAATTTATAATTGGTAAAAAGGATATTTTAAGAATTTACAAAAAATAGGGGGTGAGAGGTTTAGGTGTGGGGGTGCATGCTATAAAACCCCCACATTTCATCTTTGGACCCACATTTTTTTTAATTTTAAAATAGGTAACAAAGTACGCTAAAATCTTGATATATTAATCGATAATCACATGACAAACTAGAAAACAAAAATGTATTGTAAATGAAGTAATGGTGGCACTAAAAGGTGAAGCTCTAAACAAAGCGTCGCCTCATATGCTTTTCTAGATTCGGATTTTGATTCGATCTCACTTTGTTCAAACTGCTCATATTTCAATCCTACCTTATCAAATCAGGTACCTCTTCTTCATTTTCATCACATTTTACGTTTTTTTTTAAATACTGTTGTCGAAATTCGGCCATGGCGAGATTTTGACAAACCGCCGTACAATTGTGGTGGCGTATCGGTTTTCGCGTGGCGGAGCCATGGCAGCCGCAATGAAATTCGCGGCCATGCCGGAAGAAGAAGAAAAACCCTAAAAAATTGAAAAAAAACACGACCCGACCCAATTAGTTAAAAACCAGGCCCAATTTTAAAACCCTTTTTTTACTGTTTAGATCATCAATAAAAACAAAAAAAAGATTACTTTTACCTTTTTTTACTTTCTCCTCAACTCTTCATCTATCTTCCAGATGGTGCATTTTTTTTTCTTATTATTTTTTATTTGTTTTCTGCTCTGTTCTAAACTTCTTTTTCTGTGTTTCAAATTATTTTAACTCTGTTTTTATTTGTTTATATTCATTCAGTTGTTAAATCATCGTAAATTAATTTAATTTGGTTTTTAATCGATGTTTTATTTTATTTCTGGTTGTTTTTTTAACGTGTATATATATAAAATAAGTTTTTTAATGTCCGCCGCGTACCCCCAAATCGATTTCATATCCTCCACCCAACACCTAGTGTGAGCCGCCACCCACTGCTGCAAACTAGATCCGTGATCAGAGACCGTCAACCACCACTGCGATCTCATTTATGTCGTGAGATACACTTTTGTCATCGGTGCGCACAGATTTCCGGTGCCATCTACGTTTGATTGCGAATCTGATTGCGAGTCTCCACCACCGATTCCGATTTCTCCATTGTTGGTGCATCTCTTTAACCTTTCCTCTTCCCCCACCTCTGTCTTTGTATGTCTGCACTGTTTTCGTGTTTTTTATTTAATCTAATTGTCCGAAAGACTTGCAAAAGCTCAACGAATATAGTTTTGAACCATGAACCAATTTTTATGAAAATGGTTTTAATAACTGAACCAAACTATTAGCATCAGAAGAAATTATGGCGGTGGTATATTGAGAAAAGGTATATTTTATATCAGTAATTGGTTGTTGCACTGTTATTATTGTTGCACTGTTATTATTTTTGGTACTACTGATCATATAATATTTTTTGTCACGAGGACATACAAAAATATAGGGCGGTGGTGCGCCAACCTGTCATGCTTTGTGAAACGAATTCTTTTCACAAATTCTGATTCAATTTATATAAGAGGTTAATGTTATAATAAATTTGTTTTGTTACTAATGATTTGAATGTGTGCTTACTATTTTTTTTGTTCGTAATCTTTTATATAAGAAATATTTAAATAGGATAACTGGTTTTCGAAAACATTTCATACAGTTGATATAGTTGAAAACATTTAAAAGAGATTTCCGGATTATAAAAAATTTGTTTGGTAAAAATCATTTGGTAGAAACTGGGGCAAGTTTCTAAAGTTTCTAGCATCATGATGTTATTCACAAAATAAGAATAGAATTTAACAAATAAGAGGGTCCACACAAAATGACAACAGATTTAACAAATCAAAGAGTGTACCCAACTTCTATTCTTTAACCCCAATTCAGCTAAAGAATATATTTACTCGAGAAATTTTAGTTACACAACCGCCACCAACAAACCTTCATCATCCTTAAACAATAGATTCATTATTTTGTCTTTGTCCCCAACACCAACTCATAGGATATACTGTTGAAACATGTACTTTATGCCCTAATTTTTGAATTTTATGTACCCTTCATGCCCTAGTTTTTACCGAATCAATTCTTTATAATTCAAAAATCTTTTCAGCTCTGACCCTTATCAATAAACCATGATTTAAATATTTTCTATAACTAAACACAATGACCGGCTGTCCCGCCACTCCTCTCATGAGGGAGGCTTCATCAAAGCAGTATGGTTTTAAACCCATTCTGCCACAGTGTTTCTGAAACGAAATAGCCGTACCCCAATCGGTAGATGTGGCGTACTACGGCATATCCTATATCCTATAATCCATGATGATGATGTGGAGATGGTATCTAATTGGAATGCTTCTAACTGTGTGTTCATAACAATGCTCGGTTATGAAACCGTTGTTGTGATAGATGTGATTTAATGTAGAAAAAGATGAAAAGGTGGAGGAGAATATTGTGATAGATGTGATTTTATGTAGAAGAAGATGAAAAGGTGGAGGAGGATAATGTGACAAATATTGTAGCTGGTTTGGGGATTTGTTGGTGGCAAGGTACATTGTTATTTTGACTTTTTTAAATTTCTTGAAAATGTAAGATTTGTTTTTAAAAACTATAAAAGAAAATAGATTTATATGTACTAAATATGTTTATTAGTTGAAGAAAAAATGAAGAGATAAAATATCAAAAGTATTTGTATCTTTTAAAAACTGCTACAAACTTCTTAAATTCAAATTATTTCGATATTAACTTATCTAAAAAGCTATTTATATAACTCTTAGAGTAATATTATAACAAGTTTTCTTAAAATTTGACATTTTCCTTTACGTCAGATACAAATTGTAATTTATATTTTGCTCTTAAAAGCTTGGAATTATAATTTATGTTTCTTTTTTATATATATGCAAACAAATACTAGTGTTGCCTATGATGATATCATAATACACCAATTACCATCTTTCGGGACTGAATGGCTTTTTTGCCTTGCTGATACTTTTCTGCAATTCTGAGGCTTACACTTTTTTTTTTTAATTTTATTTTAAATACTTCAGTAATTGAAATTCCTAATTGTTTTTCATTCATTCCTAATTGTTTTTTAATTTTATTTTTAATATTTCAATAATAACACAATAACAAACCTTCATCATTTTTAATTTTAAACAACAGATTCACTATCTTTTTCTTTGTCCCCAACACCAACTGATAGGATATGCTGTTGATTATTGTTTTCTTTGTCCCCAATGATAATGATATGGTATGCTTGATAGTATATGCTGTTGATTATCTTTTTCTTTATCCCCAATGATAGGATATGCTTGATAGGAGCTGTTGAAAGTAGTACGCCACATCTCTGATTAGCGAAATCCTATGGGGTCGCTTCTGTAACTGGTAGATGTGGCGTACTACTTTCAACGACATATCCTATAATCCATAAGGTGGTATCTAATCGGAATGCTTTTAATTGTGTTCATGACAATGCTCGGTTATGAATCCGTGATTTAATGTAGAAGAAGATGAAAAGGTGGAGGAGGATAATGTGACAATTATTGTAGCTGGTTTGGGGAAAAAGACGATGAATCTGTTGGTTAAAAATGATAAACGTTTGTTGTTGGCGCTTGTGTAACTAAAATTTCCCAGTAAGAATATATCTTTTAGCTGAATTGGTGTTGAAGAATAGAAGTTGGGTACACTCATTTGAATTGGTGTTGAAGAATAGAAGTTGGTACACTCATTTGTTAAATTCTATTCTCATCTTGTGGATAACATTGCTTTATGCTTTTAACTCAATACCTTTTTCAATACCTTTTATTCTCTGGTTTTGTATCTCTCATGTTGTTAATTTGTAACAGACTTAATGTAGTTAACATTAGTGACTAGAGAATATAAAAGACAAGGTAGAGAAGAATGCAATTGCAAAAATAAGGAAAATGTCGTTATTTTGACTTTTTTAAATTTCTTGAAAATGTAAGATTTGTTTTTAAAAACTGAAGAAAAAATGAAGACATAAAATATCAAAAGTATTTGTATCTTTTAAAAACTGTTACAAACTTCTTAAATTCAAATTGTTTTGATACTAAATTATCTAAAAAGACTATTTATATAACTCTTAGAGCAATATTATAACAAGTTCTCTTAAAATTTGACATTTTCGTTTACGTCAGATACAAATTGTAATTTACATTTTGCTCTTAAAAGCTTGGAATTATAATTGATGTTACTTTAAAGTCATTCTTTTTTACTGATGATACATGAGTGCTTCAAATTGTATTCATATATTTAACTGAGTTTTATGCTATCTTTTGTTTTGTTTTGAATTCCACAAACCAAACTATAGTAAGTTAGAGGATGTTAGGTTGTATCGTTGTTTAGCATTATCATATATGAAATGGCTAACCACAGTGGCATGTCATTTATAGCAGATCAGGTGCGTTTAAAGTCCTTTTTATGCGTGGTTTTCACAGTTATTTTGTGATTCTCTTATTTTAAGTATGATTCATAATTCTGCTTACTTTTAAAAACAAATTGCTACAGGCCAGTCATCACCCTCCAATGAGTGCCTGCCATGCTGAAAATCAACATTTCACTTATGACGTGACATCGAAACTGAAAACAAAATATCTTGGAAACTCATTTGATGTATACCCTGTTAGAAGGTAATAATTATTCTGCCTTTCATCTTTTATCTCAAGTCTAGGGATTATTTGTGGCTTCACATGTTTACTCAGATAAAAAGAAAAAAAAATACCGAAAAAACATTGTCACACATTTTTACTTGAGAGCCTTAAGGGCGTTTTGTATGTATAACCACAATTTACTTTATAGCTTACCTTGTAATGTTGGATATATACTTAAATTTAGTGTCTTTGGTAAGCATTTTTGAAGCTGTATGCATATGTAATGTGCTATTACTTACCTGAATGCAGAACGCGTGTTACATTCAAAAGAGATGGTGTGATCTTTGATTTGGTGCCTCCACCTACGAAAGTTAGCAACTTGATTTTTGGTCGAACATGGATTGATTCACCAGGGAAGATGGTTCTGATAAATCTGACTACAGGGGACAAAGTCATTCTCTATTTTCAACCTTATGGCTGGTTTGGGTATGACTTTTTTCCCTAAAGTACCACTTATTTAAATTTTGAACTGCAATCGTACGCTTCACTTGTAACCTGTAGTATGTGTAGTGGATGGATTCAATACTGTAGCTGCCAGGAACATTTTATGCATTACATTTCTTATGATAAGAGTGAAACTTGGTGAGATGTTTTCTAGTTACAAATTATGTTATTTGAATTTTCATGACTACCATCTTGGCTTTATTTTCTTTTTCTGCAAGCATAAAAATGAAGATTGACTACACAGTGGTTGTCAGTATATATATGAAGAGAATTAGTTACAAAAAATAGTACTGTTTTCTTACTTAAGCTTATCTTGTATAGAAAATAAGTTATGGAATTAGAAATGGGTATCAATTGGGCTATCATCCTATTTAGTTTTTATTAAAGCCAGATGATGTTAGGTTTATATAGTTATTGAAAGAATATTAGCTTTTGATCTGTCTTCTTTTTTTAAGGATCAATGGGTTTGCTCTGACAGTTACAGAACCAGCCAGAATAGAGTGATTTGACATCTACAATTTCAAGTGAATCTGGATCTAATGGTAGTGTTGCTGATAGTAATGTGGCCAATGGAGGGAATTGTCAACATAAAAGGTCTGATAAGTCAGAGTGGACATTATTAGATTTGTATTCTGGGCGTGGAGTCATGTCTACTGGCCTTTGCTTTGGGGCTTCCATATCTGGCATGAAACTTGTCACGGTAGGTATTTAGCATTAAGAATAATCTTTTTCACAAGTAATGTGTTCATTTTAACTTATTTTTAAAGCAATATATTTTGACTGATTTTAGAATGTTGTTGTTTTTGTCTTGAAAGAGGTGGGCAGTTAAACCTCCCAGAACACAAGTATGGTTTTGTTGGCATCCTGTAGTTAATACTAGTCATTATATCTTTATTTTTTTACTCATAATCCTATTAATATTAATATTCCTATATTTTACCAAAATCTGAAATTCAGGTGAGGAATGAGCCTGCAGAAGATTTTTTAAGTTTACTAAAAGCTTGGGTTAAGCTATGTGAAGAGTTTACATAGATAGTATCTGAAAGGTCATATTCTGATCTAGATGTGAACGAAGAAGCCGATGATGAAGCCAGTGATGTGAAAAATGAGGCTATAGATAATCCATCCGACTCTGAGGAATTTGAGGTGGAAAGTTACTCGTTGTTTGAGGTGGAAGCCGATGATGAAGCTAGTGATGTGAAAAATGAGGCTATAGATATCTATTCGGTTATGCTTCACTCTTCATCATACGAATTTTTTATGATATCAACTTTTGTTTCTCAATAATCAACAGGCAGAACTATGCATTTTTCATGTCTAACCTTTTTGTATAATTGGAATCAGACTCCTATGCACATATATAGTAATAATGAATTATTTTTGTTATTCAATAATATGTTTATTTTTCTTATATATACATTGTTAAATTAGTTTGTTTGATTCATATAAAGTTTTGAGCTACGGGGGGCGGAGCAAGGATTCGATCAGTTCCTTAGTTAGATTGTCACTCCAAGAGATTATTGATTGTGACAAAAAATTGATTGATTCCTTAGTTAGAACGTCGCAAAAGTTTGTTGATTGTGATAAAAAATTGATCAGTTTTTTAGTTAGATCAATTTCTTAGTTAGATCATCGCTGCGTTTGTTAATTGCGACAAAAATGAGATTTGTGGTGAAGAAGATTATCTCTATATTGTCCGACAATCGTGCTGTATAGATTTATTATTGAATTATTTTGATATAAATCTATGCAGCATAATTGCAGTCAAACAAATAATCTTCTTCCACAGAAATCTCATTTCTTTCTTTCACAATAACAAACTCATGCGGTGACAATCTAACTAAGAAGCCGATCGACCTCTCATCGCAGTGCTATAGCAATTATCTAACTCTGACCTATATCAATAACAACAAATAAGTTGTATATAAATAATTTGTTAAATGATAATTACAAACATGAATTAATGATTTATGTTCAGTGCCCGCTATGAAAGTTTCGTAATATAAAAAAAAGATACGCAGTTGTAAATAACCCATCATATTTGATTTTGCGTTGATGTCCTTCTTTTGAGAAGTATCTATCCGTTTATGCTCCACTCTTCATGGTACAAATCTTTTATAATCTCTAACTTTTTCTCTAATCTTCGATCCATATTCCACATTTAAAGATATCTTATTTTTTTGTTGCTCAATAATAACCAGGCAGAAATATGCATTTTTCATGTCTAACCTTTTTTTGTATAATTGGAATCAGACTCCTAACTTGTTTTCGTTACTCAATAATATGTTTATTTTTCTTATATATATATTGTTAAATTAGTTTGTTTGATTCATATAAAGTTTTGAGCTATCGAGCCATAATTCATTTGGTTCATTTGGTTTCTTAGTTAGATTGTCAGTGCAAGAGATTGTTGATTGCGACAAAAAATTGATCGGTTACTTATTTATATCGTGGCTGCATTTGCAAAAGCTCGTTGATTGCGAAAAAAATTAGATTTCTGTCGAATAAGATTATCGTATATTGTCCGAATGATGCATGGTACATAGATTTATATTAAAGAATGGGAATTCAATGATACGCATAAATTTATCATAAGGGTATGAATTCATGGGAATCTAATGCTATAATAAAGTTTATATTACGAAAGTGGGGGTGACACAACAATCATTCATATTAAGGTAAACTTGTATAGAATCTACATTTATTGTTATTTTTAATTATTATTGAATAATAATAAATAAATACAAAAATGATATGCTTCTTTTTTTTTTTTTTATCATTTGATTTAAGGAATATTTAAATCGAAATCGTGGTTATCGAAAAAAAATTCATACGGTCTTAATCATGGAATATGGGTCAAAGAATATAGAAAAAGTCTGAATTATAAAAAACTCATACAGCAAATAGTGATTGCACATCATATTGTATTTCTTTCAAGAAGCATTAGTATTCACTGTATGAATTTTTGATATTCCATCCTTTAATGACCTATATTTCACAATTAAAACCGTATGAGTTTTATTCGAAAACTATGTGATCAATTTAAATATTTCCTAAATCAATTGATAAAAATAAATAAGCACGTCATTTCATTGATTTTTTTTATATTTTGTTATTATTTATAAATTTAACTTCATTGGAATATATAATATGAATAATTAATTGGTGTGCTACCTCTGTTTTTGTGATATAAATTTTATCTTAGTATTTGAATTCCATACATTCACATAGAAATAATCTTCTTCAATAGAAATCTCATTTCTGTTACACTTCTAACTAAGGAACCGATCACAACAATTATCCAATCCCGACCTACATCAATCACAACAAATCAGTTATATACAAATAATTTGTTAAATGATAATTACAAACATGATTGTTTAATGAATTAATGATTTATGTTCAGTGTGACTGCTATGAAATCTACTGATATGATTAAATGCAATGTAATCACTACATCAGCACTTTTTTTTGTTACAATCAACAAACTCCCGCGACAACTATCTAACTAAGGATCCTGCGACGATTATCTTGTAATAACTTTCAAACACATAGCTATAACAATTATTCAACACATTCCTATATATAACTAACAATTAATCAATCACATATAACTAATTTCTTAAATGATAATTACAAATATGTTGATTATTTGAATGAATCAATTAAATATTTCATAGATCAAATAGTAAAAAAAAAAAAAAAAAGTAAGCAATAAATATGTATTAGTATGATCAATTGATTGTTGTGTGCAACCTATTTCATGATATAAACTTCGTCATAGCATTGAATTCCCATGAATTCTTACAACTTTTTGTTGCAGCCAACAAATTCCTGCTGCCTATATCAAATCAATTACATATAAGATAAATATATGAGATTTTAAAAAAATAAATAAATAAGATGTGCTAATTGTAATGACATATTGGATCATCACCAAGGCATTTTTGTGAAGGAGACTTGTTTACAAAATAATAGATGAGAGATAATATTTCTTATTTTATTGAATAAAAGAAATAACTTTTAGATAGTCTCACAGAGATTGAAATAGATAAAAAATAGCCCACACAAAAAATGTGGAGATAGTGGCAAAGGAATAGGTAAAAGCAACAACTCACTAATAACAGTAACATTGTTTATTCTAACTAACAATAAATTAACATAAAAGAAAATACAACTTTAACATCCTTCCTTAAACTGAATGTTACTAACAATCAGTTTACATCCTCCCTTAAACTGAAAATACAACTTCTTATGGAGATATTCTCTGGTGACATCCTGTCATCCTCTAGTGACGTCATCCTCTGTTTGTATCTCTGGTGACGTCATCATCTGGTTTCTGCTTCTAGTGACATCATCTTCTGGTGTCATCTTCTGATTTTTGCATTCTTCTTCGAAGTTAAATATATTATTTTCATAAAATACTTTTGTTAACATCAAAACTTTAAATGAAAGAACCAACTTGGTTACAACAATTAGAACATCCAATATCAAGAAACCAGAACTGAGACGAAGAATGTTCTTCGTTTGTGGTAGCCATTAACGAGACTGTTTCTGAAAATGAAGAATGTTCTTCATTCGTGGCAGCCAACACCACGACTGTTTCTGAATCTGAATTTGAGTCATCTTCTTGAGCAGCACATGCTTCATCTTCTTCATTCTTCTTCTGTTTTCTTCCATTTCCAGCCCAGAATTCACAAGCAAAATATCCAAAATTCTCACAGTTGTAACATTGCACATTTTTTTTTATCAAAGTTTCTTGATTTTTCTTTTGATGAAGACTCTGACTCGTCATCAGATTCCTTGAACTTATTCTTCTTCCACTTCTTTTTCTGGTCTCTTTTCTTGTTGGTTTGCGCAACCAGTGCCTGATCTCCATCTTTAACCCCACTTCTTTCATCCATTATCAATTCTCGTGCTTCTAAAGTAGCCAACAAATCTTCAAGACTCATGTGGAAATGTCTTTAGATTCTTCTATGACACATACAATATAGTCAAACTTGGGATGCAAAGATCTCAATATCTTTTCACATAGTTTCTGTTCAATAACCTTCTCTCCACAACCAACCATCTAATTTATGATGCTTCTCAATCTTGAAATCAGATAAGACACCTTCTCTTGCTCCTCTATCTCCAGCAACTCATATTTGCTCTGTAGGGTCTGCAACTTCACTTTCTTGACTTTGGTTCCTCTAGAATAATACTTCTCTAGAATGTCCTAGGCTTCTTTTGCACTTCTTGCATAAGAAATCTTGTCAAAGTTGGTCATGTCAAGGCATTGGTGAAGAATGAATGTGGCCTTGTAATCTTTCTTCTTATTTTCTTTGAATCTTGATCTCGGCTCCTCTGTTGGATTGACACTCAGCTATTCAAAACCATTATCTATGATTTCTAACACTTCTTGAAATTGAAACAACACTCGAATCTGCACTCTCCATTTATTCCAAACTTTTCCATCAAAATGTGGCATATGGGATGGAAAACTTCCAATGTTTGCACTTGAATTCATCTTTACGTCACTCGTATTTGATCCTCACATTTCACTCGTGTTTATCACTCATGGATCGAAACCTTGCTCTGATACCAATTGTTAGCTTTCAAGCTTATTACTTTAAGTGCAAGAAAATAGAAAAAGTAGAATCAATGTGAATGAATGGACTTAATTATTTCATTGATGTAGCTATGCTTTATATACATTGCTTTAATTACTTTCATTCTAACTAACTAACTAATTAAGTGATTAGTTAGTTAGTGATTACAAACAATCAACATTTAAACTTGAATTACACAATTCTTGAAACGGAAAACGTTCTCCGTTTTCAACAAAAATGAGATTGAAAGAAGCAAGAGAGAAGATCATTTAAATTTCTTTCAAAAGGGTGCCGTTCTTTAGTTGATTATATATAGTATGAGGTTTCGAAATAAAAAAAAACCAAAATAGCTTTGTTAATATTATTCAAATGGGTGACTGCAAATTTCAATAAAATTGATTTCTTAACAAATTTGGAAAGTTACCAATTAATAATTATGCTGCTGTTATAGTGCAAATGCTCTTTTTGGGTTGCAAATATGTAAATGCTATTTTTTCAAGCAAATCCTTAGAGTGCAAAGCGTGGGAAACAAATGAAACCCAAAAAGTAAAAAATGATTGATTCATGCAATAAACCTCTTTAGTTATGACTTAGTGTGCGTTGACCAAAGATTGCTTTTAAATATCTTGACTTAATTTGTTACTCTAGTTATGATTATAATTAAGTAACAAATTGGAATATGAAATTGAGAGCGTCTAACAATTTGAGATCCTAAATTTATAAGTTGGTAAAAGTCTCTTTTAGAATGAATCACGTAAATGAAATTACTTAATTTGTCAAGTAAGTGATTTTTTAACATACTTGTCCACGTGTAATGTACATCACTTGGAGTTTTTTTACCTCTTATGATTATAATTTCCAACACCTCTATTAATTTTCTTTTCCAAAATCCAAAATCACTAACTCCCTAAATCAAAAAATTCTTAACTCTGAAAATACAAGTAATCTCTTCTTTACTTAAATATACATGTATTTTTTAATTTGTAATTCATAAATCTGAAATATGATTTGTGGTATAAAGTGGTGTGAGCTACTCTCAAGATCAAGACTAAAATCAATAAAGTGTAAAGAGATAAATAAATATGTTCTGATCACAAAATGATATTGTATTATTTTTCCTTCACTAAAATTTTTTAACTAATTTTTTTTAATAAAGTTTTAACGAGACATACCTTCGATAGACATCCAAGATAGAGTCTGATGAAATAATTGTTTGTGGATGCACCAATACTCAAATAATGGATGCATGATTGCTTCCATCCTTATCGCATGATCAACGTTCTTTTTAGAAAAAGTAGCAAGCATCCCAAATGAAGCAACCAACAGATACATAATCAACATGCCACAATCAATATCATCAATTTTATCCCTGCATGACTTTGACTGAAAAAGATAAAATATAATGAAAATATCACAGTAGTGTCTCTTTCGTACAATACAATGTCATTTTAACATATCAACATTAATCCCATATCAACTTTATCTTCTCGAAGAAAAATTTGTCAACGGAATTTTGTGTCCTCTCAAAGATAAATTGTAAGTAATTGTAACTGTACATCTACTAATTGTGGACAAATTAGTCTATGAAAGTTATAAATTTTATAGGAAAGTTAATTCATGTTGTGATGACATGTATATCAGATTAATTTGGTCGAGTTAAATATTCAATTAATATATCACATCACAATCTTTAACTATAAATATGAACTATCTATTTTATAATTTCAAGAATGTATTCGCTCCAATAAAAACACAAATACGATCTTAGACGTTCTGACTATGTCTATTTTTTTATTTCACAAACAATATATTATTATTATTATTATTATTATTATTATTATTATTATTATTATTATTATTATTATTATTATTATTATTATTATATCTACAGAACTAATATCAACTACAAATACATACAAATGGAGATATTTTATAAAAGCGAAAGCATCTTAAAAGCAAAAACTACCTAAAACAAAAATTCATATAAGAAAGACCAAATCTTCACTCTCACTCACAAGAAACCCTAAAATTTTCATCAATAAACCACCACCGCCACCTCCATCGTTTCATCTTCGAAGCCGCCACCACCACCACCGGTTCTTCCTACGCCAAGCCTCAACCACCTCCATCCTTTCTGTTTCTAACTAAACAAAAACATAGCCACTGGTTCCGTCGACGTTAATACCCTCCTTCTTTTTTCCTTTTTTTTCTCATCAACCATAAACAGAGAAAAGATGTGTAACACCCTGAGTTTTAAACAACGCGAGTGTATTTTTTTTTAACCAATAAAAGAATTTCGACTTAATTCAAAAGAATTAAAATTAATTAAAATTAAATATGAATTTAAACCATTCAAAAATAGTATTGCATCGTAATTCAAAATACAAAAGTAATTAAACAACCACATCATAATTATAGCCTAGTAATTTAATTTTGGGAAATTGATCTTCAAAAATTACCAAAAT
Organism: Cicer cuneatum; assembly: GCA_037974295.1. Lineage (NCBI taxonomy): Eukaryota > Viridiplantae > Streptophyta > Magnoliopsida > Fabales > Fabaceae > Cicer > Cicer cuneatum. Next base: position 5,501,850 of record JBBPBO010000003.1, on the reverse strand, counting down.
AAATTACATCAAAAACTGTATCTGAAACCCACCAAAACATTACCAGAGTGCGGAATAGATATACAATTATCCCAAAACAAATAAATACATCCACCAAGCACTTGGCCCTATACAACAAGACTAAACTGATCTGATCATGCACTAAAACTACAGTAGCATGATTTTCAGCAAATCCTCTATAAGTCTTGTCTTCACTCCTGCTGTCCGTCCCTCTGCGCTGTCCACAAATACTCCGTACATGAAGATTAAGGAAAACTAACAACGTCTCCGTCGTTAGTGTATCCGTCGGTGGCACGGGTTTGGGTATCATCTTAGGGCAAAACCCAATTTCCACAATATTGTAAAGGGTCACCAACCGAAATTAACAATTACCACATAGCAGTTATGTCAAAGATAACAAATACATTCATGACATGTTCCAATGTTAAGACAACAGTAATAAATAAGTATGCTCACTTATTAAAATGTATAATGTCTACATTTTTGCAAAACAACCAATTTAACATATAAATCATGGTGCAAGTACATATACAATCAACAATCACAACACTCATTTGGCACTTAGAATTCATGAGATACTTGCACACATTGATTTCCACTCATCAGCTCATATCAAATCATGACTCACAGGTCAACCATCCCAATGCAATATGTATATGTCAATGTACTCAATCAATGACAATACATCATCCCAACTCCCTCTATCATTCAATACACATGCTCTCAATAAATCTTCCAAGGTCTGATTCGTTCTCTCGGTTTGCCCGTCTGTTTGTGGATGGTAAGTTGAACTCAATTTCAGTTTCGTTCCCAACGCTTCATGCAGCGCTCCCCAAAAGTGAGACGTGAACTTTGGATCACGGTCCGATACTATACTCGATGGTACTCCGTGTAATCTCAGTATCTCAGCAATGTAGATCTCCGTCAGCTTATCTACCTTATAGGTGGTCTTTACTGGTAAGAAATGTGCGGATTTAGTCAATCGATCCACTATTACCCAAATTTAATCATTCTTTCTCCTTGTCTTGGGCAATCCGGTTATAAAATCCATAGAAACGCTATCCCACTTCCTTTCTGGTATATCGAAAGGTTGTAACATTCCAGCAGGTCGCTGATGTTCCACTTTCGCTTTCTGACAAGTTAAACAAGCCGATACATACTCCGCTACATGCCTCTTCATTCCTGGCCACCAGCAATTCTGTCTTAAGTCTTGGTACATCTTTGTCGCTCCAAGATGAATACTCAATTTGCTTTTATGAGCCTCTTCCAAAATTGTTCTCCTCATATCTGCAACGGCTGGTACACAAATCCTCCCATTACATCTCAAAATATTATCAGGTTTAATCCTGAACTCAGTTGTTTTTCCTTGCACTATTAGGTTCCTCTTATCTTGGATTAATGCGTCATCTTGAGAATTCGCAATATCCTCCAATAAACCACTCGAAATCTTTATCATCCCACACTTTAAAATTCCCGGTGCCATTATCATTGCTGATACTGACACACTTCTCCTACTCAATGCATCTGCTACCACATTGGCTTTTCCCAGGGTGGTACTGCAATGAGAAATCAAAATCCTTGAGAGTCTCTGTCCATCTCCTCTGGCGTATGTTCAATTCCTTCTGATCAAACAGATATCTCAAACTCTTATGGTCACTGAACACTGTGAACGTGCATCCATATAAGTAGTGCCTCCAGATCTTTAATGCGAAAACTACCGCAACAAGCTCTAAATCATGAGTAGGATAGTTTCGTTCATGAGTTTTCAATTGCCTTGAGGCGTAGGCTACAACTTTCTTGTGTTGCATCAAAACACATCCCAAACCTTGGTGAGATGCATCACAGTAAACCTCATATGGTTCCTCTGGTTGTGGTAAGACCTATACTGGTGAGGTCGTCAGCTTTTCCTTAAGCAACTGAAAACTTTCCTCACACTTCTCTATCCATGCAAACGGCTGATTCTTTCTAGTGAGTTGTGTTAAGGGAGCCATAATCTTAGCAAATCCTTCAATAAATCTCCTGTAGTATCCTGCTAGTCCGACAAAACTTCGTATGTCTGTGATAGTCTGAGGCTGTTTCCAAGCAAGGATTGTCTCAATCTTTGCAGGATCCACATCGATTCCTTCTTTGGTTATCGCATGTCCTAAGAAGTTCATTTTTTCTAGCCAAAATTGGCATACAATTGCTTCTTGCGTAAAACTTCAAGAACTTGGCGCAAATGCTCTTCATGTTCCTCTTCAATTTTTGAATAAATCAATATATCATCGATGAACACCAAAACGAATTTATCCAGAAACGGGCTAAAGATTCTATTCATATAATCCATAAAAATTGTTGGTGCATTCGTAACTCCAAATGACATAACGAGATATTCATAATGTCCGTAACGGGTTCTGAAAGAAGTCTTTTGAATATCTCCTTCTCTTACCCGAATATGATGGTATCTTGACTTCAAATCGATCTTTGAAAACACCGCGGCTCCTCTTAATTGGTCCATCAAATCATCGATACGTGGTAAAGGATAACGATTCTTAATAGTTACCTTCTTAAGTTGCCTATAATCCACACATAAGCGCGAACTTCCATCCTTTTTCTTAACCAACAACACCGGAGCTCCCCATGGCGACACACTTGGTCTGATAAATCCTTTCTCCAACAAACCTTCTATTTGACCCTTAAGCTTGCTTAATTCCAATGGCGACATCCGATACGGCGCAATTGAAATAGGTCCAGTTTCTGGGTGTAAATCAATGAAGAATTCCACCTCTCTTACTGGGGGTAATCCTTGAATTTCTGTTGGAAATACGTCCGGGTATTCCTTGACAAGCACCACATCTTCTATGCTCACATCTATCTTTGCCCCCACGTTAGCCATTGATAGAAACTCTCGACTTCCTTCTCTCAGCAACACTCCGAGTTTGTTAGCAGCCAAATACCGAACGACTCCAGGTTCGAGAAAAAGAACTAATTTGCAAGCACAATCCAAGACTACATAATTATACGACATCCAATCCATGCCGTGATTGTAGGGGTAAACCTAATAAATTAACCAAGAAATCTCTATTTTGAATAGTTACAAGACAACGTAAACATGTAGAATTTACGGTCAAAGTCTTAGTGTAAGACCCTTAAAAATTAATATTAATTTATGGAATTAATATTAAGGGTATTTTTGGGATATTTGTAAAATATTTAATATATGTATGTTTTGAGTGAATATATATATATATATGTAAATATTTATTTTGGAAGATTAATTAAAATTATTGGATGAGGATTAAATTAATTTAATTTCGAGTATTTAAATTAATCGGACAAGTTAATTGAGGATTAGTGGCTAATTACAAGACAATTAAGTGCTGAAGGATTCAGCATTATTTTAACAATATTTTTGGGTGAGGTGGCACCTCAAAAACCTATAAATAGGAGTGAGCATGATGGTGAAATCAGAACACCATCCCTCCTTCCTCACTGCCCATACTGCATGTAATAGTATTGCATGTAATAGTACCTTTCCCTCCCATCCTGTGTGCTGTTTTTGCCTTCCCCTTCCAACCACAATTACAAAGAAAGAAAAGAGGGAACTTTTCAAAGTGCTATTACTTGGACATCCAAGCACTGAAACACCAAAATCTCAGTACAAAAGTTATTCCCCATACCATTACGGAGCTAAAGAACCCAGTTTCGTAGCAGCAAACTCAAGCTGCAGTTTCACTGGTTTTGGACGCGCAAACGGGAGCAGAATCAGAAACGAGAGGAATAGCAGAACACGCAACAAGGGTAAGGGCACCTTCCAACTTTCTAGTTGCATTAGGGCTATAAATGCTTGCTGTTTCATTCTGTTTTTGAAGAAAAACTATTTTGCAAACACATTTTTGAAAAATGAAGAAAATGCATTTTTGTGATGTGTAATGAATCTATGATGTTGTGGTTTTGGTTGTTACTGCAAAGCTGTCTTATTTGTGTGAGAAAGCTGAAAAAAAACGTTTTGCGTGTTATTTTAAATATGATTAAAATGCATGTCATAAAACTATTTTGGAAAAATGGTTTTACAATGCAAAAATGCATTTTGTTTTGCTGCTCTGAGATGCTGCATGTTATTCTGAGGTGTGTGAAAGCTAAAATGCTTACATGATTATTCTGATGTTTGAGAAAGACTAGAATATGCTTGCATGTTGTGTTGTTTGTGTAAGAATGCTGAAAATGCCTTGCATGTGGTTTGGAGATTCATGTTCTGATTCTGGTGTGATCATTCTATTTCTGCTTCTTATGAGTCTGATGATTGATCATTCTGTTTCTGTTCTGGATGATTTGGTGTTAATGATTTTGATTATGTTCTGTTTTAAGTGATTCTGGTGATGTTGACGATTTAAAAAGAAAAGGGATTTTAAATGAGGAAAGTGTTTTCTGGAAAAATGCAGAGTCTGTTTTGATGTTTGGTTGTCTTTTTTTAAAGAAAACGTTTGAAATGCGTTGCTTCTGATGATTTTGATAATCATCGTGTTTTCTGCTTCTGATGATTCTGATCATCATCCTGATTCCTGCTTCTGATGATTCTGATAATCATCATGTTTTCTGCTTCTGATGATTCTAATCATCATCCTGATTCCTGCTTCTGATGATTCTGATAATCATCATGGTTTCTGCTTCTTCTGATCAATTCTGGATGAAGTCTGGGCGAAGTCTGGGTTATTCAAAATTCGATTGTCATGCCATCTTCTGGTCAAATTATCTTCTGGATTACTTCTTGCTTTTGACAACTTATGGCCTGGAACAACTCTCCACATGGCAGGCTTCACAATAATATGGTCCAAAGAATCTTCTGATATTTATTCCCTCTGATATAATCCATCAAAGATATCTTCTGGTCACTTCTGGACAAGTATGGACTGTGTTGAAATTACACTGCCAGGCTATGTTCTGATCAGTGTAACTTCTTGATTGCTTCTGATATTTGAATCATTCTTGTTTGGAGCAATTCATATTATGGCAGGCTTCCCTATGGTGTTTTCCAGATGTTCTTCTGATTTTGTTTCTGTTTAATATAAGCCTCCAAAGTTATCTTCTGGTCGGTTTTGGACATTCTGGTTTATCTTCTGATAATTCCAGAAATGCATCTTCTGTAAATTCAGAATGTATCCTCTGATACATTCATCTTTTGATGGTTTTTACAATAGTAATTCAAGTTCAAAATAAGAATCCATCAAGTGTATGTGTACACATCAAAATCTAGTTTATTTAGAACCAACTTGGTTCCAACATCACCTTGTGTTGTTTCTGATGATTCTGGATGAATCGTTCTGTGTTGCTTATGATGATTCTGATAATCATCTTGTTTCTGCTTCTGATGATTCTAATAATCATTTTGTTTTGCTTCTGATGATTCTTGTGTGAATCATTCTGTTTTGCTTCTGATGATTCTTTTGTGAATCATTCTGTTTTACTTCTGATGATTCTGATAATCATTTTGTTTCTGCTTTTGATGATTCTGATATTAATCATCCTGTTTCTGCTTCTGATGATTCTGATAATCATTCTGTTTCTGCTTCTGATGATTCTGATATTAATCATCCTATTTCTGCTTCTGATGATTCTGATAGTCATTCTGTTTTGCTTCTGATGATTCTGGTGAGTCATTATGTTTTGCTTCTGATGATTCTGCTGTGAGTCATTCTGTTTTGCTTCTGATGATTCTGCTGTGAGTCATTTTGTTTTGCTTCTGATGATTCTGCTGTGAATCATTCTGTTTTGCTTCTGATGATTCTGATTCTGGTACTATTTCTGATGTTGATCATTCTAGATCTGTTTCTGATGTTGATCATTCTGGTTCTGTTTCTGATGTTGATCATTCTGGTTCTGTTTCTGATGTTGATTATTCTGGTTCTGTTTTCTGATGTTCTGGTGTTGATGATTCTAATTCTGGTTCTGTTTCTGATGTTCTGGTGTTGATGATTCTGATTCTAATTCTGTTTCTAATGTTCTGATGTTAATCATTCCGATTCTGGTTCTATTTTCTGATGATCTGATGTTGATCATTCTGGTTTTGTCTTATGTATTCGACTACACGCATGCTGTATTCGAATACAGAATGTTAAAATTGTAGATTTTCACTAGTTTCAGCTTCTGTATTCGAATACAAGGGATCTGTATTCGAATACAGATTCGTGTTTTTCCACAAACTCAGTTTTTAGCTTCTGTATTCGAATACAAGGAAGCTGTATTCGAATACAGATTCGTGTTTTCCAGAAAATCAAGTTTTAAACACTATTTTGTGAATTTTAAGAGTTTGGGAAAACAATGGAAAGACTTATGATGATTAAGAATGGAATTGTGTGATAATGTAAAGTGTTAATAATTACTTGAATGTTTAATCATTGACGTGTTGATGATGATATTGATTATATTGAGATGTTTTGAAATATGATGGAAAGGCATGAATTTTCTGTTATTGCATACTGTTTTCAGTGAAGAGAAAACATTGCATGTTCATGCATTGCATAGTCAGGTGGTACCCGTGATGGGCCACAGAGTTGATGCGATGACCGTGATGGGCCGCGAAGTTAAGTAGTAACCAAGGGTTATAGAATAGTTCCGAGTGTATTAGACGGTCTGTTCTATCCGGGGTCAGAGTAGTTTCGCGTGTATTAGACGGTCTATTCTACTCGGACTACGGAGTGGTTCCGCGTGTATTAGACGGTCCATTCTATCCGTGCGAGGATTTAACTTCTGTGTATTTGGCATGTGAGAGGCTAATACATGGAATTGTAGTGACCATGATGGTTATAGAATAGTTCCGCGTGTATTAGACAGTCTATTCTATCCGGGTTTAGAGTAGTTTCGCGTGTATTAGACGGTCTATTCTATCCGGGCTACGGAATGGTTCCGCGTGTATTAGACGGTCCATTCCATTTGTGAAGTCGTGCTGGTCTGTTGAGCGAATGCACTGGTGCTGATCTGTGAGAGATTGCACCCTGGTCTTGAGGGCCGTTAAAGTCTGACATATATAAATCGTGCGGGTCTGTGAGAGACTGCACATGTGCTGGTCTGTGAGCGACTGCACCTTGGTGATTCCAAGAAAATTGTATACATGAGCATATACATATTGCATTAGGGGATTGACCGATGGGTCACGATTGGATTATGATGATGAGTGGAAATTGAATGTGTGTGAGTACTGTTCAGAATCTGAATTTCTGATTTAATGATTGTGATTTGCTGAGGTGTTGTTTGTACTTACCACATATTTCATAATAATTGGCTGCTGTTTTGAAAAGGCATATATGTCATTAAATTTCAAATGAGCATTATTATTTTCCTCATCATTGTCATATATTATGCCATGAATATATGTGTTGTTATGAGATATATGCTATGTGCTTATTTGTTAATTTCGGTCGGTGACCCTTGCTATTATATTGTGGACTTTGGGCTTTGCCCTCAGATGTTACCCAAACCCGTCCTACCGACGGATACACTAACGACGGAAACGTCGTTAGTTTCCCCTAATCTTTACGTACGGAGTCTACGTGGACAATGCAGAGGGATGGACGGTTGGCTGAAGACGAGACTTATAGAGGATACGGTGGAGACCGTGCTACTGTAGCTTAGTGCATGATTAATCTAGACTTTTGTATAGGGTCTTGAGTTTTGGGAAATGTAATTTTATTTTGGGAATTAATGTATTACTTTTTCCGTTGTATTATTCTGCACTCTGACATTGATTGGGTGATAACCTTTGAAATGAACTGATTTTATTTTAATTCCCTTGATATTAATTTTGGAAAACTCATTTTAATTATTTATTGGAAAAAAAAATACACCCGCGCTGTATTTTAAACTCGGGGTGTTACACTTAGCAGGTGTGGAAACAACCAAATCAAAAGGCAAGGAAGACATAGATAGCTTCAAACGATTCACACAGTCCATAGCAATGAAGGAATAGGTTGCCCCCGAATCAAAAAGTGCAGTTAGTGTGTTACCTGCAATCTCGCTGGATTAAATTATGAGCTTGACTCCCAGCTTCAGCACCCATAATGTCCCTTTTTCCCACATCAGAAACATCGAACCCCTTTGTCCTAATTGTCGTCCAAAATTCTGGTTCCCTGGGCAATTCTGACCTATGTTATTGTTCTGTGGTCGGTTATATGGCTTAACCACATGCTTCCCTTTACTGTTCTGATAGTTCATCTTGTTGGGCCCTCCTGAATTAAAGTTCCCTCCTCAGTTGGCCCTCCTATTCTTCATGTCCTCAACCTCTCTACACTTCTCCACTAAGACTTGGAAACGTTGAATTCCCAATGGTAAGACCAAGTCTTGAATCTCACACTTCAGTCCATTTTGGAAACGATGGCACATAAACTGTTCATCAACTTCTTCCCGGAAAAATCTGAAATGCTTGACAAGGATTCAAACTTAGATGCATATTCACCCACCGTCATGTTTCCTTGGTGCAATTTCAGAAAATCATCACCCAACTTAGTCCTAGTGCTCATCGGGAAGTATTTGTCCAAAAACTTCTTTTTGAACGACTCCCAGATCACCTCATCATGAGCTGATCCCATCAGAAGTTTGTTACTTCTTCACCAATATTCTGCATTCCCTAGTAACAGATATGTAGCATAGTTGACCTTTACCGTTGCCCGACAATTTATCATTTCAAAAATTTTCTCCATTTCCTGAATCCATTGGTCCGCTCTTTCTGGACCCTCATCACCCTTGAACTTTGGGATTATGACGACGAAAATCCTCTAGTCCCCTTGATTCAGCAGCACGAATCTCTCTTTCTCTTTTCTCTAGATCACGTTGAGTTTTTGCAGCCGTCTGTGCAACAACAGACGCAACCATATTATTTATCGCTTCAGCCATCCGATCATCTTGGCTGACGTTGGCCCTTGTAGTGTCATCTCTTCTTGGAGGCATTGTTCCCTACAAAATCATCATCAAGTAGAAATCTCACACTGCTTAGAATAATTCCAAAATATAGCTTAACAACATCATCACTTCAGCACACCACAACTATACAAGACTTGACACTCTAACTATTTGCTCCTATGCATGATCAGATAACGACTCGCAATCAACCATCTAAGCAGAGCTCTACCCAAAAGTTTAACCAAAAGCTTAACCAAATGTTGTGATACCACAAAGTGTAACACCCCGAGTTTTAAACAGCGCAAGTGTATTTTTTTTCAACCGAAATAAATAAAAGAATTTTCAGAATTAATTCAAAAGAATTAAAATAAAATAAAATATAGTCATCTCATAAAATAATACATTTTAAATACAAATGATAAGAATAATTAAATAATTACATTGTAAATATAACTAAGTAATTTAATTTTGGGAATTAATACTTTTAATACAACAAACGGTAATATGTCAACAAAAGTTAGTGTCATAATATCTCCAAAGACATCCGGCTCGCGGCCCACCAAAATACTATCAGAGTGCGGAAAAATATACAATTATCCCAAAATAAATAATTACATCCACTGAGCTCAAGACCCTATACAACAAGTCTAAATTGATCGTGCACTAAAGCTACAGTAGCAAGGGTTCCCTCCGCATCCTATACAAGTCTCGTCTAACTCCGCAGCTCGCCTCGATGTGACGTCCTCCTCCTCATCATACAGGGAAGGATTAGTCTCCTCCGAAGTCAGATCTACCCATGATCTGGGTCGCTTCGGCAGTGCCGGAATCTCAAAGCAATCATCTGTTGTCCTAGACGGACCCGAAATATCAACTGCTGCTAGTGTCGGTCCTTTATTCTTCTCTCCTGCCTCAGATTCACGCACAGCACTTCCAGCTACCGGGTTAGGAGTCACCACACCTACTGTGGCCTCCATCTCAACCCCTACAGTCGGACCCTCTGCATCCTCAAAAACCCCGTACTCCTCCAATATCAGTCTGGAAGGTACCGAAAAGTCAATCCTCGCATGAGTGTGCTCTACGTAAGCCAATGCCCCGTCGATCCTGCATATCCTCGTCAATCTCCCCGTGTAAGTAGCCCTGCTTGAGACGGGGTCATACACCCTAGCAGTAGGCAAGTGACGGTCAATGAAATCTAGCGACGTTTCCGTCGTCTATGTACCCATCGGTGGTACGGGTTTGGGGGTCATCTGAGGGCAAAGCTCAATTTTCCACAATAACAGTAAAGGGTCACCGACCGAAATTAACAATTACTACATAGCAATTATTTCAAAGATCAAATGCTTTCATGGCATGCTTAAATGATATGACAGCAGTAATGATGAAGTATGCTTACTTATTAAGTATATACATAACATCTTTGCAAAATAGTCATTTTACATATTAATCATATTGCAAGTACAACCAAAATCAGCAATCACTAACACCCATTTGACACTTAGAATTCATATGATACTTGCAACCCTTGGTTTCCACTCATCAACTCATTTTCAAATATGACTCACAGTCAACCATCCCGATGCAATATGTAAATGCCAATGTACACAACTCTTGGAATTACCAAGGTGCAGTCTCTCACGGACCAACACGATTTTACAAATAGAATGGATCGTCAAATACACGCGGAACCATTCCGTAGTCCGGATAGAATAGACTGTCTAATACACGCGGAACTACTCTCAACCCGAATAGAATAGACCGTCTAATACACGCGGAACTATTCTACAACCCATCACGGTTACTACATTTACGTGTATTAGCCTCTCACAGGCCAAATACACAGAAGCTAAATCATCGCACGGATAGAGTAGACTGTCTAATATACGCGGAACCATTTTGTAGTCCGGATAGAATAGATCGTCTAATACACGCGGAACTACTCTGTCCCCAGATAGAATAGACCGTCTAATACACGCAGAACTATTCTATAACCCACGGTTACTACTTAACTTCGCGGCCCATCACGGTCACCGCATCAACTCTGTGGCTCATCACGGTCACAACCTGACTATGCATGGACATGCTATGTTTTCTCTTCACTGAAAACAGTATGCAAAACCAATCTGAAATCTAGACACTTCATCACCACCTCAAACCATCTCAAATCATCTCAAACCATCTCAAAAACTTCACATAAGTTTGTAATATACCTTCCAAATGTTTCCCAACTCTTTAAGTGCATAAACCAATGTTTAAAATAGTTTTTGAAAAAAATCAATCTGTATTCGAATACAGTATCCTTGTATTCGAATACAGATGCCAAAACAGTGAAAAATCAGCATTTATGTATTCAAATACGAGGTTGTCGTAGCCGAATACAGATACGAAAACAGTGGCAAAAATCATGTGTTTGTATTCGAATACGGAGTGTCGTATTCGAATACGACATTCAAAATTTGAATAAAAACTAGAAATTTACAGGAATGTATTCGAATACACTAGTACCGTATTCGAATACACCTTCGAAAACAGTAAGATTTTCCAGAAAACTTCAACACGTTTTCAAACTCTTTTCTTTGAGAAACCAACACAAACACCAAACATAATCACAATTTCTTTAACCACAAAACCCAAAACATGCTCAACACATATAACTGATTCTACTCATCAACACAACAACAAAAACATCAGCAATGCATCAACCAAAGCAGCAACAACACAGAACATCAACAATCACATCAACAACATGCATTTTCATCATTTATAACCACAAACAAGGCATTTTCAGTATAAAAAACAACAACAAAAAGATCAATAATGCATCAACCAAAGCAGCAACAACACAGAACATCAACAACAACATCAACAACATGCATTTTCATCATTTATAACCACATGCAAGGCAGTTTCAATATAAAAAACAACAACAAAAACATCATCAATGCATCAACCAAAGAAGCAACAACACATAACATCAACAACAGCATCAACGTCATGCATTTACAGCCCTAAATGCAATCTAGAAAGCTGGAAGGTGCCCCTTACCTTAGTTACGTTTACTTGTCCGTTTACGTTACCGCGACAAAAGCCGGCGACACTTCCGCTCGCGTCGTCGCTATGAAAGTTAGTTCTTTAGCACCGTGAAGATGAGAGGAACAACTTTCCTTCTTGGCACTTTCTATTTCAACGTTTGGATTTCCATGTAATTTGACTTTTGAGTATCCCTCTTTTGTTATCACCAACACAAAATAGTTTGCAAAAAAGAGAAGGAAGGAGAAGAAGGTTCACGGCTAGTGAGGGAAGGAAAGGAAATGTTTCTGATTTCTTTTCTTGTCTTTCACTTCTATATATATATATAAGCATATATCCTTGTCACCTCACACATAATACATATTAATATTATAATATTATTTGACCATCAATTAACTAACTACTCTTGTCGTAATTAACAGATAACATCTTAATTAACTGTCTGATATTTAATTGCTCGTAATTAAATTAATTTATCCTTCGTCCAATAATTTTAATCCATCTCAAAATAAATATTTATATATATATGTAAAATATACATATCTTAAATATTTTACAAACATTCCAAAATTACACTTGATATTAATCCATAATTTATTTTAAATTTAAGGGTCTTACACTCATCACCCTTGAACTTTGGAGGATTATGATGACGAAAATCCTCTAGTCCTTTTCATTCGGTAGCACGAATCTCTCTTTCTCTTTTCTCTAAATCTCGTTGAGTCTTTGCAGCAACAGACGCAACCATATTATTCATCGCTTCAGCCATCCAATCGTCCCGACTGACGTTGGCTCTTGCAGTGTCATCTCTTCTTGGAGGCATTGTTCCCTACAAAACAATCATCAAGTAGAAATCTCCCACCACTTAGAATAATTCCCAAAATATAGCTTAACAGTATCATCACTTCAGCACATCACAACTATACAAGACTTGACACTCTAATTACTTGCTCCTATGCATGATCAGATAACGACTCTCACCCAACAATTTAACCAAAGTTCTACCCAAAAGTTCAACCAAAAGCTTAACCAAATGCTCTGATACCACAATTGTAACACCCCGATTTTTAAACAGCGCGAGTGTATTTTTTTTAACCAATAAAAGAATTTCGACTTAATTCAAAAGAATTAAAATTAATTAAAATTTAATATGAACTAAACCATTCAAAAATAGTATTGCATCGTAATTAAAAATACAAAAGTAATTAAACAACCACATCATAACTATATCCGAGTAATTTAATTTTGGGAAATTGATCTTCAAAAATTACCAAAATAAATTACATCAAAAACTGTATCTTGAACCCACCAAAACATTATCAGAGTGCAGAATAGATATACAATTATCCCAAAACAAATAAATACATCCACCAAGCACTAGGCCCTATACAACAAGACTAAAATGATCTGATCATGCACTAAAACTAAAGTAGCACGGTTTGCACCGCATCCTCTACAAGTCTCGTCTTCACTCCTGCTGTCCATCCCTCTGCGCTGCCCACAAATACTCTGTACGTGAAGATTAAGGAAAACTAACAGCATCTCCATCGTTAGTGTATCCGTCGATGGCACGGGTTTGCGTATCATGTGAGGGCAAAGCCCAATTTCCACAATATTGTAAAGGGTCACCAATTGAAATTAACAATTACCACATATCAGTTATTTCAAAGATAACAAATACATTCATGGCATGTTCCAATGTTAAGACAACAGTAATAAATAAGTATGCTCACTTATTAAAATGTATAATGTCTACATCTTTGCAAAACAGTCAATTTAACATATAAATCATGGTGCAAGTACAAATACAATCAACAATCAAAACACTCATTTGACACTTAGAATTCATGAGATACTTGCACACATCGATTTCCACTCATCAGCTCATATCAAATCATGACTCACAGGTCAACCATCCCAATGCAATATGTATATGTCAATGTACTCAACTCTTGGAATTACTAAGGTGCAGTCTCTCACGGACCAACACACGTGCAGTCTCTCACGTACCAGCACGATTTACAAATTGAATGGACCGTCTAATACACGCGGAACTACTCTGAAACCCAGATAGAATAGACTGTCTAATATACGCGGAACTACTCTATAACCCATCACGGTCACAACATTTACGTGTATTAGCCTCTCACATGCCAAATACACAGAAGTTAAATCCTCGCACGAATAGAATGGACCGTCTAATACATGCGGAACCACTCCGTAGTCCAGATAGAATGGACCGTCTAATACACGCGGAACTACTCTATAACCCATCACAGTTACTACTTAACTTCGCGGTCCATCACAGTCACCACATCAACTCTGTGGCCCATCGCGGTCACCACCTGACTATGCAATGCATGAACATGCTACGTTTTCTCTTCACTGAAAACAGAATGCAATGCAATCTGAAACCCAGAACGTCCTCAACACAACATTAATGATTTTACTCATCAACACAACAACAAAAGCATCATCAATGCATCAACCAAGTCAGCAACAAGGACAACAACATCAATGTCAACAACAACAAAAAAACAGAACAACAACAATAACTGCATCCAACATGCATCATCTCTACAACATGCATTTTAATCTTCAACAACATAACAATGATCATCCACAACAACATGCAAGGACATCAATATCTCAGCAACAAGACAACAACAACAGTCCCCACAAACATGCATTCATCTTAACTCCAACAACATAACAATGATCATCCATGGTTTTTAACAACATAACATAATAATCAATCCATCAAACATGCATTTACAGCCCTATATACAATCTAGAAAGTTGGAAGGAGTTTCGTTACGTTTTCTTGTTCATTTACGTTACCGCGACTAAAACCGGCGAAACTCCCGCTCGTGTCGTCGCTACCAAAGTTGGTTCTCTAGTACCGTAAAGATGAGAGGAATAACTTTCCTTCTTAACACTTTCTTATTCAAGGCTTGGATTTCCAATTAATTTGAGTTTTGAGTATCCCTTCTCACTACCAACACAAACAGAACTGAACATAGGAAGAAGAAGAAAGCAGCTCGGGTAGGTGAGGGAAAGGAAAGAAACTGTTTTCTCTTTCTTTTTGATTCTGATTTTCTGTTTTTTCCTTTTTTTTTCTTTGCTTCTCACATGCAAACATATATACAGACATGTACTGTTGCCACCTCATATATATATATATATATATAATATTTAAATTTGACACTCAAGTAACTAATTACTCCCGTCGCAATTACGTTGACAAATAAAATCTTAATTAACTGCCCGATATTTAACTACTCGTAATTAAATTAAATAATCCTTCGTCCAATAACTTTACTCAATCTCAAAAATATTTATATATATATATATACATAAATATACATATATCAAATATTTAACAAACATTCTAAAATATACTTTAAATTAAATCCATAATTTCATTTTAAAATTAAGGGTCTTACAAGATGCTTCGCAAACGCACATAGGTACATGCGACATGATCTGAGTTCCTTGTTTTTGTTTTTAACGATCTTAGTGTTTTTACTTATTCAAAGCACAGTAAGTTTTTTGTTATATTTTCCATTTCTCTTACGATTTGGGTTTGATTAAATAACTTCATTTTTTTATCTATCTTAAGGTACTGAATCTACTGAGCATGCCATTATCTCTGTGTTGGAAGGTCGTCGTCACTATGAACAAGAACAAAAAGGTCAGGGTTTATTGTATAATGGGTCTTTTAGGGTTTTTGAATTTGTTTTCAGTTTTATGATTTGTCACATTTTGAATTTTGTTTTTGTTCTGTATAGCGTCAAAGTCTGGCATAGCGTCAAAGTTTTGTTTTTGTTCTGCTAAAGTTTTGAATCTGTTTTTGAATAGCGTCAAAATCCGTTAAGATGGGGACTATTGGTGAGACACTGGAGAGATAACAAGAGGTGGATGCCTGAACGACACAAATTCGTAGAACTTTCTTCCCGACTTGTGTTGTGTTCTAAGCTAAAACAAATAAGGCTAATGTAGCACTTTAAGAAGGGTTCAATAGGTCTGACAGAGCAGAAATACCGAATTGATATCCTATAAGATCTCTCAAATGTAGTGTTAGACCTATATCAATAAAAACAAATCAGTTACATATAAATATATAACAAAAAATATTAATATAAAAGATTGACTAATACCAATAATAAGTTGATCATAGTATTCAAAGTTCCTGTATAAAACATATCACACAGAATGGTAATAAGTTAAGGATTAGACAAATCAATGAAATGTTTGATCAATTAAAATATATGAATACTAAGATGTTTGGGTAGATTAAAATATGAATAAAGTTTTGAATATTGTATTGCGAAGAAAGTTTTTTAAGTTTATGTCATTGTATAAATTATGTTGTGGCATTACTAATGTTAGTTCGTCGTATTTGCGACTTTTTGAAATTTGTTTGACAAGTTCAAATTAAACACACTTCATGTTAATATAACAATAGCATTGATTGACTAATTAACTATACTATTACGCACAGTTGTTTTAATTTTCATATTTTGGAATCTCCTTCTAATGAATTAAAAATTCTTAATTTTTGACATATCTAAAATTTATATGTTGAAGAATGTTATTTTCAAAATAAAATAAAGAAAAATCACTATGTTTGAGTTATGTATGAAAGAACTCATATTTATAACGGTTTGCACGCGTGCTAGATTTCTCACTTGACTTTTAAGGTTTTAATGGATGCTATTATTGTTATTCATAAATCATTTTTAGTGTGTATTCATTGCCAATTTTTATTATTAGAAATGTTTTTTGACACAAAAGTTGAATTGAAATACTTTATTTCGAGCTTACTTTATATAATTTTTAATTTTATATTAATTATTTCTCTTTTTTTTTTTTAAATCTAAATACACTTATATATTGAATATATTTTATAGGTGTTGAAATTTGATGTCTAATTATTGATTATGTTTTATTATTATGCTTGTTAAGAATCCAATTTCAATATAGATAGATGTGACAATTTTGGAATTCAATTCTTTACTATCACATAATATAATATAATTGTTGAAATTTATGAACTTTAATATCTTCTAAGGCATCAATTTGATTGTCTTTAACGATTTATTCACTTTATATGCAAAAATTCCTAGCTATTTTAGGTAAAAAAGAGAATGAAGAAGAAATAGATTTTCATGTTTTCATCAAAATAGACCAACAAATAAGGAATATTAAGAGCACTAGACTTAGAAAAGTGGATTAATGGGTGAATATCTAGATAAGAAAGAATAAAATGAGTACAGCAATTTAGATTTCATCACAAATAATAATAATAATAATGATTTTCTACTAAAATAATTTTTACTTAAAAATATGTGGGATACACAGCCTTCATTTAAATATTTGAAATATTAATATTGGTAATATTGGTGTGTTGAGAATGAGTTTTATTATCTTTAATAGCTATCCTATAATCGTAATAAACATAGAATTGTTATTGTGTATTTAACATAATAAAACTGTTATTGTTGTTATTGTTTTATGTGTGCTTATGTAGAATGAGAAGTATCTAAATTTAACAAGTAATCATTTGAATGAATTATGAAATTGTTATTTTTAATATTTAGTTTGAAATTGAAATTGTTACTTTAATATTTTTTTGTTATTGATATAGACTGGTGTTGGGCGTTTACTAGGACTGCGGTGGTCAAAGACGACAGTTAAAGACATACAATTCAGTCTTTGAATATATCAAAACAACAAAATCTAGGGTATAAAATCATATCATTTAACTGCTTTAATTAACAAATCACATAGGTCACAAAATTAGAATAAAATTTAACAAATGAAAGAGTGTTCCCAACTTCTATGATATTTGTCACATTATTCTCCTCCACCTACTTCTCATCTACTTGTTTCTTCTACGTTAAATCACATAAAAAATATGTCAAAACCAACTACCATCTTTGTCACATTATTCTCCTCCACCTGTTTCTTCTATGTTAAATCACATAAAAAATATGTCAAAACGGTTTCATCAGAAGTATTTGAATTAGATACCACCTCACATAAAATAAAAAATATGTCAAAACGATTTCATGAGAAGTATTCCAATTAGATACCACCACCTCATAGAGGATAGGATATGCTATTGATAGTACGCCACATCTCCCGGTTGTCAAAAATAATTATTGTTTGTTAGGTCTTCTTAAAACATTTTTTTATGTTTTATATGTATATATTTTTTAGGTGAATACAATTGTACTATGTCTAAGATAAATTCTTGTAAAAAGTTTTTTTTTACTATTATGAATAAATAAAAATTATTTTTTCAGTCAGTTAAAAATCTATAAAAAAATATTATAATAATCATATTTATTTTAATATTAAAATATTATGTTTTCTAAAAATCTAGATTATTTCTTCTAATAATCACAAGTCTTTATTAAAATTGTTTTTAAAATTAAAAAAAAAAACAAAGAAGAAAGTTGGGCCATTTTTTTACAGGTCCCTTTAACCCTAATTGACACAATATAAAAAAAATGTTTTATTCCATACCCTTACAATTATACCTATATCCCACAAAATTTTAAAAATGTCAAAATTATCCCACTTTTTTTACTATTTTATCAAATAAATTTTTTTTTACCTTCTACCAAAAAATTTAAAAAAAGTTTTTCGGAAAAAATGCGAATATACTACCGCGGAAAACTTGGGAGAAAGTTTTCCGTGTAGTTTTTAAGCTACCGGGAAACTTGCCAAAAAATTTTCTGGTAGTTTTATTTTTTTAAAATTTTTTTTAAAAAAAAAATTTTAAAAAAAAACTACTCTGGAAAACTTCTTCCCAAGTTTTCTGAAATATTCGCGTTTTTTCCGAAATTTTTTTTTCAAATTTCTCGGTAGAAGGTAAAAAAAAAAAAATTTAATTTGATAAAATAATAAAAAGAATAAAGAGTAATTTTGACATTTTAAGAAATTTGTGGGATATAAGTATAATTGTAGGGGTATGGGATAAAACTTTACGATATAAATCATCACAAATATTAGGGTTTTCATCTGAGTGTTACCAGAGAGCTTGTAGCAACTAGTGGTGTGGGCCTCGCATCTTTCACCACAAGATGAGTACGTAACAATCTTTCACACTTTCGATCAATCTCAAACACCGATTATCTCTATTAGCGGTTTCAATTTTTGTCTAATGTGATTTGTTATTACAATGTATCAGGTATTTCTAGGGATTCTATGCACAAAAGGCGTGCCACTGGTGGCAAGAAGAAGGCATGGAGGAAGAAGAGAAAGTGTGTTCCAAAACCCTTTTATTCTCTTATTTTATATAATTAATTATTCGAATTTTATTTATTTCAACATTTATTTGTTGCTCAGACTTGCTTCGTTTAGTTCCTCTAACTGGAGTTTGATTTGTTTGTTGAGATTTTTGCGGCCTTTTGAATTTTTATAAATTTTTTACTTTGTTGTGGAACTGGCGGTTTTTGATTAAAAAGGAATCGGTTTCAAAGTTGTAAGTTTTATAGTGATGGCAATTGTTTTTTGTTTGGCTCTTGAGTTGTGTTTTATTATGATGTATGGATTGGAGATATATCTATGTCTAACGTTTTATGCATGATCTCTCTGTTAATGTTATATCATTTGTTTACTGTATTGAATTTTTTTCAGTTTTGTTTGGGGTTTGTGAATGGGGTTTTGCATTGATATTTTGAAATAATTATTGTTTTGATAAGCACAATTTGACATCATTATTGTCTTAACGAGCATAATTTGGGTTTTAGGGCTTATTTGACCTTATCCACCTGATTGAATAAGCTCTCTTAAAGTTTGAGGAAACAACTTATGACATGTTCATAAGCTGTTTTCAGCTTATTTCTGTAAACTCCCTAGGATAGCTTAAGCAAATAGTTTATAACTTTTAGGAAAATTGATTGACTTTATTTTGTATTTTGTTATAGAAATAGCTTATACATAAGTACTTATATGATAAGTGTTTGTGCTATAAGCTCTTAATTAAATAGTTTATCTAAACACAGCCCTAGTTTTTCTGACCATAGACCCCTTCTTATTATACCAGGACCATCGAAGGGTGGCCTGTTGGTAGAACTTTTGAAAATTTGTTTACTTTGAAATTGTCTTTCTTTTGTTGAACTGAAATTGAAATTTGGAACAGACTACACCTTTAATAGCAGGGGTTGCCGTGGCTGCTGCAGCATATGCCGGTAGATATGGTATCCTAGCTTGGCAAGCATTCAAGGCTAGACCACCTTCATTGCGTAAATTTTATGAAGGTGGTTTCCAGGCTACTATGACTAGGAGGGAAGCGGCTCTCATACTGGGTGTTAGGTACTGATTGTGTGAAACTTATTACAACAATAATTTCGGAAAAAAAATCACATAAGATATTGTTTTTTGTTAATGACAGTCGGTATCAGAGTTTGTCATCTTTTCATTTCGATATGGATTCATTCATTAAGTTAATGCTTGAAAATGTTTCAAGTCCCTGCAATTATTTTAGTCCCAGCAATGTTTTTTTTATGTTTTGAGTCTCACATTTCCTAACTTATGGTATTAGTTCTTCTGTTAACTAGGGTTAGTTTCTCGCTGATGTGGCATATGTAGTGCTATTGTGTTGTGTGTTCTTCCTCCACACTTTACATATCATATTCCCATTATTTGTTCATGTCACATGTCTGATTTTTCTGTTTTTCTTTTTCTATTAATTGATTCCATTATTTATTAGCTGGCTTGTTCAAGTCACATGTCTGAGTTTGTATTTTGACTTCTGATTATTAATCATGAATGTTGGAGTATGTCTTAAGTTTTTGGTTATTTTTCTTACATTATTTTTGAGCATTTATATGTATGGTAGAAATTATAAAATTATTTATTGTGTGTATCTATATTCTTCAGTACAGTTGTCATCCTGCTGTCATGCTGTACCATATATGGCTCAGCTGCTCTACACTTGATCATGTTAATTTTATTTGTTTCATCATTTCTCATACCTTTAGACTGATTCAGATTGTGGAGAAATTAAGAAAATAATTCATGACTTAGAACTAATTCTTGTCCATGTGATGTTGCTATTCCTTCCTCTTTAGTTTGAATGAATTGTGAATCATGCGATTGGACTTTGAAATTACCCTGCTTCTGTTGCAACTTGTGATTTGTGAAGTGGATCTATCCTGGTCCAGTTCTTTGTTCAATTGAAAAGAAGAGCAGTGCTATTTATGTGATATAACTTTTATGTACATTGCTGGTTTTCCATATTTTGTTTTCCATCTTTCTAGCTACCCTGTGATTCAGATAGCTTCTGTAATCTTTAGGATGTAGTTCTGTACTTTCGACTCCATGTATTGAATACTGATTTCAATGTAGCCAATCCTATTTAGCGAGATAAGACTTGGTATATGTTATAAGACAGAACATCATGGCCTCGTTTGATCAATGTAGCCGACCCTAATTAGTTGTTGTAGTATATGTATTTTGCTGTATTAGTGCCATGTTGTAGTATATGTACTTTATTCCAAATGTATCAATTCATGAAAGAAGTTTCTAAGAAGCAAAATGTGAAACAACTAAGCATGTGAATAAGAATGAAAGTGTCTGAAGATGGGGTCTAGAGGTGCTGAAGTGAATCAAAAGTTTTATTTATCTTGCAATTTCTGAAACCAGAAAATGCTGAGTTTTAAACAAATTCCGAGTTTTAAATAAGTTTTATATTTTGTTTCAGGTTTCTTCTTTCTGAATTTTGGAAGAGGGAAGAAACAATAGAAAAGAGAATTTAGGAGTTTCAAATTTGATCTTCGAGCCAAAAAAAGGAAATAAAGGAGGCTGACACCATATAATGTTAATAGATTCAACGAGGGAGCCTTTTCAGGAAAAATGAAGAGAAAGAGGTATAAAAACAATTTACTTTGGTTCGTTTAATATCTTAGGAAGTCATTGTGTGTATCATATCATTAGTCTTATTAAAAATTCAATGTTTCATGTTCTGCCATCAAAGAATTATAAACTGCAACATCATCATAACTTTCCTGTGTGGTATACCGTTTAATGAATAGGTGATAAATAATTCACTGATAATGTAATGTAGTGCATTGAATCTTTGCAAATGGATCAAAATGAAATCCTATAGAACATTAATTGAGATGAACTTTTTTTTTATCGGTTAATTGAAATGTTGTTGAACAAATGGTATTTAAATTTTAAAACTGCGCTAAATTATGGAATTGCTAAACTAATTTGCAGTTGTCGGTATTAGATTTCTCCATGTTTTTAAGGGGTGAATATGTGGATTTATAATTGTTGACGACATACTCATCGTATTTTTTGTTTGAAATTTCTTATAAATATGTGGCTTTCAAAACATGTGAGGTAGGCAAATATTCAAATCTTCCCTCCCACCACCAATGGAGGAGGAGACAGAGGACGAGGAGGATATCAAACTCTTGGAAGTCCTACAGGTATGTTATCAAAGTCATTTTTTTTATTTGACAATATATTTGTATTTTCATGGCTGTTTTCTGATGATAGCTACTGAATAGTATATACTTGGTACTTTGTATTAAATTGACGACTAGTACGGAGAAGGTTTGTACTTTGTTAAGTTCTAGTTGTAGTTAGTTATTCTTAGAAACAATTGAAGTATTTTCCTCTGATAATTGTTAGCAATTGGTTTTATTGATATCATGATGGTATTTTATAACACTGATAAATCATTGTGTCTGTTATTATCACACTAATAGATAATTTATAGACAAGCAAAGTTCAATAACAACCACCATGACATTAAGCACAAAATAAATAATAACACTATTAAATTTTTAAACCTTCATCATTTTTAAACAACAGATTCATTATCTTTAATATTAAAAATAATGACGCAATTGATGCAATTCATAATGGAACAATCAAAAGACTCATTGTGATCAAACTTTGTGAGAAAATTGACGCAATTGATGGCTTCACGCTACACAAAATTGTCCTATATAATAATTGAGATTCAACCAAGTCAAAATATGTGCTTTGTACACCCCTTGTTACTAACCACCAGTACTTTACTTAATTATTTTTTATGCAGACTAAAGTTGGGTCTGGGCCAGTATTAGTTGAATCAAAAGCCCATGGGCGGAGCAGAAAGAGTCAAAACCTAGTTTCCCAACTACTATAAAATTCTTCTCAATGCATATCTCAAATTATCTTCCTCTTCTCTTCTTCTAGATTTAGTGTTTTTAGCGGCGCATCGAAATTAATCTTTGAATTTCATCTTTTTAACTTATATATCTGTAGTTGATCTTGTTTCTTGTTCTGATATTGATTTGTTGTGACGGGGAGTTTTAATCCAAATTCCCAACTTGAATGGGGGCAAACTTTTATATTGTGTTTGCATGACTCCTAGTAAACGTCGCATAAAAATGTTTACAGACGTTGACGGTTTTCTTTCTTCGGAGAGAATTCCTCCTTTGGTTCTTGTCTCATTCCATTGCCTTGTGGAGCAGCGTTGCTGCCTTTACTTCTTGGGACTGGCCATGAGACACACATTTTTATTCATATGTTTTATGTTTTTTTTTATATATATGCAAACAAATACTAGTGTTGCCTATGATGATATCATAATACACCAATTACCATCTTTCGGGATTGAATGGCTTTTTTTGCCTTGCTGATACTTTTCTGCAATTCTGAGGCTTACACTTTTTTTTTAGTTTTATTTTTAATATTTCAGTTAGTGAAATTCCTAATTGTTTTTCATTCATTCCTAATTGTTTTTTAATTTTATTTTTAATATTATAATTAATAACACAATAACACCAACTGATAGGATATGCTGTTGATTAGCTTTTTCTTTGTCCCCAATGATATGGTATGCTTGATAGGATATGCTGTT
Organism: Cicer cuneatum; assembly: GCA_037974295.1. NCBI lineage: Eukaryota > Viridiplantae > Streptophyta > Magnoliopsida > Fabales > Fabaceae > Cicer > Cicer cuneatum. The sequence continues at coordinate 5,478,077 of JBBPBO010000003.1, read as the reverse complement.
GTTGTAGGATATACAGTTGAAAGTAGTACGCCACATCTGCTACATCTGCTTCAGTCCAGCACTGAAAAGAAAAGTAGCAGTCCAGCACTGAAAATGTTGTCGCGCTACCGCCCTCATCGCACCACTCTGGTAGATGTGGCGTACTACATTCAACGACATATCCTATAATCCATAAGGTGGTATCTAATCAGAATGCTTTTAATTGTGTTCATGAGGTGGTATAATCCATAAGGTGGTATCTAATCAGAATGCCTTTAATTGTGTTCATGAGGCCTTATAATCCATAAGGTGGTATTTAATCAGAATGCCTTTAATTGTGTTCATGAAGCCTTATAATCCATAATGTGGTATCTAATCAGAATGCTTTTAATTGTGTTCATGAGGTGGTATCTAATCAGAATGCTTTTAATTGTGTTATGAGGTGGTATCTAATCAGAATGCTTTTAATTGTGTTATGAAACCGGTGTTGAAGTAGTTTCATTTCCTATTTGATATTTATATTTTAGTAGGTTGATAGAGAGTCCATTTAACTTAAGTTGATCTAGGCCAGAAGCAAACCTACGTCAGGATAACCTTCTTCTTTGAAAAATTTTCCTGACCTTCTTTGAAAAACTTTGGTTGTGCTCTTCCATTTTAATCTAAATAAAAAATCAGAGCACAGGGAGTCATTTCCTTTTTCTTTCTGGAAAGAAAAAAGATGGTAGACTAATTGATATTTCTATCAGTTAATGAAAAAGCCCAATGCAAAAAAAATTGCACGTTGGGTCTTTAAAACAATTCAAATCATTTTTATAATAATAGTTTTATCTGTTTTACCGAGAAGGTCTACGGTTCGAGTCCGTATAGCCCTAATATTCCTACGGATACTACTCAGATTTATATTTAGTATATAATATCTATCTGTCATTACAAATATATTCGATTTCGATATAGTATTATATTGTATTTAATAGTATGTTGAATATGAAATACCCATACTATTGTACTAATAGTATAGTATAGTATTGGTGATGAAGAATAGAAGTTGGATACACTCTATTGTTGTATCTTTTAGCTGGTGTTGAAGAATAGAAGTTGGATACAATCTATTATTCTCACCTTGTGGATAACATACTTTTTTTAACTCAATACCTTTTTTTTTCTCTGATTTTGTATCTATCAGGCTGTTGTTAATTTGTTTCTTAAAAAATAAAATAAAAAAGACGACCTGACCTTTACGTTCTATCTCATAAGTCTCTTTTTTTCCTTTTTATTCTCTAAAATTTAAGGACATAACAGACAGAAGGAAAATGTTATTTTGACTTTTTAAAATTTCTTGAAAATGTAAGATTTGTTTTTAAAAACTGAAGAAAAAATGAAGACATAAAATATCAAAAGTATTTGTATCTTTCAAAAACAGTTACAAACTTCTTAAATTAAAATTATTTCACTAACTTATCTAAAAAAGCTTTTTTTTAATAGAGTTAAAAAGAAATCCAAAAAAATGATCAATTCGTGTATATTTTAATACTTAAAGACTAACATTGCAAATAAAATGTAACATAATAGATCACATGGAAAAACAAATCTTTAAAGAACTCAAGTGATAATTAAGTTAAACAAAAAATAAAATATTATTAAACTAAACAGTTATTTACATTTAATAAACAATAAAAATGACAATAATAATTTTCATCACTTCTAATAATGTATTGTTCCTATTTATTATTTCATCTTCTTTTCATTTCAACCATAAATTTTAAGAGTTTTTTTTTCATTAACAAATCACAATAAATACATATTTTTTTAAAAATAGAGCAATATTATAACAAGTTTTCTTAAAATTTGACATTTTTTTTACTGATGATACATGAGTGCTTCAAATTGTATTCATATATTTAACTGAGTTTTATGCTATCTTTTGTTTTGTTTTGAATTCCATAAACCAAAATATAGTAAGTTAGAGGATATTAGGTTGTATCATTAACCGTATCTCTCAAATATTTTCATAGATAAAATTGTAATACACTAATTATAATTTATTGTATAAATTATACACATGACAAATATGTGTCATTAATCAATTAATTCAAATATGATATTTTAACCAATTAGTTAAAAGATAAATATAGACTTGATTAATCATTGTGTCTGTTATTATCACGCTAATAAATAAATTATAGACAAAATCAATAATAACACAATATCCAAAATTTGCATGTTTCAAGATTTGATTATAAAGAAACCTAAAAAACTTATAATTTTGTAATTTTCATGAATAACCCCAAATTAACATATAACCAATTTCAATGTTATCTTAGATAATTAGGAGACGAGACATTCTCCAAAATAAATCATAATTTTCATTCTCTCTAAGTTATTTGTTTATTGCTTTTCCTTCAATGCATAATATAGCTGGCTGTTGCGCCACCGCTTTCTTGAAGTTGATTTCATCATAATATCAAAATGACATAAATTTATAGTCATCAATATAAATCTTTCTCTTCTCTTTGTCTACGTAGCATGGTTGTTGTCTCAAAATCATTTTCAGCATAAATTTCATTTTTATATATACTCAAATGTATTTAGAACCACCACCACATCATTTACTCCTATTATCGCAATCTACAAGTTACTATGGAGATAATCTAACCAATGAGCAAAAGGATGCTGAATTAGCAATAAGCATGATAAAAAAAAAGTCGAAAAAGATTTTGTAAAGGTTAATGATATTTGTGATTCTTATCAATACGATATTAATATTACCTTCTATGTTAGTGATGCTAACCTGCAATATTTTAAGGAAAGGCTAAAAAAATCATTAGAAGAATTACTCTTTACATTGAGAAAACTTGAGTTCAAAACAGTAGACACTAAAAAGTTTGATTTCATTGATAAGGATTTATATTCGGGTTTAAATGAAAATTTTAAGCCCCATAACACTTTGCATTGAAAAAAAACTATTAATAATACCACTTGTTGGGGAGTTCGAGGAGCACTTAAAGTGATAATGACCAAAATGTTCCTTGGACAACAAGAGACTTGGACACCACATCTCAACCCAAAACCTTAAGGCAATAGGTTTATGGGTCACATCTCTTATATATCCAACATTTACTTCATTCCTAGTCAATGTAGAATTTATTTTAACCACTCACACTTGAATTTCTAATATTTTTAAAGAGCATTTTATCGATATATACATTTTAAAGATTTATGAGATAGCTTGATGGATAAAATATAGAACGATTATTCCAAGTAAGCTTAGTAATAACATATCTAGATAAATTTTATCCATAATATATCTAGATAAAATATAGAACAATTATTCCAAATAAGAGTATCTAATTAAGCATTAACTTGCCTTTAACTCTTGATAAATATGCTTTCGAGACTAGGTTATATACGAAGAAACTGTTAGGTCGCATGTCTAGTTTAAGGAGCAATTGTCAGATCGATTGGCATGATAATTGTTGATTTAGTCTTCCATTTGGTTAATAAATGTCCAAAATAATAGGATAGAGTAATTAGTTTTTAATTATGTTGTTAGGAGACCGAGTAAGCAGGCGCACAATTCTGCGTCTGGCCGCGTTTTTTGCTTCTGGTAATTCTATTGCTTCTGTTTTACTGTACCGGTTCGTCTGGTACTTCTGCTTTGTAATTTTGGCTATTTAATGGCTCTAGTTTTAATTAATAAATATGTTTTTCCCATTCCAGCATTGAGATTATCATTCTAAGTACTTTAACAATTGGTATCAGAGCTTCGAAAGAGGCCTCATAAACGTGAGAGTGTGTGTGGACAAGTGATGTCCAGAACAAACACGAGAGTTTGTGCAGCTGTCCATTCCCAAATTTGATGGCCATTATGATTACTGGTCAATGACAATGGAGAATTTCCTTAGGAGCAAGGAGATGTGGAACCTGGTGGACGAGGGAATTCCAGCACCAGCAGTTGGAAATACACCAGCAAGTGAGGCTCAGAGAAAAAGTGTGGAGGAAGCCAAACTCAAGGATTTAAAGGTGAAAAATATTCTGTTTCAAGCTATTGACAGAGAAATATTGGAAACAATCCTTGACAAGGGAACATCGAAAGCAATTTGGGACTCAATGAAACAGAAGTATCAAAGGTCCACGAAGGTACGAAGAGCACAACTTCAAGCCTTGAGGAAGGAATTTGAGTTACTGGCCATGAAAGAAGGAGAGAAAGTAGATAACTTCTTGGGGCGAACTCTAACCGTGGTCAACAAAATGAAGACAAATGGTGAGGTGATGGAACAAAGTACAGTGGTTAGTAAGATACTTAGATCATTGACCTCCAAATTCAACTATGTTGTTTGCTCAATAGAGGAGTCAAATGATCTAAGTACCTTGAGCATTGATGAATTACATGGAAGTCTGCTTGTTCATGAACAGAGGATGCTAGGACACCAGGAAGAAGAACAAGTGTTAAAAGTGACATATGATGAAAGATCAGGCAGAGGCAGAGGTAGAGGCATGAATAGAGGAGGACAAGGTAGAGGACGAGGCAGACAAACTTTCAACAAAGCTATAGTTGAATGTTTCAAATGTCACAGATTAGGACACTTTCAAAATGAGTGTCCGGAATGGGACAAAAGAGCAAATTATGCAGAATTGGATGAGGAGGAAGAAATTCTGCTGATGTCCTATGTTGAGATCAATAAGTCAAAGAAAGAGGTAGTATGGTTTCTTGACTCTGGTTGTTCTAACCATATGACAGGAAACAAGCAATGGTTTGTGGAGCTGGATGAGCAATTCAGTCATTCAGTGAAACTTGGAAACAATCTCAGAATGCCAGTGAAAGGGAAGGGCAACATTAGACTTGAAGTAGAAGGTGCAACTCAGGTGATCTCTGAAGTTTATTATGTTCTTGAGTTGAAAAATAATTTGTTGAGTATGAGTTAGCTACAAGAGAAAGGGTTAACTATCCTAATACAAAATGGAGAATGCAGACTCTATCATCCTAGAAGAGGACTAATCATGCACACACGCATGACATCTAATAGAATGTTTGTTGTTCGGGATAATGTTCTGGTGGATACATCATCTGCATGTCTAAGTGTGAGAAGTGATGATACTGGTGATTTGTGGCATAAGAGATATGGTCATTTAAGTATTACCAGTCTGAATTTATTACACCAGAAGGAACTTATCAGAGGACTTCCCAAGTTTCAAATGCCAACTTATGTGTGTACAAGCTGCATGAAAGGGAAACAACATCGGAGGATCATTCCAAAGTAAAGCAAATGGAGAGCAACACAGAAGCTACAGCTTGTACACTCAGACATTTGCGGACCTATCACTCCAAAGTCATATGGTAACAAAAGGTACCTACTAACTTTCATTGATGACCTGAGCCGCAAGCTTTGAGTCTATTTTCTGAATGAAAAGAGGGAAGCATTCACAACATTTAAAAGCTTCAAAAATATTATGGAGAAAGAGTCTGGTCTATCTATTTGTGGATTAAGAATAGACAGAGGAGGGGAGTTCACCTCCAAGGAATTCACAGAGTTTTGCAGACTTGAAGGTATTAAGAGACAGCTGACTACAGCCTACACTCCTCAACAAAACGGGGTTGCAAAACGCAAAAAACGTACCATACTTAACATGGTGCGATGTTTGCTAGAAGAAAAGAAGATGTCAACTCCATTCTAGCCAGAAGCTGTGAAAATGACATGCCACATTCTCAACCGAAGTCCAACTTCTGCTGTAAAGAATAAAACACCAGAAGAATGCTGGAGTGGAGTTAAGCCTAATGTTGATCATTTTTGAGTGTTTGGATGTGTAGGAAATGTACATGTACCAGATGCAAAGAAGTCAAAGTTGGATGCTCGAAGTCAAGAGTGTGTGCTGATAGAGTACAGTGAAGAGTCTAAAGGATACAAAATGGTCAATCCGACTACAAAGAAGGTGATAATTAGCAGAGATGTTGTGTTCGAAGAAGGGAAAAGCTGGGATTGGAAAAAAGACAGAAGGAGAGGCTAAGAATGACACTCTTGACTGGGGAGAAGTTGATGAAGATACATATGCTTCTAGTTATGAAGAAAGTGAAGAAGAAGAAGAATCTAGTCAAAGTAGTATCTCCAGTGATATTGCTTCTGGTCACAGTAGTATCTCCAGTGATACTACCACATCTACACTTCCTGAAAGAAGAGTCACTCGAGCTCCAACCTATCTTCAAGATTATACAAGTGGAGAAAGACTTTCAGAAGAAGACGAAGAGGTACAAAATTTAGTTTTATTTATATCTTCCGATGATCCTATTTATTATGAAGAAGCAGTAAAATTAAAAAGATGGAGGGATGCAATGGATATGGAGTTCAATGCTATTGTAAAGAACGAAACCTGGGAGCTTGTTGATGCACCAAAGGAAGTCAAAGTAATTGGTGTAAAGTGGATCTATAAAACCAAATTGAATGAGAAGGGTGAAGTAGATAAGTGTAAAGCTCGTCTTGTGGTTAAGGGATATGCACAAGAGAAAAGAGTAGACTATAATGAAGTCTTTGCTCTAGTTGCTAGGTGGGATACAATTCGAACAATGATAGCCTTGGCAGCAAGAAATGGATGGACAATCTTTCAACTTGATGTCAAAAGTGCCTTTCTTCATGGTGAACTGAATGAAGATGTTTACATTGCTCAACCTCCAGGCTATGTGGTCAGTGGGGCAGAGAAGAAAGTATACAAATTAAAGAAAGCACTCTGTGGTCTAAAGCAGGCACCAAGAGCGTGGTTTAGCAAAATTGAAAGCTACTTCATTAAGGAAGGGTTTGAGAAAAGCAGCTATGAACACACCTTGTTCATCAAAAAAGAAGAGAAGAACAAGATCCTAATTGTACGTCTCTATGTTGATGATCTCATTTTCACTAGCAACGATACAATCATGGTGAATGAGTTCAAAGAGTCTATGAAAAAGGAGTTTGAGATGACTGATCTGGGTAAGATGAAGTATTTTCTGGGAGTTGAAATACGGCAGAACTTCAATGGCATTCACATTGGTCAGAAGAAGTATGCTGAAGAAGTTCTAAAAAGGTTTGGTCTGGAAAGTTGCAATGGAGTTAAGAATTCCATGGTTCCAGGAAGTAATAGACTAACAAAACAAGAAGATGGTCAAAAGGTAGATGCAACCTTATTCAAGCAAATGGTGGGAAGTCTGATGTACATGACAGTCACGAGACCTGATCTAGCTTATAGTGTTTGTCTAATAAGTCGTTTTATGGCCAATCCTATGGAGTCTCACATGATGACAGCCAAGAGAATTCTAAGATACATCAGTGCTACTACTGAGCTTGGTGTATTCTACAAAAGGGGATGTAAAGATGAGTTGCTAGCCTACACGGATAGTGACTATGCAGGGGATTTGGATGATCGGAAAAGCACGTCTGGTTATGTTTTCATGCTAAGTGGAGGAGCAGTAGCTTGGTCATCAAAGAAGCAGCCAGTTGTGACACTCTCAACCACAGAAGCAAAATATGTGGCAGCTGCTTCTTGTGCATGTCAGTGCATTTGGTTGCAACAAATACTTAAACAGATTGGAGGCACTCAAAGTAGAAGTGTCAAGGTACTATGTGATAATTCTTCTACAATAAAACTTGCAGAGAATCCAGTCTTCCATGGTAGGAGTAAGCATATTGATGTCAGGTTTCATTTTCTAAGGAATCTCACGAAGGATGAATTAATTGACATGAAATAATGTGGTACAAGTGAACAGTTGGCTGACAGTATGACTAAACCTATGAGGCTGAAGGTGTTTGAAAAACTCAGGAAAACACTTGGATTGAAGTCAGCTGGAGAAGTAAACTGAAATGCCTCTGGCATGTCCAGTTTAGGGGAGCGATTGTTAGGTCGCATGTCTAGTTTAGGGAGCAATTGTCAGATCGATTGGCATGATAATTGTTGATTTAGTCTTCCATTTGGTTAATAAATGTCCCAAATAATAGGATAGAGTAATTAGTTTTTAATTATGTTGTTAGGAGACTGAGTAAGCAGGCGCGCAATTCTGCTTCTGACCGCGTTTTCTGCTTCTGGTAATTCTGTTGCTTCTGTTTTACTGTACCGGTTCGTTTGGTACTTCTGCTTTGTAATTTTGCCTATTTAATGACTCCAGTTTTAATTAATAAATATGTTTTTCCCGTTCCAGCATTAAGATTATCATTCTAACTACTTTAACAGAAACTAAGTAGAAGATTACCACAACGTTTTTTAAGGGGAATTAGTGACAAGAACATGTCCTCCAATAAACTTTAGACGATAAATTCAACGTGTTTTGCTCAAAATATGTTTCACCGCTTTGTTTACACAAATTTGTACATTGTTGCATTTGGTTGTCTTTTTTATATATCAAATTTGTACATTGTTGCATTTGGTTGTCTTTTTTATATATAGAAGATATATGTCACACAACACGCTGCATCCCTGGTTGGTACAACGTATCGTAAGTACCTCAACCCACGTGTATGCGCCTTCAATAAAAAATCAACCTATCAAATTAGTGTTAGAATAATATTAAGAGAATTACTCGTTTCTTTTGTTGGAAATTAATTGAAATTTAAAATGAATGTATGATTTTTGAGTATTAATTGTTGATATCGAACAAAAAATAATAAAATCAAATAAAAATAATTATATTTTTTTAACTATATTTAATCAACAACAAAGCAGTTAATTGAGATACATCAAAATACAAATTACAGTACAGTTTTTTTTTTTTACTGAACACAATATACAATTTTAGTAAAAAAGAAAGATATATTTTTATTTTATAGCTTATTTTCTTGGCCATGATGGAGAAAAAAATTATTGTCTTCGGAAAATTTATTTTACTTTTAAATAATCCATTGGACTTTGAATTATAACAAGAAAAAAATATAATATCAGCAGTCTGCAATATAACTGATTTAGATTTTATCTTTTAATAATTGCTTTCATTCCTACAACAAACAATTTTTTGGTAAGGGTTTCTACAATATGTAATTATTTTTTTATTACATTAAAAAATATTAAATGAGAATAATTAACTATGTTCATAATTAACGTGATTTTTTTTCTTACTCGCAATAACATAAGAACTGTTGAATGTTACTTTTTTAAAATCTAAATGTGAGACTTTAAGTTGTATATAAACTAATATAATTTTATTATACATTCATCTAATAATACTTACCATATAAATATTTGCGGTGTCTAATATTTTTTATGCTTTTAGCAAATAAAAATTAATCTTTATATATAATTCCAAAGAATGAATTTATAAACTTAATGAGTGTGGATCCACACCATTGAAGACATAATGGAGAGGGTATGTTAGCCCATTGAGTGAACCAAACTCACCTCGAATTTCTAATTTTCTCAAAATAACCAACATAGTTCTAATAAATATTTAGATTTTAATTATTTTGTTTGGGTTAGTGTATAAGAAAAAATATCTATCAAAAGAGATCAATATTTTAAATATGGATTTTGATATTCTTAATCTCTACAAAATTATGACATATTAATTTAATTTTAAACAAAATTTATTTCCTTTTAGTTTCTATTTTAATTTTATAAATAAAAAATTAGAGACTAAATGTATCAATTTTTTACAAAAACGTTTCAAAATTGGAGTAAAATGTGATTATTCACGAATTAAATAGTTAAGAGAAGAAGAAATATGTATTTGATTTAACCTAGTCTTTCAAATATTTTCATAGATAAAATTATAATACACTAATTATAATTTATTGCACAAATTATACACATGACAAATATATATTATTAATTAATTAGTTCAAATATGATATTTTAACCAATTAGTTAAAAGATAAATATGAATTTAATTAATAACAAAATAAATAATTTATAGACAAGCAAAGTTCAATAGCCACAGCATGAAACCTAAATAAAAATATGGAACACACACCATTCATTTAAATATTTGAAATATAAACAAAATTTACAACAATAATTATATTGATGAATTAAGTTTGGACTCATTTCAAATTGTAATTTAATATTATTGTGTTGAGAGTGAGTTGTAAGAGAATTGGCATAAAAAAAGACTAAGAATAATAAAAAGAGTAATAGATTTCCATTTAATATATTATATAGATAGTTGATTGTTGCTAGATATATAACAAAAATCTGATATCAACGCTGAATACAAATTACATGTGATGGGACGCTGGTGTAGCTAAAATATGAACTGTTATTGTTTTGTATGTTCTTGTATAACTAGAAGTATTTAAATTTACAATGACAAGTATATAAATTTAAATTTAATAACTAATCATTTATATGAATTATTAAATTGTTATTTTAATATTTAGTTTGAAATTAAAATTGTTACTTTACTTATTTTAATATTTTTTGTTATTATTGATATAGACATGCAAAATATCACCAGTTTAGTTTATGATGGGATTTTTTTTGAAGATTATTATCCTTATATTGGCTACAGTATATATAGTATCAGTTTTTTATATAAAAAATCTATCTATAAAATTCTTCATCTTGTTAAATTTTGTATACAGGGAATATTTGAATTGGATAGTTGGTTTTCAAAAACAGCTATACAATTTTGATAGTTGTCTTGATAATGATAATTAGATACGGGTCAGACAACGGGAAAGATTTATAGATTATAAAAAATTTATTTAGTGAAAGCTAGCGATTATAGGAAAAGATTTCTGAATTATAAAAAATTTGTTTGCTAAAAAATTCATATACATCATAAAAGATGTATAGATTATAAAAAAAAAAAAATTTTGATAAACAATTAATTTGTTTAAAAGTGGGGCAAGTTTCTAGCATCATGATATTATTCATAAAATGATAAAATGAGAATGAGAATATAATTTAACAAATCAAAGAGTTCACAAAATTAGAATAGAATTTAACAAATCAAATAGTGTATGGAACTTCTATGATCTTTGTCACATTATTCTCCTCCACCTTTTCATCTCTATGTTTCTTCTACATTAAATCACATAAAAAATATGTCAAAACCAACTACTATTTGTCACATTATTCTCCTCCGTCTTTTCATCTACATGTTTCTTCTACATTAAATCACATAAAAAACATGTCAAAACGGTTTCATGAGAAGCAGTCCAATTACCTCATGCATGATAGGATATACAGTTGAAAGAAGTAACTCATATATATTAATTGGACAGCATTATTGTACTGTACCATAAAAGCTCAAACCAGTTAAATGGTTTATGAACTGCACCATAAATTTTAAAAAGTTCAGTTAACTAAACTTTTTTTTAAAACCAGTTTGAACCACTTTCAAATCTTTTTGTATTCAATATCATAAAATTAAAATTAACATTTTTTTTTACTATGTGATATAATATAAAAAATAAAATGCTAAATAATACTTGAAAATTTTGATGAATTTTTGTCAAAAAAGGATAACATTGTTGACATTTTAAAACATAAAAGATCAAATTGTCACTTAAAATTAAAATAAAAGACCAAATCAAAAACAAAAAAAAAAGATAAATGACTAAAACGTTAGTTGAAATTAAGTTAAGGAAAATTAACATTGTTTTGTTGAAAATAACATTTTTCTTACTGTAAAAACAGTTTTATATAAGCTATATACATATGAGTAAAAAAAATGCAACTAATATATATATATATATATATATATAGTATTGTTAATATATAATATTTCATCTGTCCTATAATGATTGATCTATTTGTAAAAAATAGTTATCTTAAAATAACTGCCGCTTTCATTTTTGAGAAAATATTAATTTTTTTTTATATCTACGCTATAGAAATATTTAAATATATTTTTTTAAATTTAACACTCTAATTAATACTATTAATACTATATGTACTAATATTTTCAATTCAATATTTTTTATTTTATATTTTAAAAAATCAAAAGATAAATATTAAAAGATTATAGTTAACAGAAAGATGTGTCAATGAACATTCTAAAAAACAGTATAATTTTGTATAATTTTATGTTAAAAAAAAAAGAGAAAAGTATAAAAAATTTAATGAAAAACCAATTTTTAAACAATTCAATAAAAACTGCTGGTTCGAATTGGTTTTAATAAAAACTGGTTCAAATATATTAAACTGGTTTATAATTATAAATCGGTTTTAAACCGGTTTAAAATTGAACTGTAACTGTAACTGCTTAAAAAAATAATCGTAAAAAAAAAATAATATTGTTGACATGTTAAAACATAAAAGATGAAATTGTCACTTAAAATTAAAATAAAGGACCAAATCAAGAAAAAAAAAATAAAGGACTAAAACGTTAATTGAAATTAAGTTGATGAACCACGAGTGCTATTGAGTGGTCATGTAAAATACAATTGTATTATCAATTGTCAACCACTGAAGTTGAATATGTCTCAATTGCAAACTGATATTCTCAAGTTCTATGGATAAAAAAAAAATTTCTAAAAATTGCCCCATTAATCTCTAAAAATCTCATTCAATGTTAAAGATCTAAACACATCGAAATAAAATATTATTTTATTAAAAATTATGTTAACAAAAAAGAAGTTGAATTAGTATTTGTTGACCCTATAAATTAACTCTATGACATATTTAGTAAACCTCTCTAGTTGAAAGAGAATTTTAATTTTATCAAAGAAAAATTAAAAATCATCAAAAATCCAATCAAACTTCCTTTTAAAAAATAACTAGATTATTCTGGTAAAAAAAAAAAATTGAGAACATTATAAAAAAATTGAGAACATTCTCATTTTTTCTCATAAACAGTTTTTGTTTCATTTCTACGAGAAGATGAATAGTTCAATTTATTTTTCATTATAAAAGTAACGGTCCTTTAATCACAAAGCAAAATGGCTAGTTCTGTCTACGCCTGTCGTACCTGAATTCCTCTTTCCCAATACCAAGTATCACCTCTCAACACGCATTACTTTAACACTCACACGTGGTATCGTTCCCTTCATCTTCTCAAAATCGTCATTCCCTCTCTCCAAAAACAAGCGCATTTTTCTCTCTTTTGTGTTCTTCTTCTTCTCTCAAACAAAAATGGCTCGCACAAAAGCTTCCGCTAGAAAAAACCCAAAATACAGAACTCCCTTTCCGTCACCATCTTTATCTCCCTCTCGATCACCATCTCCACCACCTAGACCCACACCTCCAGAAAAATATTCAGCCGAGAAAACCTTTGATGACTATCTATCATCTTCCCCATACTCAAGTCCAAAACCCATTTCACTCCCTCCTCTCTCAACTGTACTACCTACCCCATATCTGAAGAAAGAACTCATGCAAACTCACTCTGATCATACCTCGTCTAAACGGAGATCGATGAGGATAATGGCCGGAGTTGGAACCTCAAAACCAAAGAGTATCGATATTTTATTATCTCTTCACTTTAAAAAAATCAAATTTGGCAAAAGTTTTCCGTGCTTAGAACAAAAATTATGTTAAATGTTTATATTAACCTTTGATTAATAATAACCACCAACAGAAGCTAAAATGATATTAAACAGAGGAGAAATGATTGTTTAATCACAAACATAAATAAATACTATTTAGATACACTAACACAAAAATATATATCATTTAATAATTTTAAAAATATATATTATTTTATCTTTTATTTTTATTCATTTATATAAGTGTGTCCAAATACTATTTATTTATTTAATTATTTATTTATGACCAAACAAATATTTGTGAATGGAGATTGAAGCCCAAAGCAAATTTTACAATTTAATAGATATATGAATTCTAACTATTTCATCCTATGACTTTAGTAATAATTATTATAAAAATAATAATTATTATAAAAGTTAAATATTATTAATTATTTAACAATTGTGATTGATTGACAATGTAAAAATTATTTATATTGACCGTATATCTAAATTAAATCCATACAAAAAACTCTTGAAAAAACTAAAAATAAAATAAAATTAGGTCTAACACAATGCGATAAACCATGATTAGAATCTCTATCGGTTGAGATGCCGACATTTAGGATATATTTGAAAAATTAAGAAAGAACAATTTTGTTCTTTGTTAACATTTAAAAAAAAACTGTTTTTAAAATAGTACAATCAAAACATACCTCTAGTATTCGACAGCCTCAAACAAGATTACTTTAAATGGAAAGAACGAAAAATCAAAATAAAATACAATACTTTTATAAATATACCTATCTATCTATCTACCTTTACATTTGCAATGATGATTAACATCTTGAAGTTTTTTTTTTACTAATACAAATCCTTGATTTCTTTCTATGCACCTATGATGTTGAGTCTTAATCTGATTTTTGATCTGCATCTGCTGTGGCTTGAACTTGAGCTGCATATTGTAAATTCCATAAAACATCCTCAAAAGAAGGACGAGATGAAGAGTCTTGAGATATACATTTTGTTGTTATAGATATTGCAATTGATAATGATTCTTGAGAACAAGTTGTCAACACTATTGGATCCACAATTTTTCTTCTTCCATCTTGACTACCAAATGATGCCTATGGTTCATAAGAACAAGTTAATCAATTAACAACTTTTTTTGAAAAGCAGGGTCAATTGTTTTTGAATAAGATATGTTTTTAGTTTCTAAAAAATTATAACATTTTAAATTTAATCCCTAAAAAAATTTCATTTACTTTTAGTTCCAAAAAAATTGGTAGAGTTCTTAAATTTGATGTGTGATAGTAGGAGCTATAAAAAACTTCTGTGTTAGATTTTAATCCAAGAATTAACTAACTTTCTCACAACAACTTTTTAAAACTGATCAATTTAACACTGAAAAATCGTCACAACATTTCATATATCAGAAAGATTTTTTCTAAAGTTTTTACTAACCTTGTCACTTAGGAAAAATGCTTCACCTTTGTCACATGCTATAGGTCCAACAAGTGATTCAAACAATATGAATCCAAAATTGTAAACATCATTATCCACTTTTTTCCCTTTACTGCAAGAAAGAAAAATAACAATTAATTTGTTAAGAATACACAAATTCATTGAAGCATAAAAAAGGACTTTCAAACCATATCAGATTGAATATTCCATTTTTCATACCCTTCATACTGAATGTATAAAAGATGAAAACTGAATTTGTGATGCCTAAACTAAGCATAATGGAAGATGTGGTGTCATTGAGGATTGAAATAGATCATGTGAAACCAGAGTTGTCAATCACTGATCGCAGAAAATAATAGTTTGTTCAAACTCGACTATGCTATAATGCTATTGCATTGTAGCATAGTCGAGTTATTGTTAGTTGACAATATTTTGTACTAAACAACACATTGCATAACAATAGTGATTTGTTCAAATTCCGCTATACTATAGCTTCTATTTGACAACACTACAAGAAATAAATACTAAAAATGAAAAAAGTAAATTCAAAAGGATTGAAAACCAAGTATGGTTGTGTTGGTGATGCTAAGTCAATGATAGTAGTTAGTTATTGGTGTGTCATGTGTGGTTCTTTGATGCTATCAATGACCATGAAACTCATAAAGAGAGTGAAATTCAAAGCAATGATAGTGAGGTAATAAAAGAACAATGGGGAAGTGAGGTTTAGATTTGAAGATTTATCAGTAGAGAGCTATATAGCACTGACACACAGATTGAAGACGTATTTAGTGTCTGACATGTGTCATTGTCCGACAAAAACACGACACTAACACATGTGGTTACGTTCAATCACTCTCATTTTCCTCAATTATTATTGATTGTCTACATATTAGTGTCACTGTGCCCGTCTCGTGTATGGTGTTTGTGTCAATGTCAATGTTTCATAGGTAGAAAGAGTCAAGAAAGTTAAGTTATAGTATCATACCATGATTTTGACTTCTCACCCTTTACCTATACACAAACATAGAAAGCAACAAAGTCATGACTCCATGATCAATCATATTAAATCATGATAAAATAGCAATATTGGATTGATTAATTAAAACATACCTCAAACTTTTCAATATCTTCTTTGATGATAGACATACCATAGTCACTTAATTTTGGAATGCAGTGTTCATCAAGTAAGATATTCTTTGTCTTTAGTTGGTTGCTAAAACATCTTGGTATAACACCAGTATGTAAGAAATGAACTGCCTTAGCAACTCCAATCAAAATTGCAAGTCTATCAGGCCACTTAAGTGCTTTCTCTGCAGAATATTTTGCAATTTTTTTGTATGAAGCAAGATTAGCATATTGAATCATTTTCAAGAAGAAAGTTATGATTTACAAAAATAATCATGCTATAACTATGCACTTAATGTAGATTATTTATAATAGTAAAATTTCAGAGGTTATTGTTGAGTATGGCTCATATTTATTGGTAAATGAACAAACACTTGGGTTTAGCAGAGCAAAGCAAACATGCAAATAGAAAAATTACAGCAATATTTAAACAAAACCCGATTCTCTGTCGTCACAGACTACACGCATTTGCGCAGTCAGTGACTCTATGACCATTTGATCGAGATCGGACGATCCAAATCTCTAGTTAGATAATTTAAGTATTTAAAAAAATCAAAAAATGTTTGAGATCTGTACCGCTCAATCTCGATCAGACTATCATGCAGACTGAGTGTGCAATCAGTGACTGCATGGAATACAGATTCCATTTAAACATCATTTATACTTTGTAACATATGTATTGCATAAAATAAAAACTACAGTAACTACTTTGTTGGCAGAGACTAGACACAATTGGCATAATCCTATAATTGGTCGTTGTGTTCTGGTGTGTGTTTATTTACCTGTGTTCTTTAGAATTGGTTTGTTGTTCTAATAGTTATGCAGGTTAGACTTAGACAAATGATATAAACAAGTCTTAAAAGTTATTCACCGGTCATCATTAGACCTAAAGACTAGGAGGATCTTGTCGTCGATCGTCATTAGAGTTTTAGATGACTTTTAAGCATTGGTCAAGTGTATGCATACTATAAATCCATACTAACCTGATAGATGAGCATGATAATCTCCATTTGGCACATATTCATATATAAGATGAAGTTTGTGAGGGCTTGAATCATCTTGTCCACCACCATCAATGCAATGACCCAAAAGGCTAACCAAATTTGGATGTTCAAGCTTTGAGAGTAATTCCAACTTAGCTTTAAGATTTTGACTTGAGCATTTCTTTGAAAGAACCAAAGATCTTATCACCACAAAAGATCCATTCTCTAATTTACCTTTATACAGCTGAAATGTTGCAGCAAAGTTAAAGTTATAACCCAGCCCCATATAAAATAAAATTAAAAAGAGACATTTATTATGAGCATACGAAATAATTTGAGTAGATCAGCATTTTAGTCTTAGAAATTGTAAGACTAAGTCAATTTAGTCCTTTAAATTCTCGAAATAACAATTTTTAGTCCCTTAAATCAAACAATGTCAGTCAATTTAGTTCTTTTTTCAAATTTAACACCACAATTTTAAAGATTGTATATTTGCTTTCGAGAAGCAAAATACTATCCAAGTCAATATATAGTTTCATTGATTTTAATGAATACTTGCTAAAGAGATACTTTAATAGAAGGAGTAAATTGATTAATATTAACATATGTAAGAGACTACATTGCTCCCCTTACAATTTCTAGGACCGAAATGTTGATTTACTCAAAATTTCCCTATAGACTTATCAAGTGAAGTAACTCTTATAAGTGATTGAAAGGTACCTTCCCTGTGGAGCCTCCACCAATACAAGTTGACAAATTAAAGTTTTTGGTGGCTTCTTTCAATTCTTCAATAGAAAATTGTCTACAGGTTGGAGTAGTTTGTGTCCCTAACTTAACTGCTTGAGAAATAAATCCTGAAAATAATAAAGAAATTAGACATTACTATATCAAAATCTGAAGACTTAACAATCTGAAATCTACTGTCAAATTCAAATAGTATGATGATTTTAAATATTGTGGCTACAACATCAAAATTTTGTGTCCATCACATCGCAATTTCAATCATGAATGGTGACACAAACTCAACCGAGATTTTAAATTGTGATCTACAACAATAATTTTGGCCACATTGTGCCACAATTGCAGCCACATAATTTGTATTTGCAACCAAAATTGTGGCCGCAACATAAAAGGTTGAGATCTCCACTATGGCATCACAATTGCAATTTCGGCCGCATCAACTGCATTTTTCTGCAATTCAAAGATTTGGAGCATACTGCAACCACAATTTAAAACCATAAATGGAACTGCAGCATAATCGCAACCACAATTTAAAATCTACGAAACATTATCGCTTAACTAACGCATATACTTACTAGCATTAGCAAGGATTTCCGATGAAACTGCGCCTGTGGATTTATCTTGAACAATCTGTAACACAATATCCTTTCTATTTTCCTTTCTCAAATGACATTTTCTACACGCCAAAACTCCAAACACCAAAATCACAAGAACAAATCCAACAAAGATACCAACAAAAGCAACAGCTTTCCAACATTCCTTAAATTTCTTCCATCTTGAACTTGATTCCTTACAATAAGACCCTCTCTTCTGATTCTGAGTCTCAACAGATAAGCAATTTCCACCAAATCTAACAACTCTACTATTAGAATTGTTAACCAAACATGAAGGAAGAAAACCACTTAACTTGTTGTTAGAAATATCAACATAACCAAGTTTGCTACCACAAACAAGTTTATCATAAATTTCACCACTTAGAACATTGTTTGCAAGATTCAAATAACTTATATTTGGCAAAGAGAACAATGTAGAAAGTGTTTTTCCACTAAGATAGTTTGAAGAAAGATCTAAATGTTGAAGTTGATTCAATTCACTAAACTTGTTTGGTATATATTTTGAGAATGAGTTATTGCTCAACAAAACAGTTATAACTGATTTTGGCAAAAGCGGTAATTCATATTCTAAATGATTTTCTCTTAAATCTAAAACATGTAAACCAATGAGAGAATTTAGACAACAAGGTAAACCACTAGAGAGTTCATTGTGTGATAAAGAAATAACTTCAAGTGTTTTAATTTTGCATAGTGAAAAGGGAAATGAACCCTTTAATTGATTTTTCTTCAAACTCAAGGTACTTAAATTATGCAATGAATCAAACCAATTAGGCATAGTGGTGTTGAAAAAGTTGTTATCAAGTGTTAGTGTTTGAAGATTGACCATAGTTGAAATTTTTGGTGGAATTGTACCAAAGATGAAATTTGAGCTCAAATCCAAAACTTGAAGAAAATTGAGCGATTGAATTTTGTTAGGAAGGGGACCCCAAATTCCTAAGGACACTAAAGTAAGAACCTTTAATTTGGTCAATTTTGTCAATGTGGTGAAAAATGAATCAATGAAGAAATTCATGGATAGTGTTTGATTTGGAATTGAGAATCCATTGAACTTTGATGATGGTTTCAATGATTTAAAATCACCCATGATTTTGAGCTCAATTATTGAATTATCTTCACATTTGATGGTGAAATGTGAAGATGAAGAAAGGTAACAAAGGTCATTATTGTAATTTTCCAAAATTTGTAATGATGAAGGGTACTCTAGAAAAGTCCTTAATTGTAATAAAGCTTGGCTTTGATCTTGTTCTAACTCATGGCTATTTGGAATGAACAAACACCATGAAAGAAACAAAAGATTAAGGTAAAAGTACCTTGTCGAACTAACTTGGAACATTGTACACCAAATTTGATGGAAATGAACATCAAATATGGAAGAAGATTTCAACTAACTAAATTCAAAAACAAAACAAAAAAACCCAAAAAAAGTTAGTTAATATGTCAAAAGACAACTATATACAATGCAGTTGCATACAGAGAATATCTACTCTACACAGAAAAATTGCAAATCCTTAAAAGCTCAAAGATTTCCAATGACAACACACATTAACAATTTGAAAAGATAAACTTGCATCATTGTGCTCCTTAGATTTACACACAAAGAGAGAGAGAGAGAAAGAGAGAGAGAGAGAGAGAGGAACAAAGATCAACATAAAGGGAATATAGATAGTTTAAGTGTTAAAGAATGAAAATTTACACAAGAGAGGATCATTTAAGAGAAAATCGAGGACAAACCTACCACTAGGTGTGAAAAATATGATGCTTTTTAATGATGTTGGGACAAGACAATAGAGTTAGATGAAGACATTGTACCATGGAAAAGACAAA
Source organism: Cicer cuneatum (assembly GCA_037974295.1). Lineage (NCBI taxonomy): Eukaryota > Viridiplantae > Streptophyta > Magnoliopsida > Fabales > Fabaceae > Cicer > Cicer cuneatum. The sequence goes on along the minus strand of JBBPBO010000003.1, from coordinate 5,457,992 downwards.
GGCATTTATATTACAGTGATGTTTCAAGTGGTGGGGGGTATTGCTGCCATTAATAGGGTCGGTAACAATTGATGAAGAAGAGAAGAGAGACCACAAATGGATAATATGCATCAATAACTATTGCAGTTAGATTCATATCTTAGAATAGGATAGAATCTTATTTATATTTTTTTTTTTTTTAATTTATAGTCATTTTTTAATATAAATGAAAGCGATTCATTATAAGAAGGAGGAAGTGAATTGATTTACATGCGATCATTTGTGTTAGAGAAAAATTATACTTCATTCTAATTATAAGGCTCATTTGTAAATATTTAAATACATTTATTATTCTTTTTCTAAATATATCTTTTATTAATACTGTTAGATTAGATTGTCCATAAATATTAAAGGTTAAATTGAATACATCTATACACAAATTATAAATTTAATAATTGTTAAACACAAAAAGTAATATTTAAAGATGTACATGCATACTCATATTTTAAACTTAATATGTTTTAGCAAGTTTAAGTAATTTTTTATTGAAACGTCTTTTTCAATTTTAAATTAAATATATCAATTTTTTTATTTTTTTTTACTTAAATTTTAGAATAGAACAAGTACGAGTTTATATATTACTATTATTATTATTGCAAACTTGTTTCTGACAATATTCAAGTCAATGAACCTTGTTTGAACATTAAATGTGTATCACTACAGCTCACAATTAACACCACTATCAATTAAAAAAGTGCACCCATGAATAATAAAACTCATCATCCATTTAATCATCATGTTTAATAAGGAATTCATTTTTTTAAGTCTAGATGGAGAGAAAATCACTACCTAAAAACTCACATACTTAAATGAGAGATTTCGACTTTGCATATTCTTGACACACATTTTGTTTTGAACATGATTGAGGAATATTGGTTCCTTGTCTTTTTTTTATATATAAAAAAAAAACAACAAATTTATCTTAATCATATAACTATGTCAATATATTTTAAAAATAAAATAAAATAGAAAAAATACATGTAAGTAAAAGAAAACTATTAAAATTAACAAAGTTTTACAATTGAAAAAATATTTCATAGACATCGATACACTCACATAATATTCAAATAGAGAAAAAAATAAATAGAATAATATATGATATAAAGAAAAAAAAGATAAAGAGAAAATAAAGTGTTTAATGAGTATAAAAAAATTATACAAATATCATAGTTGTTATAATTAAAATGTGCATAAATTTACTGACAAAATAATTTTATAATTAAATTATACGATCAAAATATTCATCCCCATTATTTATTATAAGTACAGGTAGAGTGAACTCTAATCCTTTAAGCAAAAGACTCTAAATTTGATATATATCTTTAAAGATTATTAAAAGATTAGTTTTCGTATTAGCTACTTTTATTAATTAAATTTTCTCTTCTATAAAGCAAGAGGTATTATTTTTAAAAAAAAAAAACACTATTTTCAATTTGACGAGGTGTCCATTAAACTTTGAATTAAACAAAGTTGTTAACACAATAATTTGATAATCATAGAAAGATGGGGAAAAGAAACATTATCCACCATACTAGTATTAATTTGACCGATCTGACATTGAGTAATCCAAGAAAAAGAAGACATGAAAAATAAAAGAAGCAACATTTGGCCGTTAAAAAGGGCGATAGGAGAGGGCAAAGGACAGCCTGTCGTGTACTATATGACACCATGTGTTCCTTTTCCCATTCCCAGTTTGAAATTCTTACTTTATTTTCTTTTTCTTTCTTCTTATTTTTTCCTTTTCTTTTTCTTTTATATTTTTATTACTATTATTTTTTAAATGAATCCAATAATATAAGGTTTTATCCACACAAAGATAAGATAGAGTGTTTATTCATTCGGATCATATTGTGACTCGAATTCGGTCGTCTCAACCAACTTAATTTATATTTTAATTCATTTGACTTAAGTTTTAGGTATCATTTAAATTAATTCGTTTAAATTTAAAGGTGTTTAGTTTAAATAACAGATTTATATGTAAACCATCAAATCAATTAGCTAAAGTGACATACATTTTTTTTATTTTTTTTAATTATTGATGTATTGTCGTTTTTCTTATTATATTATTGACTTATAATTATTGTTAATTTAATGTTTTGTTATGTTTATACATTATTATTTTAAGTATATAATAATGTGTTGTAATTTTATGATTTTTGAGAAGTTTAAGTATTGAGAGTAATTTCATTTCATTATAATATCATAAAATGAAGGGAAAAAAAAACTTTTTCGAAATCTAACTCAACCCGTTTGTTATTGTTTTGAGTTTTGAAAAAGTATTTCAAAATAAATTTATCTTACCGAATATATTATTGGGTTGCGTCGCGGACTAAATCACTCTCTTTAAGACGTTTCGCAGCACTGCCCAAATTGTGAATGACAGACTATCAACCACGAAGTCCCCAAGATAGAACAGCCTAGACAAACTGTAACGAAGTTCTATTGCACCATATAAAACCATTCTAAAATTACACCCTCAATATGCGGTTAAAGTCACTCTCAATATGACGATTAAAGTCGCTCGCAATATGGTACAATGACCACTCGTAAATCAAAAGGACTACAGCACAAAAAACCGCTCTAATAGACTGCGGCACAAAAATTGTTCTAAAAGACTACGGCACAAAAACCGCTCATAGTGGTATTAGGACCACTAAAAAATCGATGGGACTACGGCATAAAAATCGCTCTAAAAGTATAGTGGTATTAGAACCACTCAAAAATCAATGGAACTCCGGCATAACAACCGCTCTAAAAATCGAAGGGACTACGATACAAAACCGCTCTAAAATATCGATGGGACAGAAAGAAAATGGAGAAGTGGCTCGAAAATATATCAAGCAGAATAAAAATAAAATAAAAAGATAAAGTTGAGAAATGCATCCAACTTTGGTGTACTTTTCACAAAAGTTTGAAACTCATTATATAGCGAAGGAAACAAACTCACATATGTTTTTTATCTAACGTAGGACTTTAATATTTATGGAGTTTAAAACTACTCAATATATGAGAGTTTTCTAATGTGGAATTTAACCAACTTTTTAATTCACGTACTAACATACTATATGTTCTAATAGTAACTAGTTTGGCTATGTTTGAGTTTGATAAAAAAAATTGATCAATTCAAGTATCAAATTTAATTTAAAATTTACTCAACTCAACTCGCGTACACTCCTAAAAAAAAGACCACAAACACCCTTCCTTTCCTTTGCTTATTGTTATTTTACTTGTAAAATACTATTGCATTTCTACGGGTCCTCAAATTCGCAATTGTTTGATAAGGTCGACATTATATAAATGATAAAGTCATTTGTTGGATTTCAATATAAAATGCACCTACTTGCTTGGTGCACACATATATGATATATAAAATGCTAACAAGTGACTTAATATATATATATATATATATATATATATATATATATATATATATATATATATATTAAAGAATCAAATGGAAAATTTTTGTTTAAAAATTGTGTATTCAACTATCATAAAAATTTAAATTTTTTTGATACAATTTCTACTTTTGTATACCCATGTTATTTTATATTTGTTGTTAGTGTAAAAAAATTATTTATTTATTTCTCATTTTTAAAGTTCATTGTAATATTTATTATTATATTGTCATTTTAAATATTTATTTTAGAGAGATAATTGGTTGAAATGAGATAATAAATTATTAAGAGTATTATTTGAAATTCTTACTTTATTTTCTTTTTCTTTCTTCTTATTTTATTCTTTTCTTTTTCTTTTATATTTTTATCAGTATTATTTTTTAAATGAATCGAATAATATAAGGTTTTATCCGCACAAAGATAAGATAGGGTTTTTACTCATTTGGATCATATTGTGACTCGAATTCGGTCATCTAAACCAACTTAATTCATATTTTAATTCAATTGACTTAAGTTTTAGGTATAATTTAAATTAATTCGTTTAAATTTAAAGGTGTTTAGTTTAAATAACAGATTTGATATGTAAACTATCAAATCAACTTAATTCATATTTTAATTCAATTGACTTAAGTTTTAGGTATAATTTAAATTAATTCGTTTAAATTTAAAGGTATTTAGTTTAAATAACAGATTTGATATGTAAACTATCAAATCAATTAGCTGAAGTGACATACATTTCTTTTTATTGTTTTTTTTTTAATTATTGATATAACTTAGTTATTGGAGCTTGGCTTGACATAAAGTTTTTCTTATTATATTATTGACATATAATTATTGTTAATTTAATGTTTTGTTTTGTTTATACATTATTATTTTAAGTATATAATAATGTATTGTAATTTTATAATTTTTGAGATGTTTGGCTTGACATAAAGTTTTTCTTATTATATTATTGACATATAATTATTGTTAATTTAATGTTTTGTTATGTTTATACATTATTATTTTAAGTATATAATAATGTATTGTAATTTTATGATTTTTGAGATGTTTAAGTATTGAGAGTAATTTTATTTAATTATAATATCATAAAATGAAGGGGAAAAAAACTTTTTCGAAACCTAACTCAACCCGTTTGTAACTATTGTTTTGAGTTTTGAAAAATTATTTTAAAATAAATTTATGTTATCGAATATATTATTGGGTTGCGTCGCGGACTAGGTCGCTCTCTTTAAGACGTTTCGCGGCACTGCCTAAATTGTGCATGGCAGACTATCAACCACGAAGTCCCCAAGATAGAACAGCCTAGATAAACTGTAACGAAGTTCTATTGCACCGTATAAAACCATTCTAAAATTACACCCTCAATATGCGGTTAAAGTCACTCTCAATATGACGATTAAAGTCGCTCACAATATGGTACAATGACCACTCATAAATCAAAAGGACTACAGCACAAAAAACCGCTCTAATAGACTGCGGCACAAAAATTGTTCTAAAAGACTACGGCGCAAAACCGCTCATAGTGGTATTAGGACCACTAAAAAATCGACGGGACTACGGCATAAAAATCGCTCTAAAAGTATAGTGATATTAGAACCACTCAAAAATCAATGGAACTCCGGCATAACAACCGCTCTAAAAATCGAAGGGACTACGGTACAAAACCGCTCTAAAATATCGATGGGACAGAAAAAAATGGAGAAGTGGCTCGAAAATATATCAAGCAGAATAAAAAAAAAAAGATAAAGTTGAGAAATGCATCCAACTTTGGTGTATTTTTCACAAGAGTTTGAAACTCATTATATAGCGAAGGAAACAAACTCATATATGTTTTTTATCTAACATAGGACTTTAGTATTTATGGAGTTTAAAACTACTCAATATATGATAGTTTTCTAATGTGGGATTTCAACAACTTTTTAATTCACGTAGTAACATACTCTATGTTCTAATAGTAACTAGTTTGGCTATGTTCGAGTTTGATAAAAAAAAAATTATAGGTTACGAATCCAACCCAACTCAAAAAATTGATCAGTTAAAGTATCAAATTTAATTTAAAATTTATTCAACTCAACTCGCGTACACTCCTAAAAAAAAGACCACAAACACCCTTCCTTTTCTCTGCTTATTGTTATTTTACTTGTAAAATACTCTTGCATTTCTACGGGTCCTCAAATTCGCAGTTGTTTGATAAGGTTGACATTATATAAATGATAAAGTCATTTGTTGGATTTCAATATAAAATGCACCTACTTGCTTACACATATATGATATATAAAATGCTAACAAGTGACTTAAAATATATATATATATATATATATATATATATATATATATATATATATATATATTAAAGAATCAAATGGAAAATTTTTGTTTAAAAATTGTGTATTCAACTATCATAAAAATTTAAATTTTTTTGATACAATTTCTACTTTTGTATACCCATGTTATTTTATATTTGTTGTTCATGTAAAAAAATTATTCATTTATTTCTCATTTTTAAAGTTCATTGTAATATTTATTATTATATTGTCATTTTAAATATTTATTTTAGAGAGATAATTGGTTGAAATGAGATAATAAATTATTAAGAGTATTATTGGCAAAGGACAAGTAATTGATCGAATGCAACAAAATTTATTAATTTTATTAGCATGTGTAAATAACCTTAAACAATTACTAAAAGGATTATGTGGGTGCTGACAAGATACTTAAAAATTATTCACCAACAAATCTTTATATCAATAGTGACTTTCGAACTTAGAACTTTGTGGGATTTGAACTGAATATTTATTAACTTGATTGACATAGGTTGGTCTCACTTATTTGATTTTCCTATAGTAATTTGTGTTGAGTTTGGTTGAAATTGAAGTATCACATTGTTTAGAATTATAGAAAAAGATGAAGATCAATGTTATAAATATGACTCTAACTATTCATTATAAGTTTCACCAGTCGGAAGCACTTAAGTTTGTATTTGACTCTCTTGATAACTCTTATACTTTAGTCTTAGAGTGTTATGAGATGTAATTGAGTATTTTCTTTAGAGTGTATAAGTCTACTTGGGACCGATATTGTTTGAGAGAAGTCTGTGTTATAACTATTTTTTTTAGATTTGAAGTTTTTTCGTATTATATTATTTTATTGTGATTTGGTTCTCTTTAATTTTTGTTTGTTTGTTTTTCTCAACAAGAATTAGAGTGTGATTGGTTGTGAGAGGAAAAAGAGAAGAGAAAAAGAGGTGAGAAGAGAAAAAGAAGTGAGAAGCATAAGACATTTGATGTAATGTTTGGTTAGTATAAGAGAATGCGAGAAGAAATAGAAAAAAGAGAAATCTTATGTTTTTTTGAATTGAGACAAATATCATTATTTATATTCATCAATATTTTCTTCTCATCCTTGACAAGAAAGAACTTTTGGTGGACCCAATACATTTTTAATATATCTCTCTCATATTTCCCTTCTACAAAACAAGAAAAGTTTCTTCTCTCTTTTCAACCTCTCTCTCCCCAACTTCTCCCAAAACAAACACACCCTTAATGTTCACACAATTGTATACAATGTGAAAATATGATATCTAAAACCGTGTGTCTAAATATTTCAACTAAATTATGAATTACACTTTCATAAAAGAAATTAAATAACAGCATAGTTTGGATGGGAAGTTCGATCTTATTTTGTAACGACTTATGTTAATAATTAATAACTTTAATTGTAGTTTTAGTTATTATATTTTCATCAATTCATAAAATTAATTTTATATTTTAAAAATTGACAGTTTTGATTTTATTATCATTTTTTAATTAAAAATATAACATATTTTAAATGACATAGTATATGATATGTAATTATTAACACTCATAAAATTATAATAAATTCTCTAAAAACTCCAGATTCAATTTCAAAAAATTATTTATTTTTGTAATGTTATTAATGACACATAAGTAATTAATGTATCTAGATGATTTTACGTCATGAGATTATATGTTACATCATTATTTTTTTAGTTCAAACATCTTAAATAAAGTTTAAAATTATTAAATTTTAAAATAAGAGAATCAATTTTGTAAATTAATAAAAATAAATAAATTAAAATTATAATTAAATTTAATTAATGTTATACTAATAGCAATCAAAACTACAATCTCTTTATCTTTATCGCTCATCTATTCTAATAATTAAACCAACTTTATATCGCAACCTAAATACAACCAGTAGCGGTATCAGTCAAATGCATAAAAGTGGGGTGGGCTCTTATTTTGATGAAAGATATTTTGTGCGTTCGCTGAATCACATACATATAAGACAACACCTACTTCTATATGTTTCTTAGGAAACCATAGAACGTGCAAAAAGCAAATGTACCACTCGGATTTAATATTTTGTATTATTGTTTGCAAATATATTTTTGAAAAAAAACTTATTTTGCTATTGTGCTTTTATTTTAAGTTTAATTGTAATTTTAATTTCTATATTTTTATTGATTTATTAAATTAGTCCATTTATTTTAAAAGTCGATAATTTTATTTATTCTTTCTGATTTTTTAACTAAAAAATAATGATATATCATATTTTAAATAACATGATATATGATACAATGATGTAGAGTGATTAATACTTATGAAATTGAAATAAAACGTCATAAAAACTTATTTTTCAACTTCATAAATTTTTTCTATCTTTAATTTAATTAATTATTATAAATAATTAATATATCTAGATGGTTATATATGATAGAATTGTATGTTATGTCATTTAAAATATGTCAAATTGCTATTTTTTAGTTCAAAAATATGAGGAAAAAAAATTAAAATTGTCGACTTTTAAAATAGGAGGATCAATTCCGTGAATTGGTAATAATAAAATGACCAAAAGTATAATTAAACATTTACTTTAAAATGAGTTTTCTTTAATATAATTTATGTTTATATGTCTTTTTTACAAACTTCGTTTTATAAAATAAAATTTGTTTAAGCCCATAAAAATGCAAAAACATGATAGATGATACTTTTACTTAAACATATGTTTGAGACAAGCTTAAGTTTAAGCTGAAAAATGAAAACCCAATCATGTAATTTATAAATGTCGATTTAAACAACAAAATCGTATCAGTACTTTAACTAATTAAAAACATAAAAATTCTGGTAAAAAAATTAATAAAATATACTAACATATAACAAATTATATATATTTTTATATTTTTCATGTCCATTTCTAAATCTTGTCACTTATTAGATTTTTTTTTTTACGTCCTTATTACTATAGAGAAAATTAAAACGAGTTATATCTTTCGATTGTTTGAGATGTTTGGATATTTTTTTATGGACCCAAATATTTAAAATTAAATTTTGCATTTCAGAGGAACTATTTCTTCCGAGGACGAAATCATTTGCGTATACCACCACGACAGGGAAGCACAAATTCACTTACATTTAATAAATAAGTGTAAGTATGGATGATAATAGACTAAGTCGAATTAAACTTTGTAAAATTTGAATTTGATCGGTTTAAAATTCGAAGGTCTAAATCTAACATGTGACATGTCATATGCTTTTATTTTAGAACTGAGTCTGTCATTCATGAAAATCAAGTACGACATATTAATCTACTTAAAAACATATTTCATATTAATATTTTTAAATTAGTAGTCAACCATATTTTTAAATAAACTAACAAGTTAATAAGTTAATGAAATTAAATTTATTCTATTTTATTTTAAAATGACATTTTTAAAAATTCGACTTTAAATGATATCATACTTCAATTCCATTTGACTATAATGTAAATATAGAATAATTTTCAATTAAATTACTAAAAGGTTTGTAAATTTAAAATTTAACATAAATTTCTAAATCTAATATATAATAATAATAATAATAGTAATAATAAAAAGATAACTAGACTTATAAAAAAAGCATAGATCTTGTTTATTTAAAAAAGGTATAATTTACCTTGGACTTATTGTAGATCTGTTCTATTCCAACCCTAAGAGCAAGATTGCAAATAACATGATTCAAGCAAGGGCTTGGCTGAGCTTAGTTAACATTCTAGTCTTATCTAGTCTACTACTCCCTCCAATATTAAATATGAATAAAATGTCAAATTGTATTAAATAAGTAGTTTATTTAGAAGGTATAACCTCTACCTGTGTCTTTAATTATAAACACTTTTTTTTTAAAGAAAAAAGAAAAAAAAAAACTATCCTTAAATATGAAGTATTATTTTAATTTACTAAGTATATTTATTATTTTTTTCAAACATGCCATTTATTAGTATTATTAATTTATCTTTGAATATGAAAAGTTAAGTTTAACACATTTAAATTCAAAAGTTATTTAAGAATATTAATACATAAAATGAACACATTAACTACTCTACCAACTTTTCTTAATAAAAGCGAAAAAAATAATTAGTGTTTATGATAAGAGATTGAGGTAATCTTAAATAAATAGTCAATTTGATAATATTTTCTCTTTATTATTTATTGTAGTTTGTTATAAATAATTAATTATATATTTGTTATAGTTAGTTGTATTTCTTAAAAAATATTAAGAGTTATTTACTCTATCTATAATATCTCATTTGTAATCTTTTGTTCAAAAAATAAATGAGATCATTCAGAAATTTTTCATTTTACTCGTTTTATAATATATTGACAAGAAACAATAAAGAAAATGAAAATTGATTAGTGTTATTTATTTCAAGTCGGCACACTTTATCCTTTGTTAAATTCTTCTAATCTTTTATGAAGTATTGTATGTTTTAAATCTTGTCTAAGTCACCACAATTTGACCTTTATTAAAGAATACTTCATTGGTTGAGGAGAGGGAACATTTATATATTATCCCTAACCTCGATTTCAAGAGAATGTGTGATATTATTCTTTTACCATAACAATTACAATTCTATTTATACCAGCAAGGTCGTTCAAAATTAGATAATAAAAATTGAGACTTTCAAACAATGTTTTTTGATAACTTAAGCATTAAGCTATATTGGAGTGATTTTGGAGCATGATAGGACATGGAACCAAGAAATTATGAAAGGTTCTTGATATGAATGTGATCTTGGTCACCTCTACTAGCAAATTGCTGCTACATTTTGCAAGTATTTTTAATTCCATGTATTAATTGGAGATTTTGTTGTATACGTGGTAAAATGGGTGATTAGAGGGTGTATTTAGTAACATGACAAGATTCTGCAACATTTTCACGCATCATCTGTTAAGAGCATCAGAAGAAGAGCTGAAATAACCCCTTATTATTTTGCAAAAACTTATTCCAACTTGCTAATTACTCTTCTTCTTAAGTCATATTAATATAGTTCTTTTATTTCACAATTTAAATAGAATTGACTATATTAAAATGTAAAAAGGTTTAAATGCAATTTTAGTTTTCTGATTTATTTAAGATTAATTTATAGTTTCCATATTTTTAAAATTGACTTTTTGATCCTCTTGTTTTACCACTTTTGTGATTTTTTTTGGTTCATTCCATTTTTTAAGACATTGGATGTTGAATTATGATGTGGTAACAATGTCATACAACTAAAATGAATTAATATCATTAATTAATATTTATTTTTTTGTATTTAGAAAAATTTTACCATCATCTTTGTTATTAATAATATAAGCGAAAATTTATGAAAAAAAACAGAAACATTTAATACGATTCTATTTTATTCGATTCAACATTACATCATAAAAAATAGAGGGGACCAACCAAATTCCACAATTTATAAAATAGGAAACAAAAAACTCGATTTTAAAAATAAGAAAACTAAAAATTAAGTTTAACAAAATAGAGGTAAAAAAAGATAAGAGACTCATTTTATGCTTTTAAATGTTATGGTGAAACTAAAAAAATTAAGACAAGAGATCAAAAATTATTTTAGCCTAATAATAATAACCTATACTATAACAAAAGTAATTAACAACTTTGGTCGAACGTTTTCTTTTTACAAACTTACCTTTAATAATACAATTCTTTTAAAATTTATATTTGAAATATATAACATAAAAAAGTTGAATATAAAATCTACTCGAATTTTTATGACATAAAATAAAATATATAATAATGCTTAATATAAAACATAAATATTGGAAATAAAAATTTAGATAAATTTGGATAGATACTCTTAAAACTATTATTACAAGATAAAACACGTTAGTACAAATTAATCATCTTCGAATGCACTTTTGAGAGAGTTAAAAATAATTTTGAATATTTAAAATTAATTTTTATATGTTTAAAAATTAATTTTTATTATTAAAATAGATCTTGTTTTGAGAATCGTTTAAGGTCATAGTTAAGATTTAAAGAAACATGTATCAAAATGTATCAAAACGTGATTTGACATTTAAATTTAACTGTTTAACTTACTTTTATGTGTCTGTATATAAATACAAGCTATAAATGTATGATTGATTTAACTTTTAGAGCACTAAAAATTTATTATAAATATGTAAAATTAATTTTTATATGTTTAATTGTCTTAAGTATAATTAATTTTATTTTTAGAATTAATTATATTTTGTAGTTTTTACCTCTATAATTGATGTTTAGTTTAAAATTTATTACTCAACTTTTTTTTTTTTATGAATGTACACAAATATAAATTATTTTACTTTGATCATATTTTTAACAAAAATCAATTCATTAAAATTCAATTTTATCACCACTAAAGCTAAGTGTATGTTTGGTTCTATTTTTTTGGAGAGTCAAAATTCATTTAGAATGTAAAATTGATTTTGATATTTTGCCTCAATAACTTATTCTAACTTGAAATTATGATTTTTAATTTTTTAATCAAAACATGATTTTAACATTCAAATGTATTAAAGAAAAATAACTGTGAACTAAGAGTGTAAATTAATTTTATACCATAAGTTAATATAAGATTTTGATTGTACGATTATACCACATAATTATAACTTTCGTCGATAAATAATGAAAGGTTTGTGCTAAGTGTTATCCATATAAAACCGTTTATTGGATTTAATAGTTATACACTATTAGTATAAACGGTTTTATATTAACAGTGCATAACTATTAAATCTAATTTATTCAAATCATTTTCACATAAATATAGCTAAAATTTCAAATATAAATAATTTTAACTAAAATCAAATTTATTTTTAACTAAAATCAAATTTTACAAATGTTTGTTAAAAATCATTTTAGTTTTTATTTCACTCCAAAATTATTTTACCTAAATATCACTCTTTTAACTAAAAAAAAAATTTACAAGTCGAAATAAAAAAAATAAACTCAAAATCTAATAGAAATTTACACCATAGAACCAAGGAGAAAAAACAATCGAAGCAATTTTGCGTTTTCTGTATACACAGTCCTTCGTATTTCTCCTCATACCTGTACACCCATTCTCTTTCTTTCTTTTCATTTTCCTTCCATTCTCACTCTCAATCACTATTTTACACCCTTCACTACTCAACACAGCTTCATTTATATTTATTTATTTCTTCTAATTTTTGCTTATAGGTAAAAGATTGACCAAAGAAACAGAGCCAAAAATGAAGATGCTTAATTCCTTCAACCTAAAGGTAACTAATTTTGAAAAACCCCTTTTGTTTAGGAACTATGTTTATTCAAATTAAAAAATATGCATGCCAACTGTTTGTCAAAATGTACTTGTGAAAATATAATCTTTTTTGGAATTTTATTGTATAAACTGCTGCTTTGTGTTTTCAGAGAGCTGCAGCTGGGCTTAAACGCATTAATCTTGACGGTCTGCGGTGGCGGGTTTTCGACGCCAAGGGTCAGGTGATTGTGCAGTTTTTTCCTGAATATAGAAACAGGGAGTGAGTGTGAGTATGACCACGAAATGATGATTTTGATATACGGCCTTTGTCCCATAATATACACGCAACAAATTACGAAATGTAGTTAAATTTGTTGATTTTATAAAAATTATGGCTTATTTTCTGAAACTACCTTTCACTAACTAACTGTATTTATAAATGATGTGGGAAAGGGAGATTACAAGGATTGAAAAAACAGAGAGTAATAAATTGTTAGGGGTATGATAGGAAAAACAAAATTAACACTTCATTGATATTGTGAAACAACATATTAAAGAAGATATAAAATGAGACTTTGTTGTTTTGCTAAAATAAACTATATTGTGGGATAGAGGGAGTAAGAATTGAGTAATTGCTTTTTTTAAGTCTTGTTGCAGAGTTAGCTTTTGTTGGATTTGTAGAATATATTATGGTCGTACTTCTTTTTTTATTGGCTACATTTGTCTTTTGAGAAAAGAATAAAATGTGAGATAGTAGGTTAATTAAATGGTTTTCAACCACTTTGCTGATTGGCTTGCATATCATGTACTACTAGGATTGAAAATCAAAGAAGAGTTAGGAAGTAGAACCTCTTTAAATAGTAGTTGTTCCCATATCGACACATATCCACATAGGATGCTTTGGATTTCTAGCTGCTTGTGATAACTTTTTTGCTTTGAGTTTTTGAATTATACCAATATAGATAGGAATACCAGAATAATTAAATAGAGTATATCATAACATTTTAATATGTTTATATAGCGACTCTGTGTTCACTTTGAAAATTTTAATTCTCTCATTTGTTTTAGGATTTGTGCTCTATGTTAATTTTACTAGTTGTATTATACTTGTGCTGTATCCTATGTTTTTTAAAAATTGTCATATCCCCGTGTTGTATTAGAGCGTTACCAACATAATAGGACAAGGCGTTTTCATGGAAATTTCACTTGATAATGATTCAGAATGAATATATATCTTTTGCAATATCTAGTTAAAGAGCTAGCTCAGAAAGGATCATATATTTTATTTTATCTAAATTATTTCGAGGCTTCGAGCAATTATTTCTCTCAGTAGATAAATCCATGAACCGGTATTGGTGGACCATTTTGAGGTTTCCAACCTTCGGACATCTTATGCACTTTTGATGTGCATCTGACTGGAGTGTGATCTGTAACTGAGTGATTTGCATATTTGAAGTCATAACTCATTAGATCATTTTGTTAATTCATATATTCATCATTTAGGTTCTTGGGAGGTTAGCATCTCAAATAGCTACTGTTGTTCAAGGAAAGGATAAGCCAACTTATACTCCTAATCGTGATGATGGCGATATGTGCATTGTGCTTAATGCCAAGGATATTTGCGTGACTGGGAGAAAACTGACTGACAAGGTCTACTACTGGCATACTGGGCAAGTTCTTTGCATTACTACATTTAATACTTTTTGTTAGAACCAAATAAAATATTTATAGTATATTAGGCTTCTTATGAATCAGATGTTTTTATAATGATTTAGATCTATATCTTCTATGAAAATTCTTCCTCGGATATTATGATTGTTATTTTGTATCTGGTTTCATGTGCCACATAATCTTTTAGCATTGTTGATACTATTTTTGACACAAAGTAGTGTCATGTAGGTATGTCGGCCACCTTAAGAAAAGAACTTTGAAAGATCAGATGGCGTTAGACCCTACAGATGTTATTCGCAAAGCTGTTCTACGTATGCTGCCTAGAAACAAACTGCGTGATGTAAGTGCTTTATAGACCAATGTTTTTGGGAATTTTTTTTGACTGAGTATGAAGTTAAATTACTGGTGGCCTGAATGAGAGTGTTTTTTCATCATTGAATTGAATTTTGGAAGAGTAGAGTCCTATTTGAGAGTTGAGACCAAAAATAGAAATCTCCTAACAATATGAAATGACATCTCAAGGATGTTTGGTTATGATTTCCAGAACCGATTACTACTGTAGGAATCAAATCTAATGAAAGTGGCTCGAGGGAATCTGTAGTGGTGAGTGAAATTGATCTTGGGGTAGGGACCTAATGGTTTTCCCAAACGGTGCTCTGCAAGTAGCATTATAAATTAATTTAACAAGTTGAACTCATAGTTTTCTAAAATATCTATACAGTTAGACTTCCTAAATAATTATGAGACCTGAAAAAATTCCAAAATTTAGAATATATTTTTTCATGTTCAAACCTCTTACAATCTATTCAAGGAAATGTATCCTTTGAAAAATCACATTTGAAAAGAACAAAAAGAAACGAGGACAGAATATTAAGGCAATGTATCCTTTAAAAAATCAGAACCACTTTAGCTGCAAACCTTGTCTCCTGTCACATTCTCTATTTCTTCTCAATTGGAGAGTGTAATCCAGCTATTTGGAGTATGAGACAAGAACTATTCCTTCTTTGTTGCTGGAGCAAGTTTCTTGACTTGTTTTTATCCTGGATACTAAAATGGCAGTCCTCTAACAACTTTGTTGAACTTCCTGCTGTCATCCATTTTGAATTGTAAATTTGGCATCTGAAAATTGAATTTCGTAATTCCACATCAATCAAATAGGAGCAGGTGACCTTAATTTCTTAGAAAATTTTACCACCAAAACTTTCATCAACAAACCTTAAATATGTGACAAAGAGCATGTCCATATCATAATTAAAATTCCTGATGGATGAACTAGAAGAATTTCATTTTAGGGGTCAATAGGAGGTTTAGGGGAGAGTAGTTGTACCACATTTGTTAAGGTTAGAGCATCCCTCAAGTTTCTGCGAGGACGTAGAATACTAGAATGGTACTAATCAATGACCGGCAAATGAAAGTCGACCTATAGGAATGGTATCGCGATCTCCAACAGGTACTCAGCACTTGACTTTTTGTTTATCTACTAGTTGGGCCAAACCCCAGCCAACTTCATGATTAGTTGTTCCTTCTATTCATCATAGGATCCCATGTTTAGACTTTAGGATTTTGCTAGCACTTGGATTATAAAAGAGAGAAGAGCATTGAAGAAAAGTGCTATCTCCATTAAGTCATTTTCATAAATGTCCAAAGATAAAGGTTCAATTACCTTGTGCTAAAGGATTGTTATATTGATAGCTGTGATTTTCAATAATTTTATTTTCCTCTTGTTAGAGCTTATTTCTGATACTTTGTTTATTGGTTACACAATATTGAAGAATTGATCTTCTAAGTTGCATTTCCTTGCATTATTGCTAAGGATGTAGGACAGGGATCGAAAATTAAGGATCTTTCCTGGCAGGGAACACCCTTTTAGTGATCGGCCACTTGAACCTTACGAGATGCCTCCTAGACAAGTACGAGAAATGCGACCTCGAGCAAGGCGTGCAATGATTCGGGCACAGAAAAAGGCGGAGCAGCAACAAGAGAACGCTGAGCACAGCGACAACAGATTGCCGACGAAATGAAGAATGGCAAAAAGATCAAAGCACAAGAAGAGTGTGCATGAAAACGGTGTTTGCTCATTGGGGTTGGTCCTGACCTATGGGTTATCATTTGAATGAAAAGCCATCTTTATCTCTTTGCTTTTGGCAAATTTTTGCAATGCCATATTGAATTATGTTGGAATTCTTTTGTTTTAAAGGTATCCTTGTAAGAGCATTACATAAAGTAGCAAATTCTGTGATAATGCTTCAAGTTACATTTGACATATATTTTGAGGACAAAGTTTGGCATCAATTTTTAATAGTCCAAAGATGGCAGACATCAAATAATTCTTCCAAATATGTAAAGTGACATCAAAATGATTTTTTTTATCATGCTCCACTTGAGATTAATTTGGATCGTTTTGATTTTACTTCATGTCTTTAGAGGAATAAGGACTAATTTGAGACCTGGTTTAGATTAGTTCTTAGTGTGTGAGTTTTATAAATTAAAAAAAAAAAAATTTATTTGTGGAAAAGTGTTTATACATGTTTTTGAAGTATAGAAGTAAATACAAAAGAGCAACCACCTCCTCTAGGGCTTTACCAAAATGAGTTCATAAGGTAACTTCATTCCCAAGAGAAGAGGAAATGAAGAATATACTTATAAAATAGAGATAGAGTGGATAAGTAGGGATAGAGTGGAGAGCAAATTTGATCATGATATCCCTTCCTATTATTGATATACTTCTACCGATTACATAAATATAGCTCTCTTGCTCTTCTATCATAGAAGAAAACCCTCCAACGTTTCTTGATGTCCAAACATATTTGAATGTCCAATATTGAGGTCACCATACCTCTTTGAGTTTCACATCCCTTACGACATAATTGATATTTATGTTGAAGAACTCTGATTTCTAAAAATTAATTAACAAACTATAAATTTTCTCATAAGTGTCGATCAGATCTTTCATAATATTGACTTTATAGCCCTCATCTTCTTTATCCTTGAAACATAGAGGCGAATGCAAATCCCTTTATTGGAGACTTCTCGAAGGATTTTTTTTTTAAATAGCCAATGTTAGTAATTAGTTGTTAATTTTGTTAGGAGAAATAGTTGAACTCGTGATATCCTTGTCACTCCAACTACACCAAACCACATTATGACTCCATGAAACTTCTCCAAGGATTGATGGGCCTGACAGGATCATCATTCAACAAAATTGAATATTGCATTGATTCCATACATTGCATGATCCACCGAATCCAACTTTCCACAAAACTCATCATCATAATTGCTTAATATAAGAACTTCAATCCACTCTATATAAGCTTTACAAATATCTATTCTAAGAGCAATCTCCCCATTGTTACCTCTAGTCTTTCATTTTATGTACCGAATAGTCTCCATTGTTGTCGTTACATTATCTAAAATAGATATCCTTAGGACAAAAGTTGTTTGGTAGTTCAAGACACATTCATCCAACCCTTATTTTACTCAAAACCAAGTTTAGATTTGACTGCACCTGACTCAATTTGATTCAACTCGATGATGTTTGGGGTCAGGTAACGAGTTTAGAATTTTTCCTTGTCAACCCGTGGACTATACCTGACGACATATCAACTTTTTTTCCTTTTTCTCTATATTTCTTTTCAATTTGGCTTGTGAGTATACTATTTACGCTTCAGATTTGTCTTTGAAATTTTATAATTTTTAAAATGTTCAAGTACTTGAAATGTTTTAATTTATCTTAAGGACATGCAAATCCGACCAAACTCGTTCATTATTAGTTTGTTTGGTACACTTTTTCCATAAAAATCATGGATTGAGCATCAATTCAATCTAAACGTGTTTGAGTGAGTCTAATATCATATATGACAAAACTCAACAAAACAATTGTACACCCCTAATAAAGAACACCCTTTATTCTATTAGCAATAGTCCCAGATAATATTTCATAAATAATATTATAAAGAATTATTGGACGCCAATCTTAAATAAATAAAAAATACATCTCCTTTCTTCGTAAATATTACACCGATCAAAATAAAAATAGTAAATTTGCACTTTCACTCTATTAAAACCATTTCTTCCTCTTGTCGAATCATACACAACCCGTACACATCCTTTGGTTCGGTTTGGTTGGAGGGGAAGGAGGGTGATACATTATTTGAAATTTTAATTGTTTAAATCAATTTTTTAGAGGAAGGTAAGGAAAATAAAATCTATCCTAGTCTATTTTTTCAATGACAAATGTTGGTATTTGACTATTTTAACAAATGAATTTGAAGATCAATTTATGATTCAAATTAGATTCTTTCTGCCTCTAAGTTGATAGGTTTATGGAATCAATTTATGTTATTGTGAAAATCAAAGTAAGAAAGGCAAAAATGTAAACAAGGCAAACAAAATTTATAAAAGGAAATAATTGCATTAATGAGAAATGTGAAGATACATTAACATTCGAAAAGTCAAACAGACTCAAAACCTAAAGTGGATGTGTACATTTTGTAGATAATTTTCTGAATGAATTGTGTGTCCCATAAAACTGAAAATAAAACTCCCATTTATAGACTAAAACTGACAACGGTTACGGCGTGCCACGTGGATTCTTCTCCCAACTTCTTCAACTATCTCATAGCTTTTTTTATTTTATTAAGTTTCTAATGCGGAAATTTTCTAAGTATTGACCTTCAAGATCCGCATTTTTCATTTGACTTTGAAGTCTTGGCACCTCATGTGTTCGCTCGAACCTCCATTACTTCAAGGCACTTGTTCTAATCTTATCCTTCGAGCTTCGCATCTTTACACAACAATTTATGCTTACTTTCTGCTTGAACTTTTTTAAAGTTGAACCATTGAATTTTATTTGTTATACAACCTTTAAATTTTTAAGGTTTAATTACAATTTTGGTCCATTTATTTTCATCAATTCACGAAATTGGTTTTTATATTTTGAAAGTTGATAATTTTGATCCTTCCATGAAATTTTTGAATTAAAAAAATGACGATTTGACATTTTTTGATTGACGTGACAAACAATTTAATGATATAGAACCATCTAGATGCATTAATTATTCACATGTCATTAATTAATTTACAAAAATGAAAAAATTTCAAAGTTTAAAATTAAGTTTTTAGAGAATTTTATTGCAATTTCAAGAGTGTTAATAATTTTATATCATAATATTATGTGTTACTTTATTTAAAGTATGTCACATTGTCATGTTTTAGTCAAAAAACTACAATGACGGATCTAAGCAATTAGATTTTAAAATAGAGAGATCAATTTTGTGAATTAGTAAAAATAAGGAGATTAACACTACAATAAAGCTAAATTTCAATGATTAAAACACTTATTTACTCTCATTTAATTTATTTTTTTACTATAAAAATCATTTTTATTTAATATATATGACATTAAATATTAAAAAAATTAACCCCAAAAAAATGAAATTTACATTTCCCAGCGTCACTAAAATTTCTTCCCATGTTTCTTACACCAAAAAATACAATACTATATAAAATTCCTTCCCTCTGCACTCAATTGAAACCCCTCCTTCAACCAAACACTCCCTTAAGAAGTGCAAAACTTCGAGGGAGCCACCGAGTTCGAAAATCGCTACTATAACAGACGAACGAGTCGAACCAAGTCATAACGTGTGCCATGGATCCTCTCGAAGCATTGGTTGCTCAAATCCAAGGGCTATCGAGCTCCTCCGCCGACATCAATCGCCTTCATACAATCCTGAAACAATCCGAAGACTCGCTCCACTCCGACTCAACTCGTTTGTCTTCGATTCTCTCTCTCCTTGATCCTTCCATTCACTCCCTCGGTTTTCTCTATATCCTGTAACTAATCCTCACTTTTCATCCTTTTTTTTTTGTTGCTTTTTTTCTTCTACTCAAACAAAATCAAATCATTTGTTACATTCTATTTTTTATTAATATATTCTCAATTTTTACGTATTTGTTGTTGTTGTTGTTGCTGCTTAAATGTTAAAACCCTAGTTTCTGGAATATATACTTTTTTGCTTAGGTTATTATTATTTGTTTTGAATTTAGTCTTAAATTTGATTAGCTTCTAATATTAGTATGTGAAATTTTACTCCTCTAAAGTGAATAGTGAATCAAGAATTATGAAGCACGGATACTGACGCATACACCAGACACAACATTTACATAGACACCAGACACTTGACACACACAGACATGTTTAATCCGGATGTAATTTGAGAAAATGAATTAATTGAATGTGTCATGTTGTATCGGTGTTTGACACCGCGATCAGAAGTGTAGTGTTATAGAGATTGAGTGTAGAGTAAGAAAAATGAATGGTTTTTATTTGAACAAACTCATAATTTGTTATGTATGTGTGTGTAAAATGTAAAATCAACCATTGATTTATTCATCAATGATTAATACTAATTACTTTAGATTCTAAAGCGAGCTGCACACTTTATCAGATCCTAGTATATGTTTGTGTGTTTCAGTCAGTGTTGTCAATGGCGGATGGTTGTCCATGGCAGACAGGCCAAAATCCACTATTTTTTGCTGCTTTCACATGTAAAATGGCCATGGCAGATTGTTGAAATCCCTCCACTACTATACGCCATTCGATAACAAGGGTTTCAATTAAAATATATCTTCTAGTTCTCTTAATTTATTCCCAATGTTGAGTAGCTTCTAGTATTGGTATATGAGATTTGGTTCCTCTGAATTGAGTTGAGAGTAAAGTAAGAAGATGAATTATTGTTATTCCAACACATTCGTAATATGTCATGTATGTACATGCAAAATATAAAATTAACCATTGATATATTCATTAATGATTGATATTAATTATTAATTATTTTAGACTCTAAAGTGAGCTGCTCACCTCGAAGGAGTCAGGAATTTGGCTCCTCTAAAATGAATGAAGTAAGAAAAATAATGAACGTTATTTCAATAAATTCCTGAATTCTTTTGGTGTACCTATAATATCCATCTCTGATTTGTCAATCAATATTTGATAATGTTCACTTTACACTCTAAAGTGACTTGTTCACTTTAGAAGAGTTAGATCCCTGATCCTAGTATATTTGTGTTTTGCAATTAATATATACTTCGTAGTTCTTTATTTATGAAAAAGTATTTATAAGCTTATAGGAGTTCTATATAGGGAGGTTAATTAAGTAAGTTTCTGAAAATTTGAGATGCAGAATTTAATTTCAACTTGTAGGAGAAAGAGAAAGCAATAATTGTTCAAAAAGATTGATATTATTTTTTCGGAAGTGCTTGCGTTGGAGTTTATATTAACTGTTTCTCAAATCTTGTTCTTGTGCATGTTTTGTTTGTTATGGAATAGTGAATTTCTGTTTTTTCCGTTTTTAATTAATTGGAGATATATGTTTATGGTTACAGAGATGCATTCACCGCTACTTTGATTGCGAATCAGCAAGCTGAGGAGGGTGTAGTTCCTATCATTAACAACTTTATCAGTGCTTGCAGTGTAGAGCAAATTCGGTTGGCGCCTGATAAATGTACTTCCTTTTCGTGTTGATATAATGGGGTTTAGATATTATTGTCTCATTGAGTTCATTAACTGTTTATCCACAGAATCATGTTTTACCGTCTTACCATGGCATAAATAAGTTTTAAGAACAAACGTTATGACATGGAAAAATGATTAAATATGGTTGGATATTTGTGGAAAATCTGCTGTGATGTCATTTTATAGTTATTTTTTGTTTTACTGTTTTCTTCCATGTCTGATTCTCTTTGATTTGAAGTTGACAAACTGGTTTAAAGAAAACTTACATGAGAGAAGTTATTTTTTTGAATAAGAAAGAGATAATTTTTTTTGAAAAAGTTTTCATTTGAATCGGAGGGACCAGAAAGGGGACAGGTAGAGAGGCGTGATTAGTTTTCTTTTCAAATAATTTTGAATCACAGTCCATTAAAAGCTGAAGATCAAAATAACTTAAACAAGGGCTTTGACGTTGTTTTATTATTATATGTATCTTGAGTTTTTGATTGGTTATACTTAATAGATATTATGCTCATACAAGAATTACTATTTCTTTGTGTGATTTTGTTTTTTATTTTATTGTTTTTGGGCTGTTGTAGTTGTATCTGTATGCAAGAGGTTGAAGGAACAAGTAATGCTGCTGGAAGCTCCCATACGCGGGGTGGCTCCTTTGTTAACTGCTCTTCAGAAACTTCAAGTCTCCAAGGAGCATTTGACTCCCCTGCATGCAGAGTTTCTTCTGCTTTGCTTGTTGGCAAAATGCTACAAAACTGGTCTATCCATATTGGATGATGATATTTTTGAAGTAGACCATCCGCGAGACCTTTATCTCTACTGTTATTACGGGTGCGTTGCTTTCTTCTTTTCTTTCTCTTCTGAGGTGGAAAAGAAAGATAGATGGAATATTTTTGTTCATATTTCTGTAATTCATTTTAGTTAGTATAGAATATACTGTAATTTGTTCAACATATTTGACTTTTTCTTTTTTCAATTAAATATAAGTAGCTATGTTTTTCACATTGCTGGTAATGCTTGTGGGACTTTCATATGTCATTTCACGTGAAAAACATAACTACCTATATGGTAATGCTTGTGGGTCTTTCATATGCCATTTCACGTGGAAGTCTATGGGAGTTGGATGTTTGAAGTCCTCCTCCGAAGTCCCCTAAATTGGTGGAATTTTAAAATGTTAATAAAAGTTAATAAGGAGGGAGGGTTTTGGGGTTTTATGATCATATCCTAATTCCCTTACCTCATTATAGAAATCTCTCAAACAGGAGATTTTAGTCTCACATCCAAACATTGCCTTATAAAATTGCATCTTTGAGGTCGTCACTTATGACAATTGTTTCTTATAGTATACGAACTTATAGAGATCTGTTATTTTAGTTGACGATTTGGGGAAGAATTCTCTTAATTATAAAAAATAATTGAAATGTTTTGGGGGTCTACACCTCCTTGTGCGTAGAGGCCCCAACGATGTTTCAATTGACAAGATAGTCTCCCTCTCATCCCTTCCTATAATTTATATGTTATGACACAGCCTACTATCTCTCTAACTGAGATCCTAACTAACTCAAACACCTTTAACTAACAGACCTATCATACAAAAACATGCCTTATAGGTGTGAATATCCAGATTCATCTAAACCCCACATTAAAGTTTAATGCTTTTGATGTGGGAGTCAGTTGCATACCTTGCAATTGGGTTTCAAAGGTTCCATTCTGCTCTGCAGTCCTGGTGCCCACATGGGCTGGCTGCACAATAATTCTTATGACAAATCCCAGGGAACACTGCAATGTTGGTGTCACTCCCTGTACATGGAGGAAGGCTTCAACCTCTAATAACAAATTGTTAAGTAGCTGTACTGAAATATTGTATTCTTTGTTTCATGCTTTTTGATTTCAATTGTAGTCGTAATGTTCTCCCCCAACTGCTTTTTATCTTGATTATTTTAGGACTATTTAAACCAGGTTATCCAGGTTCTTTTGTTCTTCTTGCTGATATTAAGGTTACACCAATTTTCGTATTAATTGTACCTGCCACAACTTATATAATTTAAAGTACTGTGTCTATGATATTATGATAAGGATATATATTTTTTTAAAATTGATCCTCTCCTTCCCTTGTGCCTCTCCATCACAAAAATAAGGGTGGGAGAGGAAAGAGAAAATGATTAAGAGAAGTTTGAGATGATGAAGAGAGAAAGAAATGAAATGAAATTTGCGTGCTTAGACTCTGTAGTTTTCTGGTCTTCATTTGATCTCCATCTTCTAGACTCTGCAGCTTCCTGCAAATGTATTCAAATGAAATGGGATTCGACAACTGAAGTTATCCTAGTATTTTGATTATTATTAAATTGAAATGTGCATTAAGCAGATTGATTGAATAGTCAAACCAGCATTTAGCGGTTCATGTTATGCAGTGTTAGAATATTAGAAAATATTTTATAATATCTTTTATATTATACTAGAATATCTTGAGTTATTTCCTAGGATCAATTTATAATCATAGAGATATCTTAGAATATCTCTCATTATTATTATGATTTGTTCCTGATTTAGGGTTGAGTCTATGTTTCTCTATAAATAGAGATTAGTATTGAGTCTTTTGTAATCAAGTCAGCATTAAGCTATTATTAATAATATTCAAACTCTTATTATTTTCTCTCCTCCTTTTCTCTAAAATCCCACAACTCCAACATGGTATCTAGAGCCTATTTTGATCATCCTTGAACGATCCCACCTCTATTCCGCTGCCCAGTTCCCAACAGTTTGAGAATAAAACCGTAGTTTCTCTTTTCCAACGTGATCATTTCTTTTTCAAACCATTGTCGTGATACATTCCGACATCAGTTTCGCTTGTTTTCCGTTCAGTTTACTACTGACGCTGTCACTGTTTCCGGCGACTTTTCCGGCAAAAGACCAGTCCATCAGCTTTGCCTTTTCCAGACCGGCCCACACCCCTTAAAGCGCGTCGCTGAAAGCCATCGCATGCACCTCATCGTCCACCGCGCGTAAGATCCACGTGCCACCACTCTTCACCGTGCGTGACGGCATGTCTGGCAGCCGTTTAAGACACGACCTCTTTCATTAAACTCGCCTCGGCCTCCTGGTTATGAATCTGCCCTCGTATTCTAGTTTTGGGCTACGGTTACACCTGCTACCTCCAAGATCTGGTGTCTGCTGCTGCCTGCCGTCGCTGTTGAAAAAGTTTTACAGCAAGTTTTTCGACACAACCACTTCCATGGTAAAACTTTTGTGTTTATGAGTTGTTTAACGGTTTAGGATTTTATTTTGGGTTAAGGGTAGTGATCAAGTTTTAGTTAGTGTAAAACTGCAATGATCAATTTGAGTTTTTGAAAGAGAAAAAATTATGTTGTCTGAATTGGGTAGGAGGTCAGTGATTGGTGATAACGAGGGTTCATTTGGTGATGAATTTGAGAAGGAAATAGGTATGTTGCTTTGTGATCAAAGAAGGCATGAGGTTGATGATCATGAATCTGAACTTAATTTGTATAGGAGTGGTTCAGCTCCTCCAACTGTTGAGGGTTCTCTAAGTGCAGTTGGTGGGTTATTTGGTGGCGGTTCTACGGCGTCGGTTGCTGTTTCGGAGTTTTTGGGTAATGGTTTTGCTTTTGAGGAAGAGCTTAGGTCTGATTCAACTTATCTTTCATATTATTACAGCTATGTGAATTTGAATCCTAGACTTCCACCTCCTTTGTTATCAAAGGAGGATTGGAGGTTTACACAAAGGCTAAAAGGTGGAGCTTCCGTAATTGGTGATAGGAGGAAAGCGAATGGAGCTGTTGATGATAATGGGGGTAGATCAATCTTTGTTACACCTCTTGGTTTTAACATGAGGAAAAGAGAGAGTGAGGTGGTGGTTGATGAAAAAATTAGAGGTTCTGCTGAGTGGAGTGGTGATGGACTCATTTGTTTGCCAAGACCTGGTCTTGGGACCATACAAAAGAACCTTGCAGAAATTTTCCAGGATGACTTAGGACATGCCACATTTGTCACGAGCTTTCCCTCTCGTCCAACCAATCGTAATGCATTTGATGAAAATGTTGATATCACATCTTCTGCTGAAGTAGAGTATGCTCATTTGCACCATGATTCCTCAGCCACTGATGCTTTAAGATCTGGATCAAATGTTCAGGGGTCAGCTGCAGCCCAAAATGTTGGGCCCCAAGCTTCATATTCTTATGCTGTTGCACTTAGTTCTTCCCTGTCACGAAGCACTATTGATCCACATATTGTCGCTCTTAACGACCCATCCGTGGATAGAAATTACTTAGGCAACTCGTACATGAATTTACTTGAGCTTTAGAAAGCTTATCAGATCTCTGCTTTCACCTTAGAAGTCACCATACAATGTTCCAATGGGTGGTAAACCCGACGGTTCCAATCATCATGGTTATTATGGAAATTCTATGTATGACGTTGGTTTGTCTTAGCCAAGAAGTCTAATGGAAAACTCGTTATCTAGTTCTCCAGTTGGATTTGGCAGTTCTTTTAGGCACAATGACCTATCCAGGAAGTCGCCATACATTTTGTCACTCCGTTGATCGATCATGGATTCGTTTCGTTAGAGTCGCACTGCTTCTTTTTCGGTGTTTGTCATGCAATTTAGTTATTACTAATAGATTATAACAGTGGCTTATATTCCCACCGAGGATCATTCTGGTGGTGTCCCTTTTCCCACATATGAATCATATCAGTGATGACTTCTTCTTTCGTTGATGGTTATTCTGACGATGTCTTTTATTTTCATGACTCAATTTAGCTTGACAATTTGTCCCAGATGCACTGGCCTTGCCTTTTTCTCCTTGAAGCACGCCTCTCTCTCCTTGAAGCAGATTCAAGTTTAAATATTTTGAGTCTCTGATATTATTTGTTTGGAGCTTCCAAATGGAGTTTCTTGGAAGAACGGACCTTGCTTTGTTCAATTGCTTGCCATGAATTTCTCTCATGCTGATAATTATTCCAACTATCTGGCTAGGCTATATTCATAGCAATTATCTTCGACTTCAGTTGCATCCCTGAGTTGCATTTCCATCCATTTTTTATTATTTTGTGGAGCAAAACATTATTTTCTTGTAACAAGCTAAAGCTTAGTAAGCTTAATAAGCTTTAGGGGGAGTGTTAGAATATTAGAAAATATCTTATAATATCTTTTATATTATACTAGAGTATCTTGAGTTATTTCTTAGGATCAATTTATAATCATAGAGATATCTTAGAATATCTCTCATTATTATTATGATTTGTTCTTGATTTAGGGTTGAGTCTATGTATTTTTATAAATATTTTGTAATCAAGTCAGCATTAAGCTATTATTAATAATATTTAAACCCTTATTATTTTCTCTTCTCCTTTTTTCTAAAATCCCACAACTCCAACATGCAGTTTCATAAGTTCTTAGTGAGGATTATGCATACAGACTACAGTGTCTGACTTTTGACTTTCTTACAGAGGTATGATATGCATTGGGCAGAAGCGCTTTCAGAAAGCATTGGACCTTCTGCATAATGTAAGTAATCCATGTATTACTGCAACTTGTATAGCTTATGTTTCTTGACCTTGTTATAATGTCAACCATTTGGTTCAGCAATGTGTGCAGTTGCTAATTGGTAATATTTTCTAGGTTGTAACTGCTCCCATGTCTTTGATAAATGCTATAGCTGTTGAAGCTTACAAAAAATATGTGTTGGTTTCTCTTATTCGTCATGGACAGGTAAGCCTTTAAATTCTTTCTTGCTCCTATTCTACGGTGATGTGGCTTAATGAAGCTATTTAATCAGAATTTTGCTCTTATATAATATTGAAAAGAAGTGATAATTTGCACATTTCATTAAGCGATTGCACTAGAATTTTCTCATTTCCACTAATTCACATATTATATTGTATGAGGTTCTTTCTTTGTGGTTAGTCAGCTAACCTGTCATATGTTGGGTGGCAGATCTCTTCCAGTCTTCCCAAGTATTCTTCTGCAATCACTCAAAGGAACCTGAAACTCTTTTGTCAGGTATGACTTTAATTCAATTGAGGCTAGAAAAATATAGGAAGCCTATAACCATTTTTGATTAAAATATTCACATCCATTTTCTTTTGTAATATATTTTGAACACATTTTTAAATTATACACCAAAGGAGCCTATCAATCCAGTGAATGGAAGTGGTGCTCTCTCGCTATCTGATTTCCCCCCTTTATTTGTTTTCCTTAAACTGCAATGTGTCTGTTGTTGCTAGCTGCGGTTTCAACTTGAAAGGTCTCAATAATCTGAATATTGTTGGTTGACGAGTTCAGACTCTAATATATAAATTATTTTACATGAGTCATAGGATTTTGGATTCTGTCATTACCTATGAGTATCCCCTACTACAATATGCCTGCTTCAATATTTCTTCTTCCAGGTTGCTGTTTTCAGAGACCAATCTTAGATGCCATTTGTGGCTTCCCTCATATTTTTGTATTTGTAAATTTGATTATTTATGAATAATTTTCTTGTACGATTAACTTGCAGGGAAACATAACTTGCCATTAGCTATTGTTTGGTTGATTAATTTGAAGCATGTTGATGAATATCACTTTATTTGATTGCCGCTGAAACATATATTTTAAAGATTATAACTTGAGCCATGTTGACGTCTACTAATTTTTTCTCCTCTTTGAGCAGCCTTACTTTGAATTGGCAAATAGTTATAGCACTGGAAAAATTGCAGACTTAGAGGCATATGTCAACACAAATGCAGAAAAGTTTGAATCTGTGGGTTCTTTCTCATACTCATTCTTTATTTGAATCATCTAGCATTGAGACTATAAGTTTGGCTCTTCACTGAGTCTAACTTATAGTTCTAAGGCTCTGTAGTTCTTGCAGTGTTGTCAAATATTTGGCCATGGCGGATTGTGGTGGTGGAATTTTGGACAACCCGCCTTGGCCAATTTGTGAAGGATGGCGGAGTCGTGGCATTTTATGGCTGATTTTTGGCTTTCTGCCATGGTTCACCATCCGCCATTGGTAACACTGAGTATTTGTCAGGCTTTCTCTCTAACTGCCTGTTTATGTGACAGACTGATAAATTATTTGAAAATTTCTATTTCAGGACAACAACCTTGGACTGGTTAAGCAGGTTGTATCATCCATGTATAAGCGTAATATTCAGAGATTAACTCAGACATACTTGACCCTCTCTCTCCAAGACATAGCCAACACAGTGCAGTTAAATAGTCCCAAGGAAGCTGAAATGCATGTGCTACAAATGGTAGTTCTCAAAATAATTCCCCCCCCTTTCCCTTCATTTTCATGTAGCATCAACATTTTATTTACCAATAATAACATACTCCTGAACTACAGATTCAGGATGGTGAGATATATGCATCGATCAACCAGAAGGATGGAATGGTGAGATTCTTAGAAGATCCTGAGCAATACAAAACCTGTGAAATGATTCAGCATATTGATTCATCAATCCAGAGGTATGATTTTGGTTGGTATATTTTATATTAAGCTCATCAAGTACAGTCGCTTTCCGGTACTACCTGATATGACAATCAGCAAGTTTCACCTGAAAAGTTCAAATGAAAATATGCTGCCAAAGAAGAAGTTTTTAATTAACTATTTTAATGGTTAATTATCGTCCAGAATAATGTCGCTGTCAAAGAAACTAACTACGATGGACGAACAAATTGCATGTGATCATTTGTACTTGTCGAAGGTGAGTAGTGTTCAATTGTTTTCATTCAGTTATCTGAACTTGTATATAGAATTATTAATAACTAACAAGAGTGACTGTTATCAGGTTGGAAGAGAGAGACAGAGATATGACTTTGACGACTACGATGTTCCTCAAAAATTCAACATTTAAGGCTAGGCCACCTGTTCATAAAAGCTTGTATGGTGCTGTGAATGATGCGTGTTTCATTAACCTTTTCTTTTTTACTATTACTTACCTGGGTTCTGTTAGTGGGGGAGTGTTTTATTTTGCTCCTGAATGATTTTTCCATCTAATTAAAAACCTTGTTCTGTTGTGAATTGTTATTATTCAGTGGATGTTGAGTTATTGTTTTTACTTGTCAACTACAAACTTCATTGCATTTTTGTACATTCATGTATGCCCTGTTGGTTAACACCATGCAGTAATATGTTGAGGTCTTGATGGGAATGTTTCTCGACATATTCTTAAGTACACTTATCAAACTAAGTTAAGTTATTTTCTTATGTCCTGGGAGGAACTTTCTCTGCCCCTAACATGACTTCGGATTTACATATCTGTTAAAAACACAAATTGTGTCGTAAGAAAATACACTTCTGAACAAATTATGGAAGTACATTGTGTGATTGTTTAGGAATGTGAAGATTGGAAAATAACCCCTCACTATTTTATTATGTTGCTGAAGAAGAATGAGAAATTATGCTTTAGTTTTTGGAGCACCATGAAAACATAGAGGTGCTAAAACAAGAAACACTTAGGTTTCTAATTTTAACTTTTATTTAATAGCTAGTGCAGACAAATTAGAACTTTGTCCCTTGTTCGAACATTTCCTCTCTGATTTTGGAACTATATCCAGATTGCTATATCCACATCATGGAACCTATCCCATATCATCACACCTCCATACTTAGGTGACCTAACAATAGGCAGCAATTGATTTATGAGAACCTGCGATGATGGCACTATTAGGATTGTTGTAAATCCCAATCCAAACGTAGTAAAAAAAAATCTAATAGGGGCAGCATATAAGTATAACTTTTTTGTAGAACTTGAATTATAATAATCATGTAGTTTTGTAGCTGAGTGTTGCATAAATTTACTACCTCCTTTAATATCAAAATACATTCCATCTAATATAGCATCACCAAAACCAAAAGGCCTAGTGGATAAATTCCCTTCCAAAAAGTTGTTCCAACTGCAAACAATCTATGTAGCGCTGACATTTTAAATTTAAGACATATATGGTGTTTAATATGTGCATGTGTCTGACATACGTGACACTAACATAAAAATCATTTTCACTTTTCTAAATTATTATTAATGTAGATGTATTGGTGTCTCGTGTTAAAAACTAATAATATTTTGGAAAAAGTGTTAGAAATGAAGAATGTTCTGGAAAATCAGATTGATTAGAATAAACCATGAACGTTTTTTGTATTAGAAAATTTGTGTAATTGAAGTAAAACATTAGTTGTATATGATAACTAACTAATCACTTAATTAGTTAGTTAGAGGACAATTAGAATGAATAGGGATAAATCATTATAAATAACACACTTCATTTATTCAATAATATAAGAAAAAGTCTATTCATTCACATTAATTCTACTTTTCTATTTTTTGCACTTGAAGTAGTAGCTTAAAAGCTAACATCTCGTATGGTATTTCTCCTTCAAAGTAAACACGATATTTATATACGTGCTGTTATATTTGATAGGAGAAGCTCCATATGGTAGATTGAGTAATATATAGAGGCTTAAACTTAAAAGGGAAGTTATACAAGCAAATCGGCCCAAAGGTAAGGTTGGCAAGACAATTGCTTTATGTTTCAAAAACATATTTTTTTAACTTAATAAAAAGGTCTTTAAATATTTTTTTAACTAAAATTAATAAAATTTTATCTAAAATTAATAATGTCTCAATAATTACTAAATAAATGAACTATTTATCAATTAAAAAAGAAATATTGTACAAAATCAATTACATTATATTAATAAATTATTTAATATTATAAAGTGTAGAAAATAAATAAAAATTTAGTAATCTTACTAAAATATTATTGTAGCCTTTACAAAGCTTCATATTAAAATGAGTTTTATATTTTCATATACGTTGGACCGACTTGTACGCAAGATAAATGTTGGTGGAGGCAACGACACTAAGAATATTGAACTCCTTTCCTCACAGCGACAAAGACCATAACTTTAGATAAATGTTTCTAAGTAATAAACAATAAATGTTATATTTTTTTACATATAGAATTTTAATTAAATTATAGAAAAAATTTAAATTTCTAGTTTCACTCTTATAATTTAAAGTTATACTTCTTACTAGGTTTTAAAAAACTCAAATTGACTAAATGGTTCTTATCTTTAAATCAAATGAGTCTTTTTTGAAGTTAATAGTTATATTTTAGTGAAGTTATTAGATTTTTGTTTAAATTTTATTATTTTTGACTTTTTAAGATCTAAAATTATTTATTAAGTTATTATAATTGATTTTGATTAATTTTTTTTTCTTTCTAAATCGACAATAAAATTAATCTATTTAATCTTTATTGAAATATTAGTATCACATATGGATAATTCTACATATCATGAAGAAAATTAAATAATATACTAATTTTTTTTTTATTTCATTTTTTAATGAGCAAGAATCAAATTCGCTATCCTGGATCACTTGCATTAACTTCAATGTTAAATTTGTCTATTTTATACATCAATGGTTCAAAATTACTCATTTAATTAGTTAATGTTTTAGTTAAAGGATGACATATAGTAAATTAACTAGAAGTATTTTTGTAAAATGTAATTAATATATCTAGTCTAGTAACTTAAAAAGTGAATTATATTTATAGATAATTTTTATACACATTAAACTTATATCTTAAGAAAAAGGTAGTAATAATAATAAATGAGTTATAATTTTCATATATTTTAATAATATTAACAATATAGTGCTTGACACAAACATTTCAATATATACTATTTAATTAATTAAAAGTATCATATTAAATTTATACGAGACTCACGTAATTTAGTAAAATATAAACAAACTTTAATTAATAATATTAAAAAATGTCTGTTAAAAAGTATTATTAACACTACTTTTTTATGAATAATTGCATGTTCAATTATCGCTAACGCAATTAGAGAAAATAAAATGTAAATCAGCTCAATAAACATAATTTTTTTCATAAAAAAGTGTTATTAGAATGACAAAACCTATTGTTTCTTCCACCTCGAACCCAATCTAATAAAAAAGCTCAACTCTCCAAAAAAAAACATCTCTCTCTTTCCTTATCCTTTTATTACACACTCACTCACACACACATATACACATACAACGGTACAAAACCCTCAACAACCAAAAATATCTCACACTTTTCTCTCTTCTACTAAAAATCATCATCATCATCTTCATTTCCCATATAACCAAAATCAATCATTTTTCCAAACTCAAATAAAAAATTTCCCAATTTCCACAAAACCCTAACCCTATGGAACTTTCTCGTCTCTCACTTTCCCACCCTCCAATTCCTCCTTCTTCTTTCTCCCACCATCTTCCCGCGTTATCTACATTCTTCACCAACCGCCGTCGCCGGAGAGCTTTCTGTTCCGCCTCCAACTCCGACACTTTACTCGCCGCCTCTGCTGCCGCCAAGAAGAACAAGGAGGATAACGGCGACTTGAAGGCGTGGATGCATAAACATGGCCTCCCTCCTTGTAAGGTTGTTTTGAAGGAGAAACCTTCGCTTCATGATAGTCTTAAGCCTATACACTATGTTGCTGCTAGTGAAGATCTTCAGGTTTGTTTAATTCATGTGATTTGATTTTTAATTTATTTGTTTATTTTATTACTATCAAGAAATGCAAGTTGTTGAATTGAATGTAATCATAATGGTAAGTATTTTTTAGTTTAATTTTCAGATATTTTTGTTTTAAAATGTTTGAATGTGTCAATGAATCACAACCATTTATTTGTGTGACTTGTAAAAAGTTTTACACCGATAGTCAATCTCAATCCGTTGATTAGATACTTTTTTTAATTATAGCGGTAATAATTATTTAGTGGGATGATGAAATCAATGGCTTCTATTCACTTTAAGTGTAAAACTAGTTTACATAGATAGTGCATGACCCATTTTCTCTAAAATCAAAATGTTCGTAACAATTTGATGGTTATATTATTTATTGACAGTGTAAAACTTGTTTACACTGACACTTGTTTACACTGACAATGTATATGAATTGTTCATTTTTGTTGTTGTTTTTTGATGTGTTTTAACATGGGAAATGAATAGGACTCTTATATTATATTGAGTGAAATGGCATTTTGGCTATCAAAATTGTGAACATTGTCAAAATAATCCCTGATTTTCACAAATTACCAATTATATCCCATGAAATTATTATAAGTTGGTCAAAATAGTCCATTTGTTAACTTTTGCTGTTATCCATATTAACGCTACATCACCGAAAACTTACTCCACTCATTAAACTCATGTATTTCACGATGGCTGACCAAACGCATGTTGAGGTCTAAGGTGGATTTTAAGATTAGGCCTTTTAAAGTCGATAATAGTACTTTAGTAAAATTATTCAATTTCTGTATAAAATTTATTTTTCAGACATTTTAGAATATAAAATTATTTGTTGAGTTAATGTAATCGATTTTGTGTGATATTTATTTTTCATTTGATAATAAAGCCAATTGATTTAATATTTTTGAGACAATATTAATTTTAGATAAGATAATATTAATTTTGGTTTTGAAAACAGTCGAATAGAAGGTCTGTTTATCAAGTAAAAACTATATTTTTTAGAGGCATAAGGCAATTGCCTTGGTGGGTCTTACCTTTGGGCCGGCCCTAATTTTCAAGTGCCAAATTCAAGATTGCCACTTCGGGATCCATGCTTGTTAAATTACTCATATTTATTTTACACGTCATAGTCTCTAATGACAAAAGTTAATAGAGAGATTATTTTGATTGACACTTTATAATTTCAGAGATGCATTTATCAACTTAAAATTGAAAGACTATTTTGACACTTATAATTTCAAGGCCCGATTAGTCTATTCAATCTTATTATATTTGGTTGTATTCTTTGTAGGTGGGGGATGTTGCATTCTCGGTTCCAAATTCGTTGGTTGTCACTCTAGAGCGTGTCTTGGGAAATGAGACTATTGGTAATAATGCAATTTTTCTGATTCTTTCAGTTATTATGTCTTGCACTGTGCTTCTTTCCATTATTACATAGAATGCGAATCGCATAGCTTTCTCTTTTTAATTTTTTTTATTAATTTGATAAGAAGTGCTAATAGGAATTAAAATGGCCTCATAACAAAAAGGTTTATGTTACTTTCTTTTGATTGCAGTATAATTTTAGTCCTTATATGTTACATTCATTTTTAATTTGGTCCATGCGTGATTTTTTATTTATTTAAATAAGTTGATCTCTATATGTTTAAACCTGGGATGGACCGACGTAATGTTAATGTAGTAAAGTACAAGGGCCATATTGAAAACGACTATCATGAATTCATAACAATGAAAAATACAGTAATTGTAGTCCCTATTTATGACAGCCATTTTTAATTTAGTTATTTTACTATGCTGTGTTATTGTTCCAAGTCTTCAACAGATTGTGTTTAACAGAAACAGACAGTGATGAGAGACCCAAATTAAAATGGTTATTTGTGTAAGGACTGAATGGAAAATATTTTTCACATAGGGACTAAATTAAGAATGAATGTCACCTACAGAGACTACAATATATTTTAATCCTTTTTGAAGTTGTTATGAGAATTTAATATAAGGTGTTTTTGATGAGCATTGGTTAGCAAATAAAATAATAACAGGTTGGTTTTAGTGTTTCATGGCTGATAGGTTTTCAACATGAACATGTCCATTATGATGATTTGAATAATTTTAGATATCGCGAAATTTTTTCTATGCTATAGTGCTAAATCGTGTATCGCAGAACAATAGTGGTTTGTTAAAATTCCACTACGCTATACCGACACTATATGATAACACTGCTTGATTATTACGTTAGGCTATATGATAAATATTTTTATGGCGGTACATTATATTCCTGTGGTTAATCATGTCTAGTGTCAGAAATGTATTAGAAATTTTGTTGAAGATGTTTGGGTAAACGAGGTGACAAAACATGCATACTTATTTTTCGAAATGAGTATGGCAAGCAACTATCTTGAATTTCAGTTATAATAAAAGTTGGGTATAGATTGATTATAGGTTTATTGAAGAAGTTTAAATTTTGAGCTTATATATTGTGATTTTGTCCTTATTGCAGCTGAGCTATTGACCACAAATAAATTTTCCGAATTGGCGTGCTTGGCCTTGTATCTGATGTATGAGAAAAAACAAGGGAAGAAGTCTTTCTGGTATCCATACATTAGGGAACTTGATCGCCAACGAGGAAGGGGACAACTGGCAGTGGAATCACCGCTTCTTTGGTCAGAATCTGAGCTAGCATACCTTGCAGGAAGTCCGCTAAAGGTTTTCTGCCTCTTTCCCTCCCTCCTGATTAGCATAAACACTAAATCCATATTACCGATATTGATAATATTAGGTTTGCTTAATGCTTAATATTTTTCAAATATATCCAGACTAACTTCTGGTGGCTGTGATTTAGGATGAAATTGTTCAAAGGATTGAAGGAATAAGAAAAGAGTATAATGAGCTAGACACAGTCTGGTTTATGTCTGGTTCTCTGTTTCAGGTAATTAAACATGTATCTGAACTTTACAAGTAAAATACTTATTTAGTATTTACTTAAGTCATTTATTGCTTACTGTATATGCATAATGCAGCAATACCCGTATGATATTCCTACTGAGGCTTTTCCATTTGAGATTTTCAAACAAGCCTTCGCAGCCGTTCAGTCATGTGTTGTGCATTTACAGGTAAAATTTACTCTTCTGCTACATCTATATACGACTAATAGTATGCTCAAGAAAACTTTTACGTATATAATGGCTAACCAATTGATGAAATTAATACCAGTCCTACTTTTTGCACGCCACATTTGGCCATGAAATCACCTGAATTTGAAATGGCATAATAATTTATGATACAATTCAACATTAGGCCATTGAGCTCTAAATCAAATTTCATGCATTCTAATTTGCAAATATATTTAATTGATTGTTGGATTAGATGTTTGATTCTAACTATAAACTATCATGTAGTACAAAATGTGCATGATGTTTTAGCACACATGGATATTCGTTACTTTTGCAGAATACACTAATTTCCTTATAATCTTTGGATAGTTGTTACCATTATATTCCATGATTAAACCTTAAGATTCATGCATTCATATGCATGTATGTATTTACAATTTTACATAACCTTCCTTCTCTTTCAACAACTTGCCTTCTTTTTCAACAATGGGTGCAAATTGATTGATTGTATTTTGAAATCAGAATGTTAGTTTAGCTCGAAGATTTGCTCTGGTTCCCCTGGGACCTCCTTTGTTGGCGTACTGTAGCAACTGCAAGGCAATGTTAGCTTCTGTTGATGGTTCTGTTCAGCTTGTGGTTGATCGCCCCTATAAAGCTGGGGACCCAATTGTTGTCTGGTATAAGGATGTAGTCATTTGTCATGTAATTTTAAAAAAGGATGTGGTCATTTTGTATTAGTAGCTTCATTATAAGATTTGTAGTTGATCATTTTCAGGTGTGGCCCACAGCCTAACTCAAAGTTACTTACAAACTATGGCTTTGTTGATGAAGACAATTCCAATGATCGTCTCATAATTGAGGTATAAGTTGAACATTTACTTTGTTTGCATCCAGTATTTTGTTGTTCCAATTCAGATTTAACCTTGCTGATACATCTGTCTCAGGCGGCTTTGAATACTGAAGATCCACAATATCAAGATAAAAGAATGGTTGCTCAAAGAAATGGAAAGTTATCAATTCAAACTTTTCAGGTATTAATATTAAACTCCTAAATTTATTTAAGGTTACTTGGATATTCTTCTCATTAATCATTGAAGCACGGGCTTTGACACAAACACACTGAAACGACACAGACATATTGACACTGCTAATGTATAAAGTATAGGACACCGACACGCATATTTATATATCATAATTAAACATAATATGAACATTATTTATAGTAAGATCTAAATTTAATATCTCTAACTCCCTATCATAGCTGTGACACATCTTTAACACCCATATATGCATCTGAGATGTGTCTAAGGTGTGTCAAAACAAAGAAAAAACATATATTTTATCATTCACTTGTCTGAGTTGATGGGCAGGTGTCGTATGAGTGTCGAACACCGACATGTGTTGGACACGGCGACACACTTAATCCTAGAGGTGTCTGTGATTCAGAATAATTTCTTAGTTCAACCTTGATGCAGGTGTATGCTGGGAAGGAAAGGGAAGCTGTCTCAGATATGATTCCTTATCTGCGTTTAGGCTATGTTTCAGATCCTTCTGAGATGCAATATGTAATGTCCTCTCAAGGTCCAGTTTGTCCCGTAAGTTTGTCTCTTCTTGTGCTTTCCTTATCTGAATTCAAGGAATTTTAAGAATGGCAAAGATCAAAATCTAGTATTTGTTCTGATTTTATTTCCTTACTCATTTTTCAAATATTGTAAAAAGTTTGTCTAATCTAATTAAATGGAGAGTAAATCTTGTGATGTGAAAAGTTGACTCTAATATTCATTCTAGGTGAGCCCTTGTATGGAGCGGGCTGTGCTAGACCAGCTTGCTGATTATTTCAAGACTCGGCTGGCTGGCTATCCTACTACCTTGGCTGAAGACGAATCAATGGTACTGTTTGTTTGAATTAGAAATTGGCCAAATTTTTATCAACTTTTCACTGATAACTTACATATTGCCTTAGCTGACAGATGCTAGTTTGAATCCAAAGAGGCG
Organism: Cicer cuneatum; assembly: GCA_037974295.1. NCBI lineage: Eukaryota > Viridiplantae > Streptophyta > Magnoliopsida > Fabales > Fabaceae > Cicer > Cicer cuneatum. The sequence goes on along the minus strand of JBBPBO010000003.1, from coordinate 5,419,202 downwards.
AGTTGCTACTCAACTTGTTCGGCTAGAAAAGAAAATGCTTCATGCATGTTTGCAGGCAACCATGGATTTCATAAACCAGCTACCAGACCACAGTGTATCGCCATGCCCTGCTCCCTATGGACCTCTATTAAAATGAAAGGTCCAACTCTCTCCCTTCCCCTGTTTGAACATCTTTATCATTTTTTTCTTGAACTTTGCAGTAATTTCTGAATTATTTTGTCATCTGCTTTTTAGGATCTGGATAATCTGTGCAAATACAATATGGATTAAAAGAACCAGTTAAGTAAAATTGATTTTTTTTGATAGCATTGTATTTTATGCATCCTATTAAATGTCATGGAAATGAGAGGAAAAGTTAATCTGGTCCTAGGTTTTTAAAATTTCCCTGAATTAGGATATTTTGTAGTTTACCCCACTGGACACGTTTTATCTGCCACTGTGCATCCTATCGTGGTTACAGTTTGTCTGCCGTTATGATCGTATGTTATTGTAAGAATCCCCTAATGTAACTTGCAAAGGAGACTTAGGCCTACATAACACTTGTAAAAGACTGTAGTCATACAACTCAGCCAGGAGAATACACAATTCTCCAAGCTCTGAACCTAGAAGGCAAAGGAGATTGACAGTATGCGTTGGGCTTCACTGGAACATAAAGTTCCCATTTGTGTTTTTCACATTCATCTAAAAAACCTACAATAAAGCAACTGAAAACGGTATGACAAATAAATATATGCAGATAAATATACAAGTAGAAAAGAAAAACATTCCGAAATTTGGGCTACTGTTTTTCATCAGTAGTCCAACGTGTATGATTGATCACCCTTTGTAGTGGTTTAATTATTGTAATCATTTTCTAATTGTTATGAAGCTGTATAAGTTGAATTAATTAAATTCAATTTTTGTCTTCTCAGAATAACCATGATTGGTGTACCTAAAAGCTAGAACAATGATGCCAGAGTTTTAAAGTCCAGATAAATGAGGTTGGTTGGAGTATTTTCTGCGCGCCCCTTGAAGTAGGTCTTACAAAATGACTAAATCCCCTTGGTAGCAGAACATCAGTGCAGCACTTTTTTCTCCCAAAAAATGTGTTAATGTGGTTTCACAGATGATTCTAAATTTGAGTGTTGGAACGATATTAATCTTTGTAAATGGAAATCTGTATCTCAAATTGTAATTCATTTGTGTATATATTTGTATGCAGTTTTTTCAGGATTATATTTGATCCCCTTTTTACTTTATATTTGATCCCGTTTTTACTTTCTGTATTGTTATAATGATGTCAAATGTCAAGAAAGGTTTTGTTTGCTGAATATGGTGTGACATTTGAATAACGTAGTGCAGCACAATGACAGGCACGAATTCTTGTTGGTCTATGTTTGGATACAGTGGTAACCTAAGTATTGCTTTCCAATGCATTCTCAATAGTGATTTTACAAAGTTAAAAATTGGAACTTTTGGCCAAACTCAAAACTACACTGATTTTTGCAAAATCCAAACACATTTGTGGTGATTGTTATGGCGTATATTGTCAGAGTTTATAAAATGGTGAGAGGAGAGAACTCGGGACAATAATGCCAAAGCTAATATCTTCATCAAACATTTTACTTAAAATACAAATATATTCTCTATTTTAGGGTCATGTAGATCAATTTTGTAACTTCAAATATTAAATATTTAATATAATTTAAATTAGGAATTGTCCATATTAATTTATCTTTCAATTTTATAAGTTTAGAAATCATTTATAGAGGATAGATTATGCATAAGTTCAATAAGAAGTAGCTTGGGGTAGGTCTCCGCGAGCTTGTATGACGATGTGTTTCGGAACCGACACCCATACAGTCGGTGTCTATGCATACACACATTTGAGATATTGATGGTCGGTAGATGAAGATTTGATGTTTTAGATTTAAATTTAATATTTTAAATTATAAAATTAAAATTAAAGTTGATATTTTTTAAACCATTTGATTAAGATTTAACAATTATCGATGTGTCCAAATGTGTAAATCCGTGTACCTTTTTACATAGAATTCAATTTCATGTGTTTCATCTAATCTAAATTTTATTTATATAAAAATAATTGGTTGTTTCTTCTTTCATAACCTATATTCCTAAATGTTTCTAAAATACACGTTTAAATTAATCAATTTGGATATGTTTTTTTTGTTGTTAAAATACTCCTGTGGATGACATCATTGATTCAAGGGCCCTCCTTATTGTCTCCTCATGCCATGCCAACCCATTGAAATTTTTCTTTAGAGGTTCACATCTTCTAACCAGCTATTTTTTACTAAAATTGAAAAGAATGAATTAGTGCAAAACTCACAACACTAAAATTAATGGCTAAATAGCACCCGTAGTCCCTTAACTTAATTTTTGGTAACGATTTGGTCCTTTATGTTTTTTTCCCCATTTTGGTCCTTTATGTTTTTAAATAATTTCAGCCTCAACCTTTAAGTGGGGTTCCGTTACAAAAAAAGTTTAAAAGTTACCCCTCCGTTTCCTTTTCCCTGGGTTTTCTCTCACGTTTATGTTTCTTTTGTTTGGTTTAGAGTTACCTTTCTTCTCCCATTCACTTTCTCCCTTCATCTCATTTCTTATCTTCTCCTGTGTCATCTCTTTCCTTCATCGTCTTCTCCCTTCCATGGAAAATCATATTCATGGTTCACAAAACTCTAAATCTATGGCTGCCTCTTTCACAAATGGGTCAAAGTCAACCTCGTATAACTCAACATCCTACAACTATGGTTCTTTTGATTCCAATGGAATTCGTGAGCTGCCAAATTGTGCTTGTGGTCTGAAACCTGTAATTCGCACAGTGACAAAATGGGGTCCGAACAGAGGAAGAAAATTTTGGGGTTATAGGAATTGTGGTAAGCATAAATACCTTTGGGATTTAGGGTTTTTAGATTTAGGGTTTTTAGATTTGGTTCAGATGAAAAAAAAATTATTCGATTATTGCTGAAAATTTTTTTATTGATGTTGTCTTTATTCATCAATTGTAGAGTTATGACATTGAATGTAGATGCAATTACTTTGTTTGGGATTCAGACTATAGGCTTCAAGCACAACAGAGAAATCAACAACATATACATACACAATGTTTAGAGTGTCCTCAAAAGGAGTTGGAGATTATGACTCTTAGGAATGTCATTTTGAAGATGCATGGAGATCACAAGTCAACCATTATTAAGATGAAGTTGCTGCAATTTTTAATCGTTTTTTTGGTGTAACATGTGTTGTTTTATCGTTTATCTTAGCTCTGAAATGAGGTTACTGTATTTGATGTAATTTTCTTGATGTTGATGTAGTAGATTTGTTGTAAGTATGTAGTTATGATTGAGTTTGTTGTATGACATTTGGAACATATTAATGTATTTTGCTTTTGCATCAATTGTGGCTCCAATGATGTTGGTTGTTATTTCTTTAATTATTACTGTTAATTACTGTCAATTATGAATGATTATTTTTTATTTGTCTACATGTGTATTGTTAATCAGAATGCAGAATCAGAATGCATAATCAGAATGAATCATAATGCAGAATGATCCAATTGATGTTTCTGCATAATTACTTATTGGTTCATTCATAACTCAGAATTCATTATTGTTCCTGATTCATTCATATGTGATATGTGTCCGAATTGATGTAACTCAGAATTCATTATGTGTTCCTAATTCACTATTTGTGTTTCCAATGAACCAATTCTTTTTTAAACATCCAATGAGCTAATTCATTAGTCATGAATTCTGGTGTTCATCTTGTGATGTTTATCCTCTGATGGCCATCTTCTGGTGTTCATCTTCTGTTGTTTATCCTCTGATTTTCATCTTAAGTCTGGACAAATAATATTTCAGTCTGGACATTTTACCTTTTGAGTTGGATCAGGTCTGGATCAAATCTGGACATCATTTCTTCTGGTCTGGACTTAGTTTCATACCCTGAACCATGCTATCTTCTGGTCTGGGTCAAATCTGGATTGAATCTCTTGTTCTGGACCCATTAATTTATCCTCTGATTAAGTCTGGATCAAGTCTGGGTTGTTTATCATTTCACTGCCAGGCCATCTTCTGGTCAGAATAACTTCTGGAATAAGTCTGACTTATGGTATCTTCTGGTCTAGAACAACTCTCCTTCTGGCAGGCTTCCTTCTGGTCTGGTTCAGGTCTCCTTCTGACTTTTCTTCCTTCTGATCTGAGCCAGGAAAGATATCCTCTGACTTTTCTTCCTTCTGATCTGAGCCAGGAAAGATATCCTCTGGTGGTATTTTGACATCCTGGTGTATCCTCTGGTAATTCTAGGATGCATCATCTGGTATATTCTGGATGCATTTTCTGGTGTCTTCTGGAGGTGTATCCTCTGGTATGTTTTTATCCTCTGGTAACTCATCTTCTGCCTCTGATGATTTCATCTTCTGCCTCTGATAACTTCATCTTCTGGTGGCATTTAATGTAATAATTCAAGGGTTTCTGCCTTTGATCTTCATTTCTTCTGATAACTTCATCTTCTGCCTCTGATCTTCATTTCTTGATATTTATCCTTTGATGTTTATCTTCTGGTTTTTATATTTATAGTTTTCTGCTTCTGGGTTTCTGCTACTGGTGTTCTGCTTCTGGTATTATGCCTCTGGGTTTCTGCTTCTGGTGTTCTGCTTTTGGTATTCTGCTTCCGATGTTCTGCTTCTGGTGTTCTGCTTCTGATGTTTTGCTTCTGATTTTTATATTCCAGTGTTCTGCTTCTGGTGTTTTCTGCTTCTGGTGTTCTGCTTCTGATTTTTATATTCTAGTGTTCTGCTTCTGGTTTTTATATTTTAGTGTTCTGCTTCTGGTTTTTATATTCTAGTGATCTGCTTCTGGTGTTCTTGAATCTTTGAATTTAAATCTTGTTCCTGTTTCTTTCTACAATACTTAAATGCACGCATTCATTTAATTTTAATTCTGTTTCTTTCTCAACACATAATTCATTTGACAAACTTGCTCCATTCCATTTAAAACAATGTAAACATGTTTCAGTTGGTACAAAAGACAACAAATGGCCTAAAACAGAATGACAAACAGCAAATGGCCTAAAACAGTGGCCTAAAACAGAATGGCAAAGTTGTTCCCAATAACCAAAAAGTGTTTGAACTTTGTCCTAAAACAGAATGACAAACTAGAACATTGTTAACCAGAATGACAAATACATAAACAGAATTATTTCCTCCATGTTTTCAACTTTGGCCTAAAAGTTTTGGACTGAGCTTGTGCAGACATGGAATGAACTTGTGCAGGCTGGGAATGAACTTGTGCAGGCTGGGAGTGAACTTGTGCAGGCTGGGAGTGAGCTTGTGCAGGCTGGGACTGTGCTTGTGCAGACATGGACTGAGCTTGTGTAGGCTGGGACTGTGCTTGTGCAGACATGGGCTGAACTTGTGCAGGCTGGGAATGAACTTGTGTAGGTTGGGACTGAGCTTGTGCAGGCTGTGAAGGGGCTTGTGTGGGTTGGTTTTTCTTGGGTCTTCCTCTGGGTTTGATAGGTCGTGTTTGAGCTTGGGCAGCTTGATTTTGGGCCTGGGCAGATTGAGTTTGGCTTGGACATGATGCCTTGTTATGACCAATTTGTTTACACTTGGTGCACTTATTTGGCATCCCTTTCCTACGAAGCATTGTTGAGTCCTTAATTTTTTTCATCGCCATCTTTGTTCCTTGACCTTTTGGGCCTTCCTAGAAGTCTTCTTGACGGTGGTGGTAACACATCAGGATATGGAGTTTGAGGCCATACATTATGTCCATTTGTTGGGTAAATAACAGGTCGGTAACAAGCTGCATATGTCTCTCGCCTATAGTATGCTGGAATCAATTCTTCTGGATCTTGTTTGAGGAAATTGCAGCAACAAACTACATGGTAGGATGGAATTCATGTAAGCATCCACTTCCTGCATGAACATTCTTTATTTTCTAGTGATACCACAAACTTGTCTCCTGTGTGGTTGATGTTACTAACTCCAAATACGTTTTCACCAGCATACCTTTTTCAACAAACATATAACACATAATTCAGAATGACATAATATATAGTCAAAACAGAACATATTTAACCAGAATATTAATCAAATCATAACATATATTTGATGTATATCTATACTTATCAACATATATATAATGAAACCATAATATTACCTGCACATCCACATTCTTGATAATTCTTGTTCTTTTTCTAACTTTTTCTTGATTTGAGGCAGAACAGAACCATTAAACTTTTCCAATCTAGTTCTATTTGTTGCCCACCTTTCCATTAAGTACATTTTGATGTCTTCAAACATTGTCACTATAGGTTTCCCTCTAGGTCCAATTATGACACTATTGAATGTCTCTGACATATTGTTAACAAACACATCACATTTAGATTTGAAACTGAATCTTGACTTAGACCAAAACCTTGGTGGAATCTTCAACAAATATTTGTAGGCCTTTTCGTTAACCTTCCTCAACTCTTTCATTTCTCTTTCCCATGCTTGATGATATGTTGACTTGGCTGCCTTCCACATCGATTCCTTAAGCTTTTTCCCTGGGTGAATTTTTCTGAAGTTGTTATAAAGGTGTCTTACACAAAACCTTTGTTCAACCCCAGGAAGCAACTCATCCATTGCAGGCAACAATCCCTAACATAAACAACATAAATAAATTAACATAAATAAGTAAATTAACATAAATGAATAACGAATAATTGAACTTAAATTAATACCTTTTGCTGATCAGATATGAAGGTGTAAAACTTGCATGCTTGTTGTCCACCCAAGTCATCAATTAATAATTTTAGGAACCAAGTCCATGAATCTCTTGTCTCACCTTCAACTACAGCGACATCAACTGGAAGCATTTGGTCATTTGGATCTCTACCAACAGCAGCAAGAATCATACCCCCATAACACCCTTTAAGAAAACAACCATCAAGACCAATTATTGGTCTACAAATCAGGAAACTCTCCTTACATCCATTAAGACACATATATAGGCATTGAAAACTCGGTAAAAGTGGTCTGTCCACATAATCAGTTACCTCCGAATTTGTAGCTTGGACTTCTAACTTAACAGTACTATTTGGATTTGATCTTAATAACTCATGACAGTAATCATACAGTCTTAGATATTGCTCTCTGAATGATCCATCAACCATATCAATTGCAAGCCTACATGCCCTAAATGCCTTCATCTTACTCACTCCAGCATTCCACTTTTGATGAACCTTGTTAGAAACATCTGTAATTTTTATGTTCGGGTTCTCCTTCACTGTTGAGTACAATCTTTTTCCGAGCCAACTTGATCTCATAAATTTGACCTTATACTCTCTATTACATGAATGTGTGTCAACTAGTTTCCTAAGTTGCCATGTATCTTCGTCAGGTAACTTTGCACAATAGGCAAACCACTCACAGCCTTCCTTACATTTAACTCTCACTCTTAGTTTGTCATTTTTTATAAACTTCAAATCCCTCCCATTATGAATGGCATATGTTGTAATAGCCTCCTTAAATTCTTCTTTATCGGTGAAAAGGCTTCCTAAAACCCACTTATAATCTTCCATTTTTTTTGGGCATCACAAATAAAGGATACTTCTCTTGAGTGTCATCTTCATCACTCTCCAATTCCTCCGTCAAATACTCTTCATCGCAAAATTCATTCTCAGTTGGTTTTAACTGCTTCTTTCCTTTTGAAGTCAAATTCAAAGAGTCATCACTTAATACATCAACCTCCTCATCTTCATTCACAATATGTTCTTTCTCAACACGGATCTTCTTAGGTCTCCCTCTTTTCTTATCAGTACTTTGTTTCTTCTTTTTACTAGTACTAGACCCTTTCTTAGTTGCACTATTCCTGTTCTCAATTTCAACTCCATCACCACCTATTTGGACCTCATCAAACCCGTCATTATTAGGCAATTCATCATCTGAGTCTCCAAAAATTACTTTATCAGCACTATCATCACTATCAGACCCAATATTGTATTCTGCCTCATTCTGAGCCACCTGTTTAGCTTTATCTATTTCAGCCTCATTCTGAACATTATCACCAAGTATGGGCTGAGATATTGGATGAATAAGATACATGTTCACTTTCCCATGAGTCTTGGCAAAAGTTACCATTTCCGTAGCCCCAAAGTCATTTTCCAAATACTTTTTCTCACCATACACCTCATACCATATACTAATAATTTTAGGATACCCATTTGTTTAACCAAATCATAAATCTCAAAGTAACTCCACCTGTCAGCATCACATTTCCAATTTGACACTTCACCTTCGTACCTTTCCATTGTGTCATCCAAAAAATACCCTCCATGGTGGATATCAACAAAAAACACATCCATTCTGCTTTTTATACATTGAAAAGACAAAAAAACTCATTAATAGAAAACTATAATCACATGGTAGGGACCATAAAACTGGTCCCATAATCTTAGAAAAAGAGGAACGAATATTTAAGTGTGGACCACAAACCCTAGATCCCAATAAACAAAATATGCAGTAATCAACTCATTCACAAATCAAACACATGCAAATAATAAATACCATATGGAACCCACTAAACCCTAAACCCTAAAAAAAGAGGGAATCACTAAATATCAGAATCAATAAAAAACATACATTTCCTCTTCGTTCAATGTTGATTTCGATAGTGTTTTCTATGATTTCGTGCTTCGATTTTCCAGGGAGATGAGAAGGGAGAAGACGATGAAGGAAAAAGATGACACGGGAGAGGAGAAGAAAGGAGATGAAGGGAGAAAGTGAATGGGAGAAGAAAGGTAACCCTAAACCAAACAAAAGAAACGTAAACGTGAGAGAAAACCCAGGGAAAAGGAAACGGAGGGGTAACTTTTTAACTTTTTTTGTAACGGAATCCCACTTAAAGGTTGAGGCTGAAATTATTTAAAAACATAAAGGACCAAAATGGAAAAAAAAACATAAAGGACCAAATCGTTACAAAAAATTAAGTTAAGGGACAACGGGTGCTATTTAGCCAAAATTAATAGTATATAATAACAAAATGCTACAGATGTGAAAAAATCAAAGTAGTTGAAATATTCATGCCTCTAGATCCATTAGTTGAATTTGTAATGATCAAAATTATGTGTCAATTTGAATTAAACAAACATCACAATAAGATGAAAAGTCAAACAACACTACACAAAGACGAAGAAATAAACAAAACAATGTTGTACTCAAACTGTTGGTTACAATTCTGTCCATTAAAGGACAGTTGTACAGTTTTTAATCATAAAGATATTCTCTTACCATTACAATATCTTTCTTTATTGTAATTAATTGAGTTAATTAGGATTTAATTAGCTTTCTCATTAAGTTGTACTCCCTAGGCTATTTATACCATTTGTATTTGTACAAAATCAATAAGAAACACAATATTTTCACATGGTATCAGAGCTACAGTTCTGATCCGATAAAAAAATTAGGGTTTTCTCATGGAAGAAAAATAGAGCAGTTCAAGCAGCCTATATGCTAACCCTAAGGCAGCAGCGACTGGAAACACCACTAGTCATCATGAAACAATTATCATTACTAGCTACAAACTCAATGGGCTGAACTACACACAGTGGTCTAGATCTGTCCGCATCTTCCTCCAAGGAAAAGGAAAGGAAGACTACATCACTCGCGAGGCTAAGCAGCCAAATAATACTGATCCAAGCCATGAAAAATGGAAACTTGAAAACAGTCTTGTTATGACATGGTTGCTCAACTCCATGACTAATGAGTCTGGTGAAAATTTCATGTATTATGACACTGCTGCAGAAATATGGAAGGCAGCCAAGGAGACCTACTCAAATGTGGACAACACCTCAGCCATATTTGAGATCAAAAGTCTCTTACACAATCTTCGACAAGGAGATTCTTCGGTCACCGAGTACTATCATACACTCACAAAATACTGGCAGCAACTTGACATCTATGCAAACATAGAGTGGAAGTGCATAGATGATGACAAAATCTACAAGAAACTGGTCGAGAAGGACAGAAACTTTCAGTTCCTATTGGGACTGAATAAAAATTTGGATGAAGTGAGAGGGAGGATTCTTGGAACTAAGCCTCTCCCTAGCATTCGTGAAGCATTTGCAGAAGTGAGAAGGGAAGAAAGCAAAAGGAAAATCATGTTGGGAAGTCAAAGTGCAAGTTCAAACATTTAAGGTGTTGAGGAAAAAACCTTTTTGATATATGTTTTAATGACAACAAACCTTTTAAATTAAATGATTAAGTTTTATGAATGGTGGTCTACTAATGATTTCACTTAAGTTTTGTTTAAGGAACATGAATTCATACGTGAACAAAGCAAGAAACTATTCACTTCATCAAAATGCACAAATGTGATCAATTACAATCAAAAGAAGCCATTTGAATCACAAAGAAAAAGGCCATGAATCAAGCTGCCAAAGCAATCTCCAGAATGTCCAGAATTAACAGCATGTTAATGATTCAAGGAAAGCCAAGAAATCAGCATAAAGAACACTCTTGACACAATCTGGAAAAATAGAAGATGTTACCCGATAACATCACATGAAGATACCTCCAGAGGATACCACAAGATGCCTCCAGAGGATACCAGAAGCTGTCACCAGAGGATGAAGTCATTACCAGAGGATGACATAATAAGAGGATGATGACGTCACCAGAAGATAACATCACCGAATGAGGATGTCACCAGAGGATACCTCAAGAAGAGGATACTAGAGGATACCTTCGGAAGACGTCACTAGAGGATACCTCAAGAAGACATCACCAGAGGATACCTCCAGAGGATACGTCACCAGAGGATACCTCCAGAAGACGATATCAGAGGATACCTCCAGAAGACGATATCAGAGGATATCTCCAGAATACTATCAGAAGATACCTCCAGAAAACGATATCAGAGGATATCTCCAAAAAATACATTCAGAGGAAGAACCAAGTCTGTTCTTGGACATCAGAATGTCCAGAATGATCAGAATAGTCTCCAGAATGATCTTCTATCAAGAATGATCATCAGTCTCTAGGAATGATCATTAGTCTCCAAAAATGATCATCAATCTCCAGAATGATTATCATTCTCCAACATGATTAACAACTATCTTCAAAATGATCAAGCATTAATATCCAGCGTGTTAACAATCAAATCTCCAGCATGTTAACAATCAAATCTCCAGCATGTTTAACATCATTCTCCAATAGTGTATCATCAGTCCAGAATTATACAATCATTCTCCAGCATACTGACATCATTCTCCAGCTTGACTGCCAAGAACGTTGAACGATCTTGAAGTATGTTTACATCAAAGCAGATCCAAGAAAAGATCAGGAAGACATCCAGAATGATCAAAGCTGAACCTCCAGATTGATTATCAATCTTCAGAAAGTTCAAATACTAGGACTCCAGATTGATTATCAATCTCCAGAATTTTATTAACATTCTGCAGAAGTTCATCATCATTCTCCAAGCTGTTTTGACATAATCAAAACTCCAGATCAAATCAAAGATATTAACAAATATATTTGAAGTACAAAGGATCATTAAACAAAGGAAATCTGATCAAGAATAAAAGGTTTCAGCCCAGTCAAAACAGAAATTAAAAATAGTCAAAAGCTGGATTATTTTTAATCAGAAATATTGCCTTTGGTCAAGCCTGACAAGAGCACTACCAACGGCTCTATTTGACCATCATTAAATGCTCTCACGCCTATAAAAGGAAGGCCAAAGCTCAGGAAGAAAATACAGCTTCAAGTACAGAGAAAAACATCACTCACATAAATCAAAACACTTGAAAGCTTCTCAAGAAATCAGTAACCTTCTATATCAAATTCTCTATCTTTAGTTTACTGAAACCATTTGTAAAGAATCTAAACTCAAACAAGAGTTGAGTCAAAATAGATTTTGTTTTAAATTCTATCATTGTCATTCAACACTCAAGATTATAAGGCTTGTTTATAGCTTGAGTGAGTCATTTTTAGAAAAATCCTTTTAAGGTTAAAAGGTGAAGTTGTAAAATCCTATCAAGGGTTGATAGGTGATCCGATTGTAATTCTTTCTGGGTGGAAAAGATTGACAAAGTGTAACAGATCAAGGCTGATCTGAACTAGGTGCTGTAAAACCAAGAAGGTTCTTGTTTTAAACACTTAGTGGAAAATCTCACCGTTGTGAGGACTGGACGTAGCCCGGGTTGAATGAATCAGGATATATCTGTGTGTGATATCTTTTCCCTTATCTCTATTTACTTTCAGTCTGTTAATTATCAAGTTAAATAGATAAACTAAACTGTTGATTTTAAGTAACCAAGAACGTTCTCTGTTTTCTGGTGAAAACCAAGAAACGTTCTCCTTTTTCTGTTTTCATAACCAAGATCAATCTTGAGTTATTTTCTTAAGTTTTTAACAGGAATTTTAAAAGGGTGGATTTACAATTCAAACCCCCCTTTCTTGTAAATCGATATTGCTACTTCAATGTAGACATCTTCTTCAAGTTCACCATTTAGGAAAGCATTTTTTATATCTAACTGGTGAAGTGGCTAATCCAAATTTACTGCCAGAGAAAGGAGTACACGAACTGAATTCAACTTTGCTACAGGTGCAAAGGTTTCTTCATAATCCACCCTATAGGATTGGGTGAATCCTTTTGCCACCAGCCGAGATTTGTACATGTTTACACTCCCATCTGCATTGTATTTTACCGAGAATATCCATTTGCATCCAACTGTCTTCTTCCCCTCTGGTAGGTGGGAGAGCTGCCATGTGTCATTCTTTTCAAGTGCCTTAATTTCTTCCATTACAGCAGCCTTCCATTCTGAAACTAGGACAGCTTCATGAAAGTTTTGAGGAATTTCGATGATGTCCATAGAGCTGATGAAGTTTCTGTACCGCTACGATAATTTTTCACTAGAAACATGGTTTGCAATTGGGTGTTTGGTACAAGACCTTACTCCCTTTCTAATAGCAATAGGTAAGTCTAAGTCTTGGTCATTAGTGACATTATCAGATAAATTAGAGGAAGAGTTAATGCTACCTTTTTGGGTAGAGTCTTGGTTCTGCTTTGGAAGAGTGCATGCTTCTACTTTCTCAAAGGTTTGCTGCTTGTTCTTCTTCCTTATGTATACTTGCAGTACTTTTCCTCCATTTGGTTTTCCTTTTGGACCAATTGTTGACGCTCCATTTGTTGGCTTGGTAACCTGAAGAGTGGTTGTTTGCTGGTCTAGTTCAGGTTCAACAATTATTGGGACATATTCTGTGTTTTTAGTGATTTGGACAGATTCAGGAACATATTCAGGTAGGATTTGGACAAATTCTGATGGGGTGGTTAAGACAGGTTCATGTGGGGAAGATTCTGGTATTGTAATTTCCCAAGGTTGGTGTTCATCAATTGTAACTTTCTCCCCCTGAATGCCAACTTTGGGATAAAAGGTCTTGTCTTCAAAAAAGGTAACATCCATAGTGTGATAGATTCGTCTTTTTTGGGGGCAGTAGCATTTGTATCCTTTCTTGGTAGGAGAGTATCCCAAGAAGATACACTTGATGGCTTTCGGGTCCAACTTATTAAGGTTAGGCTTTTGGTCATGTACAAAGGCAGTACATCCAAAAATCTTCGGTGGAAGATTTGTGAGGAGTTTGGTCGAAGGATAAAGGGACAAGAGGGTTTGGTGTGGTGTGTTTAGGTTGAGCGTTTTGGAGGGCATTCTATTTATTAGGTAGGGTGAGGAGAGGATTGCATCTCCCCAAAAATGGTTAGGTACGTTCATGGACAGCATAAGGGCTCGAGTGACTTCCAATAGGTGCATATTTTTCCTCTCTGTTGTCCCATTATGTTGTGGAGAGTATGAGCATGATGTTTGGTGTATAATGCCATTTTTGGTAAGGTAACTACCAAGGGTGTGGTGGAAGTACTCCCTTCCATTATCAGTTCTTAGTACTTGAATATTGCTTTGAAATTGAGTTTGGACCATTTTATGGAAGTTCTCAAATATACTCCCAACTTCTGATTTTTCTTTCATGAGGAACACCCAAGTGACTCTTGTATGGTCATCAATAAAGGTAATAAACCACCTTGATCCACTAACATTGCTTACTCTTAAAGGTCCCCACACATCACTATGAATGAGTGCGAAAGGTTTAGACAGCTTATAAGGTTGTATGGAATAATATCCTCTGACAGTATTCTGGAGGTATCATTTGAATGTATTTTCTGGAGATATCCTCTGATATCGTTTTCTGGAGGTATCTTCTGATAGTATTCTGGAGGTATCCTCTGATATCGTCTTCTAGAGGTATCCTCTGGTGACGTATCCTTTAGAGGTATCCTCTGGTGACGTCTTCTTGAGGTATCCTCTGGTGACGTCTTCTGGAGGTATCCTCTGGTGACATCATCATTTGGTGATGTTATCTTCTGGTGACGTCATCATCCTCTGATGATGTCATCCGACACACGACCAAATATTAGTTTTTCTGTTAGCATGGTTAGCCGCTACATGAATGACTCGAGGGAGGCTCACATGAAAGCAGTTAACCGCATCCTGCAATATCTAAAAAAGGCACCAGGGAAGGGGCTGCATTTCAAGAAGGATACAAGCAGGAAAATAGAAATATTCACTAATGCAGATTGGGCAAGCTCAGTGACTGATAGGAGTTCAACCAGTGGGTATTGCTCCTTTGTATGGGGCAACTTAGTGACATGGAGAAGTAAGAAGCAATCTGTGGTTGCTAGAAGCAGTGCAGAAGCTGGACTTAGGTCCATGGCACATGGGATTTGCGAGGGGATGTGGCTGCAAAGGATGATGGCAGAACTACATGTTTACACTGACCATGAAGTAAGCCTGTTGTGCGATAACAAAGCTGCCATAAGCATTGCTAAAAATCCTGTGCAACATGACAGAACAAAGCATGTGGAAATTGATAGACACTTCATCAAGGAAAAAGTTGACAATGGGTTAATTTCTCTCCAGCACACACCTTCAAGCCACCAAATTGTTGATATCTTGACCAAGGCACTTCCTAGAGCCATCTATGAAAGCTTAAGATTCAAGTTGGGCATGATTGATATCTATAATCCAACTTAAGGGGGAGTGTTGGTTACAATTCTGTCCATTAAGGGACAGCTGTACAGTTTTTAATCATAAAGATATTCTCTTACCATTATAATATCTTTCTTTATTGTAATTAATTGAGTTAATTAGGATTTAATTAGCTTTCTCATTAAGTTGTACTCCATATGCTATTTATACCATTTGTATTTGTACAAAATCAATAAGAAACACAATATTTTCACACAAACAACAAATTCACAAGAAAATATTAAAAAAATAGATCTACATAAAAACCATTTATTTAATTTAAATGATTTTAAACTTAAAAATAACTCATAACTACCTCTCTTCAGCTGATGCAAAATATGAAAGCGAGGTATATAAGCTACAAACATTTATATTTTGTGGTGCTATAGTTGGTGTGCCAGTATTAGTAAACAATCATAAAAAATTTAGTGTTAAAAAGTTGGTTGCCAATACTTTTATTGGATACTATAAGATTTGAATCAGCTACATCAATGCATGGTAAAATAACTATAAACATAATTAAATATTAAAGTGAGTAGTTAAATTGGTCCATAAAATTATAAAATGTCTCTAAAATTAGTTTTTGAATTGGTAAAAACATCTATAAAATTGTAAAATATCAATTAAAATAGTTTTTTTTGTAAACTTTTGCCATTAGATTTGTTGATATGATACTACAATTGAATATGTAATTTATCCACGTTGATTCCTCATCAATGTCATCTTTCCAAAGACAAATTTGCTAATGAAATTTTGTTATCTCACAAAAATTTTTGTGAATAATTGTAGTTATACATAGACTACTTATAGATAAATTAGTATGTGAAAGATTTAAATTTCATATAAGAAAATTAGTTTATGTTGTGATAACATTAATATGAGTGAAATAGTCAAATAATCAATTAAGATGTCAGATCATAGTATCTAACTTTTAAATATAAACTATTTTTGTTATTATTTTACAATTTTAAAGATGTATTTATGAACTCGCAAAATTCAAGAATTAATTTGTTTGAACAATTTGTACATTTACTCTTTTTTATTTTGGTCAAAAACTTTTTGTTTTTGTCAAAACTTCCAAGTTAAACTTTGAAAAACGGGCTTTCAGAATGTTGGTAAGAGAGCCCAACAATAAGCCCAAAAGCCCAGAGTAATTCTCGTAGCCACAGCGAAAGAAGCGTTAGTATCGCTCCTCTTCTCTGTTTCACTTCTTCACCTTCTCTTCGTTCTTCCTTCGATCTTCAATTCTCAATCGCGCTTCTATTTCGTAAGTTCCTTTTCCATTTTTCTTTAATTTCTTAATCGCGCTTCTCTTTCTTCTTATGCAATGTTTATCTTATCTCCTTGACTCGGATCTCTAGCTTATTTTTCAATTCTGATATTTCTTCTTTAATTTTTTCAATTCAGATTTTATTTATGTATGTATCTAATTGCACGTTAATCGTTGATTTGTTTAGATTGTTAGATTGTTTAGTTTCTTTGTTTATTTCATCACTTCTAGCCTTTGATTTGTGTGTTGTGTGTTATAGCATAGTTTGGGAGTGAAAAATTCACAATCTCGTGCTTGTGTTGTGACTGAATTAAATTAAATTCTCTATTTATTTTATCTATAACGATAACGATTACCTTCATGTAGTTAATATGTAGTCATAAATAAATGTAGTATATGTTATAAATAAATGCTACTATTTATTAACCGGGTGCATTTGTGATTGTGTATATTTGCCTATGAAGCACATATACTCACACACTGACACGTCGTCGCCTGTAATAATTTGAGAAAATACATTAATTGAATATAATCAATATGTTGGTATCATGTTGTACACTGTCAGGTGTCCGGCGCTAGGACGCGTTTTTGATAAGAAGTGTCGGTAGAGATGTTTGCAAAGTCAGTTTCTGAATTATTTAATGTTTCTCATGCTATCCTTGGTTCTTTTTTATTTATTTTTTATTGGGAATAAGAAAATGTTCAAAATTTGGGATAAACTAAACAAAAAGTCTGAAACTGAATTATTATTTTATGAATTAGAAACGACATTGTTGAAATTTCAATATGGTTTAATGGAGTGATATTGGAAGCGGTGTTGTTCATGGCGGAAGGAACATGGAAGCCTATGGCGCTGCTATTCGACAACACTGATTGGAACATGGAAGCCAGTATAATATAATAATTAGTGCAATAATATGGGATCAATGTAATGAAGTGAAAGTTTGAATTTGATGCATTATTTGAAGCTAAAGGGCCCGAGTTAGTCCTTGAATGATAGATATCATTATAAAGCTTTTAATGATATCTTTTGTTCTTGGGCAGATAAAGTCATTTCTTGGTGGGTTTGGATACTATCAGACCCTTGGGTCATTGGCATCTAAGACTATATTGTATTTTACATGTGTTTTGGAGTTTTATCTGTTAGTATGTGTTCTACAAAGAATGTGCTCTGTCTTTGTTTATGAACCTGTCCCTTTGTCTATCATGTCTATCTCTTCTTTATTCTTGTTGTCAATATGTGTTACACTAAGAATTTGATTACAAGCTTATTTGTAGAATGTTTAAAGTGATTTTGTTTGATAGATCATCTCACCATAATCTAAAATTTGCAGAAGCTGCTAATGATTTTTCTTTTATTCTAGCTATTTGCACTTATTTGATGCTGTCCTTACTATTGATTTGATGCTTATATATATGGAACTTTATCGTTGATATTTAGTTGGAATTATTCAGTTACTTATCTGTAGTTTCTTTTTATATGAACGACTGGCAGTGTGGATTGAGATGGCCGGAGGTGTTATTCAGCAGTTATTGAGGAGGAAACTCCAATCTCATTCTCCTGTAAGCACGAGCTCCTCTCTTTGTATAATTTTGTTCTGTTGTGAATTTTTAGGACTAAGCTTCTGGTTCTTGTAATCTGGGACTTTAAATGGAGACTTGGACTAAAAGTTGGGCATTGGGTAGAAAATGATTTTGTTATACAAATTTGAGGGAAAGGGTACATTGGTTTTTTCTGGAAGTTGTTAATAGCGATGCACTTTTCCTTTTTAATATTGCATCTTTGAACAATCTTGTTTTCTAATCCATCCAATTTATCATTTTTTTCTCTCTAGGAGTCACATAGATCATAGAATAGACTCCACCATAGAACAATGTTATTAATGACAAAATATGAGGGGGTGTTGCATCCTATGGCAGAAGCATGAAAGCTATAACAAAAATATAATACACATAAAAATATACAAAAATACTGCAAAATATAATAATTTTTTAATAAATTAACAGCCCATGTCCAGAACAATAAACTAGGAACATATTGCAGAAATCAAGGGCGTTTTATTCAAAATTCACTTTGACACACCACCATGGCTGTCATTTCACAAAACTGCCATATCATTGTTATGCATTCATAATATTTGAGCGTGCATATCTATAGTTGAAACATGAAAATAAATTTTTTGTAGTTGGTAAATGTATCGAAAATGTCTCAATCTATAAAAAGAGGACTCTTGCAATGTGCTAAAAAATGATATACAACATTAACAAAGATCAAACCTTATTTCACTAGGTTGGATTTGTCTGCATTATGGATCATTAGATGCCAGTGAGTTCTATCAAAACCAATTTTTTAGGTAACAGATATGGAGTACAAGGTTTTTTTGAATTTTTTTTCTTAGTCTTAATTCCTAAAGTTTTATTAGGTCTTCCTATCTCCATTTTAATCGAACTATGTTCCATTTTTCTAATTGGACCTCTTTTGGTCTTCTTCTCTCATGACCAAACCACTTTTATGTGAGTTTTTTTCATCTTCTCCTTAGTAAATGCTACTCCAACTTTTGTTATGTGCTAAAAAATTATCTACAACATTTACAAAGATCAAACCTTATTTCACTAGGTTAGATTTGTCTGCATTATGGATCATTAGGTACCAGTGGGTTCTATCAAAAACCAATGTTTTAGGTCATAGATATGGAGTACAAGTCTTCTTTGAATTTTTATTTCTTAGTCTTAATTCCTAAAGTTTTATTAGGTCTTCCTTTCTCCATTTTAATGAACTATGTTCCATTTGATCCATTTTCTCATGGGAACCTCTTTTGGTCTTCTTCTCTCATGACCAACCACTTTTATGCGAGTTTTTTTCATCTTCTCCTCAGCAAATGCTACTCCAACTTTTAATTAGTTATATTTGTTGCTAATCCTAGATATTCTTGTATGTCCTAATAATGTCCATCCATCTACTTGAGTAGCCTCATGCCACCAAGAGTTTATGTAAATTTGTGGTGCTTTCATGAACTCAACCTGTACACTGATAAGTCATGAGAGTATACATCGTACAAAAGTAAGGTTAATAGGATGTCCAAAGTGTTAATAAAATTTCTCAATCAATAGTTATGTTTTACAACATGTGATGCGGCTTAGGATATAATGGTGTTCATCCAGAAAGTAGTCCATATCAAAACACAACACTTAGTCCTTATCCTCTCATCTCCAATTACTTACTCGGTTAATGCATTGCATGTACTCCTTTTGATGACAAATGAAAAGAACTTAATAGGAGCAACATAATCAGACTGTGTTTGAAATAGACCTGGAGTTTGAAACAGAACTTGACATAATTCTTCTTCAAATAATTCAAAACCCTCTATTTTGTAGACGTCATCACTCCTTCATGATGGGTTGATGATGCTGGGTTCACTATGGATGCTGGGTTTGCAAAAGAGGTAATATTGTGTTAGGCAGTTAGCTGTCAATTGAAATTTCATTGAATATTTTCTGGTGTGGATCAATGATAATATTGTGCTAAAAATTGACAGTTTCGGAACATTCTGTTGTAATTTTTCCTATCATTTCCCTTAGCATTATTTGCTAGACGCACGTGTCTTAACCATTTGTCATCAGACTGTGACTTGGTGTAGCTTTACTTGAAAACATGTACTTTTTCAATTTCATATTGCTTTTGTTGTTAATTATACGTCAAGACTCAAGGACTCTTTTGAATTTAAATTTTTGCCAACTCACTATTAAACAACTACCTAATGGCTTCCTGCAGAATCCTTTATCTATGTCATCCGTTATCACAAAGAATGATGGTTCTGGTTCTACGAGCAGCAAATCCTTAAGAGCCCTTGCATTAATTGGAGCTGGTGTCTCAGGGTTGTTGGGTTTTGCAACAACAGCATCAGCTGATGAAGCTGAGCATGGCCTTGCTTCTCCAAGCTATCCGTGGCCTCACGAGGGCATCCTCAGTTCATATGATCATTCTTCGTGAGTTTTACCTATATTTTTCATTTTTTGACCATGTTTCGTGAGTTTAAGCTGAGTTTTCCCTATATTTTCATGTTTTTGGGCTCAACAACATCAATTTTCTAAGTTAGCCACTACTACATACACTAAAGCTTGTCTCTTTTTCATTTTTAAGGTGATTTACAAATAGTGGTTAATTGTATTTGTAGGTATATTTTTAATTGGCCTTCTTTTATTTATATTACTACTTAATGTCATTTTCCTCAGTTTTGGATCAGCCATTCAGTCTTTGTTATGTCATGTTTTGTGGCGACATGTGATCTAACATGGTTTAAATCATGTCTGTGTTATATAATGATCAATAACATTTATCGTGCATTGTTTTATCTTAAGAGAATCATGTATTATAGTGATCAATAATTTTTAGGGCCTTTTCTGGGCCAGGATTCATAATATGGTGAATCTGTATTATGCTCTTACTTCTCTATGCCACCATTACATATTCAAATGTTCAGACTGAATTTCATATAGCATTGAACTAATATTAATAGTAATAGTTAAGTTCTTAGTACACTTAACTAATTATTTTATGAGCAGGATTCGTCGTGGTCATCAAGTTTATACACAAGTCTGTGCTTCCTGTCATTCTATGTCTTTGATATCATACCGTGATTTGGTTGGAGTTGCTTATACTGAACAAGAAGTAAAGGCAATGGCTGCTGAGATTGAGGTGGTTGATGGCCCTAATGATGAGGGTGAGATGTTTACACGCCCTGGTAAACTCAGTGATCGCTTTCCTCAGCCATATGCAAATGAAGCAGCTGCTAGATTTGCTAATGGAGGAGCCTATCCTCCAGATCTAAGTCTTATAACCAAAGTAATGTCAGTTGTCTGCTTACTTAGATTTTCCATTTGATGCATACCAGAAATATCTTTAACCTTTTTATTTTCAGGCTCGTCACAATGGCCAGAACTATGTGTTTGCTCTTCTTACTGGTTATCGTGACCCCCCTGCTGGTGTTGTGGTAAAACCTCTATTCATCGATTTTACAACTAAACTCTCTACTTAAAGTAACTTACGTTGCCATTTCTTTGTGAAACATAATTCAGACACAAAAAATTTAATGTCTCTTTTGCACTCTTCTCTGACCCAGAAAAATAGATGTTTACAAATGAAAGGATTATAGACAAAGTTGGAGTAGCATCCACTATAGAAAAGATTGTAGATTCTTATTTGAGGTGGTTTGGACATGTATTGATAAGACCCAAAAAGTGTAAAAAATGGAAGATCAAAAGGAACATAACTTGGTCTATTAATTAAAGTTTGAAGGAGATTATGGATTAGTATAGGCTAAGCTATTAATTTAAGAGGAATGTGGAATCAAACAATCTGTTATTTGATATGATTTATAAATGACATTGTGGCATCATTTTTTTTTTGGGTCGGCAACTCCTTATGAGAATGACTTTGGTGGTGATTTGCACTTACAAGTGACTTGAGTTGTTGGTCATGCTTGTCTATGGATATTAACAATTAGTTAAGAACTTATGATACTTTCTCAACTATCTAATTGTCATCAATTCTAAATATTTTTGTTCGACTCTGTAGTTATTTTGTCTCTACATACTGTGTTTAATGTCAGATTTGTTTTTGGTTATCTTCTAATCTAAATTATAACACAGATTAGAGAAGGACTGCACTATAATCCCTATTTTCCTGGTGGAGCCATTGCCATGCCTAAAATGCTTAATGATGGCGCTGTTGAATATGAAGATGGTGTCCCTGCTTCAGAATCTCAGGTAATTTTGTTTGTTAAGTGTTTCATTCAATAGATATTTTCATACTTATCTAATATGAACTTAGGAAGAATGAAGCGATATATTTCTCATGTTGTATGTTGTTCCAGATGGGTAAAGATGTTGTGTCATTTTTGTCTTGGGCTGCAGAACCTGAGATGGAAGAGAGAAAACTGGTTTGTTTCCTTTATTATTTTTATTCTAACAAATCCAATAAAAAAAAAATCTGTTTTTCTAAGAATATTGCCATTACTTGCAGATGGGATTTAAATGGATATTTGTACTATCATTAGCATTACTCCAAGCTGGGTATTATCGCCGCCTTCGGTGGTCTACTCTTAAGTCTCGCAAGTTGGTTCTCGATGTTGTCAACTAGCTGCTTTCAAGCTACATTTTTTCATTTTAGTAAAGATTATTGTTGCCAATAACTATGTTGGATCTCATCATATCAAATTCGTTGAGAGGCTGACCGGAAGCAAGCCCTATTTTTGTTCGAGATAGAAGAAATAAAGGTGTTACATGTATTTGAGATGCTACTTCAATTTTTTTCCCTCCTTCTCAGACCTCTGTATTTCTTTGCATTCTCTAAATTTTGACCCAGCCTTGTGATCTTTAAGGTATAATTTATTTGTAATTGATCAAAATTATTACATCCCAAAATTATTAAATGTAGAATTGCAGTTTTGGAATTTAATTTCTGGCAAGTTTTTTATATGACAATAAACATTTCGGATATTAGAGGTATGTTCCGAAAACAATTTCAATCAAGGAATTTTTTTCTCCGCCCCTTTAAATACATGTCTCAGTGGGGCACAAAACCCATTTTGTGGAGCACGTGCTCAATCACACGTGGGGCCAAAACTTCAATTTGTGTAGCACATAGCTCAATGTATGAAGGAAACAACTATGGGGAATATCACTCAATCTTATGTAGGCATGAAACGCAAACTCAATTGTTGGGGCCTAAAACTTAATCTGTGGAGCACCACCTAAAATCATGCATAATGTATCAAATAATACATAATAAACAATCATGAATAATCTCAATCAATCATGTAGCTACACATTCACGGCATCCAATCAACCAACTTCTCAATGAATCATGTAATCACAAGTCTTAGAAGTCTCCTAGCTTTGAAAACTTAAAATGTGTAACTTGATATCTATCACAAGATAATTGATTATTTTGATGAAAACTCGGTTCGTTTTTGAAGTTGTATTTGTGATAATAGATTACTAGTGACGAGATGGGATGCATCTTCCCTTATCGTGTTGGGGTGGGTATGGGAATTTATGTAAATTTAGTTACATAAAAAGGTTGGGAGGAGGAGTGTATGAACTATAAATGAAATTGTGGGGGTGGATGCTAGCAACTAAAGGGTGCGAAAAGCAACTTTCCTATTTTCAAACGTGGGCTTTCTCCTATTTGTTAAAAAACCCAAAAACAAAGCCCAAAAAAGTCCATAACAATTCTCGTGGCTATAACGATAGAAGCGTTAATCTCTTTTGGGTCCCAAAAAGCTCCTTCTTGACTCTTCTTCAATCAGCAGCCTCTCTCTCTCTCTCTCTCCGCTGCTTCTCCTTATTCCTCGTTCGATCCTCACTGCCCAATCGTGCTTCCATTTCGTAAGTCTCTCTCTCTCTCTCTCTCTCTCCGTTTTCACTTGCTCAGCTATCACTCTGATTCGGATCTATTAACTTTTTGAGTCCTAATTTTTTCAATTCTAGTATTTGTTTGTCGATTTCCACTTTCAATTTTGTGTTATTTCACTATTTTTTGCCCTAATTTTTGTTTAAGCGTAGTTTCTTATTTGTCACTGTGAATTCTTAATCTTGTACTCGTGACTGAATTAAGCTTGCTTATAACCTTCAACTAGTTTGCGTTATAGTGGTAATGTTATTTATTGAAGATGTATTTTGTGAGTAAATTAGTATTCTTTGTGTTGGTAGTTTATGCATTATGCGAATCCTTAGGCTTTTTTTTTGTTTGATAAGTTTTTGTTTGTTTTTGCTCTGAGCAAATGGTTTTAAGAGTTGTAGTGAAATTTAGTGATTAGTAAGTATGTATGTATGTATGTAATATTTTGGAATTGGAGTTTCGAATAGACCTTTACATGATAGTAATTTGATAGCTAGTTTAACATTGAGTGAGTAATTTTTATTATGGATTCAGGAATTGTGTTGATTTAAGAGTAAACGATCTTTTTGGGTCTTGAATGTATGAGGCACCGTCATTATAGTCTTGTGTATCAAAATTTCAAAACATCCCCAAATGTTTTCATTAGCCAGTTTGGTCCTTGAATGTGTTTTTTGTTATTTAGTTTGATTGTTGAATGTGTTTTCTGGTAATGGTTGATCCCTAAAATCACTAAGAATGCATACTAGGGAGGTTGTTTTGTAATTTCAATACATTAAGAGATTGCATTTTGGGACCAAAATAATTGTTTGCTCATTGATTTAAATTATTTTGTTGATATCCAGAGTCATGTAATGAAGTAATAGTTAGATACACTCTTCGCCGTTTCCGTGCTTGAGGATCTTAAAGCTATTGAGCAAGAGATGTCAATTTAAGTTTTTAATGATTTCAATGGTTGTATGAGCTTAAAAATGTCTCCTCTTATTGTGTCAGGGTGCTATTAGATCCTTGGATCATATAAATCATATCATATTTACCTTTGTCTTGAGGTACTATTTGGTTTTATGTGTTGTACAAAGAACGTGTGAATGAAATTTGTTCAGTTTTCATGATGCATCAAGTTATAAGCTTATATGACTAATGGTGTGTGTTGTTTGTCTTTGTATGTATATTTGTCCTTTTTATTTATCTTTTCCTTATACTTGTTATCAATATATGTTACTCAATGAATTAAGCAGTCTACTTATGTGTTTCAAGAGTCTTCATTGTAGATAGAGTTGGCAATTTTTTCCGTCACCACATGCACTTATTTTGTTATGCTGTCTATCATTTTCCTTGTGCTTATTTGTAGAACTTCATCTATGATGATATTCTGTCAGATGCATTTGTATACTTATCTTTTGTCTTTTATATGAACAAACCACAGTGTGAGCTGAGATGGCTGGTGGAGTTATTCAACAATTATTGAGGAGGAAATTCCAATCTCATTCTCTGGTAAGCACTTGATCCTCTCTTCATGGTTACTTTATACTTGCGGCTTGTAAGAGTATTTATGTTTCTGACCTTTTCATATGGGACTTAATATAAAGACCCTTAGGCTATTATTTGAGGGATAGGAAAAGAAAAATGACATTGCTATACAAATTTGAGGGAAAGCAAAAGTTGGCTATTCTGGAAGATTCAACGTATAGCTGTTCATTCACCTTTTCTTATAATGTTTATTCGAGCAATACTGTATTTCCAGATCTAATTTATTAATAGTGTTTTTAGATTAATATCACTCTACTGTTGAAAAAGATATGCTATATTATCATATCATTACAGCTAATTTTGCAAGAAAATTCCAATTTTCAGTGATTGATATCTAATTGACTGGAAGAGTTAGTTTACACCAATATGTTTGTAGTTGAGAGCAGTCTTAACTAGGCATTTGATGATATTGACAATACAATTCAAAAATTAAATAATATAGAAAACTCTGGCAAATGCCAAACCAACACTGATGAAGCTTTATTCCGTTAGGTGGGATTGGTCAACTACATAAATCGTTTGATGCCATTAGGTTTTATCATTTAATAGAATTGGTTCTATGAGAATAACCAAATTGTTTTTGTTTTGTTTTGTTTTGTTTTCTACCTGTTCATCAAATCATGCAATGTGTATATAGCCTCCTTGGTTGACCTACTTGGCATACACCACAAATTTTCTTTAGCATGTGGGTTTCTTGTCCTAATTAACTCTCAAAGGATGAAGTTCTCAGTCTACATTACTTGACACAGTAGCAATATCTTGATTGCAATGGATGCTGCAACTGCATCACCTTCTGATTTGTATCTCTGCAATGCAATCACGACCATAATTGCAACTTAATATCTTGCTCTTTATCATAGTCTAATAGTGTGACTTTGAGGACCTTATGGGGGTTGGGCCTGTCCACTGTAATTTGGGCTGCTCCGGTTTGTGGCCTTATCATCTTTGCTTGAAAACTTGTGTTGCTACAAAAACTTTCACATCATCATTATTGCTGTCGTTCAGTTAACATAATTTTGCCCATGTTATTCCCTTTTCCCTCTCCAAACTTGTATATAGCTGGTCCCAAGTCCTTCTAAAAGACAATTGTTGTGATAAGAAGTTACCAGCTAGTTTTGTACTTTAAATAATTTTTTATCACTTAGATTGATGACAAGATTGTGCTAAAAATGACAGTTTCTGAAAATTCTGTTGCAATTTTTCCTACTACTTTTTGGATTCCCTATTGGTATTCTGTGCTGTGTCAACCTGATGTCTTTTTAGTATACTCTTTGTAATTTCATATTGCAGTTATTGCTATTTAAGATGAAATCACAATACGAAACTCTCATTATAGTGGGGTCTAGGGAAGGGTTAGATCAATAGTGAGTCTATTGTTGATAGTCTAACTTTGCATTTGCTAGACGCTGATTATGCGACTCAAACCCATGATCTCCTAGTGACACTGCAACATATTAAGAGGTTTAATTTCGTCTATATATTACTGAAAAAGTTAACACTATTTGTTAACAAGAATGGACTTCAGTCACCATTGTAGTAGTTAAGATTTTTCTTTAGTAAAATATTGACTGTTCAGGTGGCAAGCATCATATGTTTCACTCATACTATAAAACATTCAGAATAAATATTGCATCCAAGTTAAATACCAAGTAAATGCAAATCTATGACTTCCAATCAATGCTGGATCTCCTCATCAGTCATTATTTAGGGTAACTTCGGATGGACTTATCCATATCCTAGCTTTAGCCCTTCCCTCTTAGTACTTCTACCGAGTTCTTGGCTCCAATTCTGATTAATGGGTGCCAACTTACATTACGGGTTTATATTCTTTGATTTTCATATTGGAACAACCATTCTGGATTGATATGGTGGAATTACATGATTGTTCATGTCATAAATTTTGATGATTTTATAACAATTTGTCCCTTGGAAGTTCCTGATCATGTCTTTTTCTAATCACGGCTATATAATTGTTGCAGAGTCCTTCAGTGTCATCCATTATCTCAAAGGCAGACGGTTCTGGATCTACCGGCAGCAGCTCCTTAAGAGCCCTAGCTTTAATAGGAGCTGGTGTTTCAGGTCTTTTGGGTTTTGCAACAACAGCATCAGCTGACGAAGCTGAGCATGGCCTGGCATCTCCAAACTATCCATGGCCTCACGAGGGCATCCTTAGTTCATATGATCATGCTTCGTAAGTTTGACCTGAATTTTTGCTTTATTTGTTTATACAATTTCCATTTATTTTCCTCTCCACATTTTGGCTCAACAATATCGTTTGTTAAGTTAGCAATGTACATAAACTCAAAGTAATCCCTGGTGCAGTTTAATGTGTGATCGTTGTCAAAGTCAATTATAGGTATATGTTTAATTTACTGAAAAATATTGTTTTATTCTATCCTAAAAATATCTTGCATTAATGGGTAGAAGAAATTTTCCCGAAGAAATAGTTGCATTTATAGATCCTTTGATAAACCCCATTCTCTTCTTTCTTTGGCTTTTATCTGGGCCAGGATTTATATGTGGTAAATTTCTAGTTTGCTCTATACCTCCATCGTTTATTTAATCCAAAATTCACATGAACATTAATACTAATTAAGATCTTGATACATTTAACTGTTTTTATATGAGCAGGATTCGCCGTGGTCATCAAGTTTATACACAAGTCTGTGCTTCCTGCCATTCCATGTCTTTGATATCATACCGTGATTTGGTTGGTGTTGCTTACACAGAAGAGGAGGTAAAGGCTATGGCTGCTGAGATTGAGGTGGAAGATGGCCCTAATGATGAGGGTGAGATGTTTACACGTCCCGGTAAACTCAGTGATCGCTTTCCTCAGCCATATGCCAATGAATCAGCTGCTAGGTTTGCTAATGGAGGAGCCTATCCTCCAGATCTAAGTCTTATTACCAAAGTAATGTCAGTTGCCTGCTAGTAACTTCCTTAGGTTTTCAATTGTACGTATTAAAAAAATATCTTTGCTCTCTGTGTTTTCAGGCTCGTCACAATGGTCAGAACTATGTGTTTGCCCTGCTAACCGGTTACCGTGACCCACCAGCTGGTGTTTCGGTATATTCTTCTTCAATCCTTTTTCTTTAAAACTAAATATATACTCATTATAGTAGCTTGCGCTCTTCAGAAGTTGTCATGTTGAAATTGCTAGACCCCACCCGGTGGGTGGTTTGGATCCAAAATCTTGTGTGAATTATGTTGTGGCTTTTAAATCTGCGTTAGTACAGCAATGGTTGATAATATTTTTTTCTTTCCAATTTTCCTTTTCCTTGCACACCAATGAGTAAAATATGCATGCCTGGTGAGTTGTGCATAATAGCTTTTTGATACCATGCATGATTTTCTTATATTTTTTATGTCTTTTTTTTTCTTTGCATATCATTTGCTAAAGAAACTTGATTGTCATTTCTAGATGAAACATTATTCCAACACACTATTAATGTTTCTTTGCACTAATATGTGACTTCAGTTGTCAGTCATGCATGTATATGGATATTAATGATGAGTGATGAACTTCATTATACTTTCTCAACTTTGTATTCTTGTCATCAAATCTTAATATTCAGTACAAGTTTATATCTATTCTCTCCGTGTCAATACTGTTCTTGAACTTTTGTTTATGGTTATTTTTTAAATAATAATGTAGATTAGAGAAGGATTGCACTACAATCCGTATTTTCCTGGTGGAGCCATTGCCATGCCTAAGATGCTTAATGATGGCGCTGTTGAATATGAAGATGGTGTCCCTGCTACAGAAGCTCAGGTACTTTTTGTTTGTTGAGGATTTCATATTTTCATTCAATAAATTTTATCATAATTGATTATCTATGAACTTGGGTAGAATGAAGCAATCATTTTGTTCTGTTATGTGTTAATGCAGATGGGGAAAGATGTTGTCTCATTTTTGTCTTGGGCTGCAGAACCTGAGATGGAAGAGAGAAAATTGGTTTGTTTCCTTACCTTTCAAGTAAACATTCATTTGGGTCCTTGAATATGTCAGGGGGAATCACTGTAGTCCTTGAATAGTTGAATGTATCAAAATCACAAATATTCACAAATGTAACTTTTGCTAGTCATGCCGTGCCTTCTATTAGTTTTTTTGGTTCCCATATGTGTTATTTGTCAGTTTGGTACATAAAATTACTAGCATAAGACACTCAAGGGATGATTTTAAAGCACCACCTCACACATTTAGGAGCCAAAATGCTTGTTTACTCTTTTATTATCGTTCTCCTGACATATCAAATGAAGTAAATATCTGATTTCCTTACCCATTGCATGCAGATGGGATTTAAATGGATATTTGTACTTTCACTGGCATTACTTCAAGCTGGGTATTATCGCCGCCTCCGGTGGTCTGTTCTTAAGTCCCGCAAGTTGGTTCTTGATGTTGTCAACTAAGCTGCCTTCAAGTTTCGTTTTTCGTTTCAAAAAAGTTTATTGTTGGCAATAATTTTGCCAAGTCTCATCATGTCAAATTCGTTGGAGTTACAGAAGCACATTCTGTTTTTGTTTGAAGTAGAAATAAAGCTGCTCCATATGTGAGATACATTTTACTTTCTTCCCCTTTCTCAAACGTGTGTATTTATTACCTACTCCCATACAGTTATTTAATCTGGAATTTTAGATAATTGATACGTGATTGGGGTTTATTTTTTGTTATCTTCAGAAAAGAAAAAAAGGGAAAAAGGAGGGTCATAATGTTCTTGTTGGAAATCATTTTACTTCATTTTTATTCTGCTGTGATACCATCGGTTCATTATTGATAAACTATTGATGATATTTTGCTTAAAGTTTGTAACAGATATAACTCAACTGTTTTTTATTTTTATTTTTGTTTTTTATGAAATGTCATTGGCTAATATACACCCTTAGTGTGTATTATTTGATTATAAATCAAGTGAAGATTTTCTCAAGTTTTCAACAGAAATGGAGATATATATATTATTATGTATGTATAGTTTTAGTGTATAATAAATGATACAAAGTATATATTTCTCAAATTAACGATATTAAATGAATGTTATGTTTTTATACATCAAAATCATATTAATAAATGTTTATTTTCAATAAGAAATGGTGAAATGGAGAAGATTGCTACTCTTTTTTCTGTTAGTGTTGTTTAGGTTTTTTTTTTCCACATAGATAAAAAAAGCAATGAATGAATGTATTTGTTTCATAATTTTACAGATTTTTGTTTAACAATTGGGTAATTATGTTTGTTGTTTATAGTATAAAATAAATATGAAACACGTATACATGTATTATTGGTGAATGATCAATAAATCTTAAAAAGATTATTGTGATTCTAGAAATACCACTTATATATTATTCTCTAAGTGTACCAATATGTGCAATTGGATATCCACATATCAAAATATTTCCACAATATGGAATGAGTGTATTGTCAATGAAAATGAATGGGCAGTGAAAATGTTATTTTGTGAAAATGTTTATTTTATTTTGATAAGAAGTTTTTGAAATAAATTATTGTCATAAAAATAAGATAGAATGTTATTTAAAAAAAATATATTTTTAAAAATAATAAAAATAATTTTTAATACAAAATTTTCACTTAAAAAGTTATTTATCTTTTTATTAACGAGTAAAATTAACATAAATTTTAAGAAAAATATATATTTTGACAAAATCTAAATAGTTATGAACATGAGGGTTGTACTGGAAAAAAAAAAACCAGATGAAGTCCTACATTAAAAAGATATAAAATTTTAAAAAAAATTATAAAGAGATACTCGTCATTTTATAATGCAACTTTGTAAAAATGTATTAAACTCTAAACAATTAAGATGAAGAAACTACTTTCAAAACATTCAAATAATTGACAATAACATATCCAAACATCCATATAATTGACAAAACATAGCCAAACATAAGTTCTTATCAAATTACACAACAAGTCTTAATAGTTTATTCTCATAAAAAAAAGAAAGAAGAAATTAAATCTCTAAGTAATACCAATAATAAAAAGACTATTAGATATAACAATCAAAGCATTCTATATGATATTGTCATATTCCTCATAATCCATATCTAGATAATTCACCTTCACACATTGGTCTGGATAATACCAACCAAGTGAGTAGACCTCTTCATCACCTTGATTTCCCACAAATGAGATACTATGAATTAGTTTAGCTTGCATTGAATATATGCAACACCTTGCATGTGAAGTCTCTATATAGTACACACAATTACTTAAATACCCCCATTTACTAGGTCTTCTAATTGCAGTGTCACACTTACCTCCTAAAAACAAAGCTTGATCTCCTAACTCATCCACCTTAATCCATCTTATAAATATTCAAATGTTTTTCCGGAACAAAATCAACCATGAAAAGTTGATTATTTGAAATAACTAACTTAAGATCTTGTGAATCCACCTTAGGAATATTTTTCATAATTGCCACCCAAGTAAATGTACCACCATGTACATTTATCATCAATTCCACCAATTTAGCTTCACTTGTGACAACAAAACTTTATCATTAAACATTGTTTTGTCCACAATTGGTTTAATATAGATCATAGTATACCATTTTCCAATTCCAGAATGAAAAACTTGATATTCCCACTCACGAGTCGAGTGGGCTATGAGGACATGAAATTTATACGACAATGATGTTGCGAGTATGATTCGATCATGTCGAGATTTACCTCCCAATAAAAATGGTTTTATATAGTAACTAATTTGATGTCCATTTAAAGGATTGATTAAGAAAACATACTCTTACTTTCAATGATCATGTATCCTCTAGTGCAACCAATAAAAGATTTGTCAAATGTATTTTGTAATGTAAACATAGTATTTTTTGCATGAGGCATGTCACACAAATAATATGTTTGCATTTCATTTGACGATTTAAGCAAAACTTGTGGTGATCGAGATTCTAAGTATTCTTCTTTAATTCTATCACAAATTTTCTTCCAAGTTTTGCAAACCATACCAAATTTATAGAAGCTTACCACATCAAGACGTTTAGCAATTGACTTTAATAGGTCAAATTCCAAGTTTTGGTAACACTTTAAGGTTCACTACTTATAGTACTTGAGCTGTTTTTTTTAGTGCCTGTAAAAATATAAATCAATTATCTCATGCATCATATTGCGATGAATTTATTAGTAAAAAAAATTAAAAAGAGGAATATATATTTGAATATGAATAACAAAGGTTGAATGTTAATGGAATTTAACAAATAACAAAGATGAAATGGGGGAGGTTTAGGAGTTTACTTGATGATAATTGTGATGCACGACGATGAAAAAGATGATTATGATTTTTATTTTTATGATTCTTCGACATATTTTCTGTCTCACAAGTTGCCGCTCTCTCTTAGTAATATTCCCTTTCTTTTTTAAATCAAACATAAATGATTATGCTTTTAAAGCTTGTATTTTTAACGCTATAGTATCGGTTACTATGAATATCATATTTCACCTTTTAACTATAAAATATAACTTGATTATTATTTCACAATCGAGCTCAACAATTTGTCAAATAATAATAATAACTAGCAAAATATTCGATATTTCATGAATTACATGTCGTTGCTTACCATATTAAGTTTGATATTGTACTATTAAAATATTGTCAAAAAATTTTCACTGAGAAAAAAAAAATTCAAAATATTATGATGTCAAAAGAGTGATTGTCTTTGTGTATTCTAAGAAGTTTTATATTTATTGTATTTCTGTGATAGCTATATCTTGCTATTATTAGGTTTATGTATTTAACATCAATCCCACAATCACAGGAATCAGTTTTCCTTTAAAAATTAGTTGTCCATATTCCCTAAAATAGGTTGCAGGCTCATGTATATATATAGGTCCAATGACTTCATAATAATATAAGAAAGAATATTATTCCTTCTAAATTTGAGATGATATCAGAGCTTTTGATCCTTGGGAGTCTCTTACCTTTCCTGTAAACCCTAAGTTGCAGCCTTCATTGTTGCGCTACCTTTAAGCCTTGTCGCAGCCTTCATTGCAGCGCAACCCTCTCTACCTTGATCACACCTGGTCATGGCTGAGGTCGTGAATCCTATTCTGGAAACTGGGGACAGACCCCATACTGCTGGAGAATTGTAGAATGTTCATTTTTCTTATCTCAAATGGTCTCAACTCATTAAGACCATCTTGAAAGGAAAAGGAAAGATCAGTCACCTGACTGATAATGCACCTGATGAAACAAATCCCAAGTTCAAATCATGGGACAAAGAAGACTCCATGATCATGGCGTGGCTGTGGAATTCAATGGTCCTAGAAATCAGTGATACCTGCATGTTCCTTAAATCAGCAAAGGAAATTTGGGAGGCAGTAGAACAAACTCATTCTAACGCCAAAGATGCTGCTCAAATTTATGATGTAAAGGTGAAAATTGTGGCTGGCAAACAGGGAAACAGATCAGTTATAGAATTTGCCAATCAACTCAAGTCTCTATGGATGGAATTGGACCACTATCAAGTTATAAAAGCAAAGTGTTCAGAATACTCAACAATCCTTAAAGAATATATTGAACAAGATAGAGTCTATGATTTTTTGATAGGCCTGCATCCTGAATATGACCAGGTCTGAATCCAAATCCTGGGAAAAGAGAAAGTCCCAGGGCTTAATGAAGTGGTAGCCATTATCAGGAGTGAAGAAAGCAGGAGAGGACTTATGCTGGAGACCTCAACCATTGAAAGCTCTGCAATGATAGCTGAATATGACCAGGTCCGAATCCAAATCCTGGGAAAAGAGAAAGTCCCAGGGCTTAATGAAGTGGTAGCCATTATCAGGAGTGAAGAAAGCAGGAGAGCACTTATGCTAGAGACCTCAACCATTGAAAGCTCTGCAATGATAGTTGAAGGAGGAACAATCATGGTTGCTAACCAGAGGAAAAGCGGGGTTCCCAATATGGAGAAAAAACATGAGGAGGCCTGGTGTACCCACAGTAACATGCCGCACCACACAAGGGAGAAGTGCTGGAAATTACATGGAAAACCCCCAAGCCGAGAATGGGGGCCGAAAGGAGGCCCTCCAAAAAAAGGAGGGCAAGGGCAATCACACATTGCGAATGGACAAATTGAAGAATATGTCCAGCTGAATCATGAAGAGATAGAACGAGTAAGATCCTTCCTTAGTAAATTGGAGAAGCCCACATGTACATGCTCCTTAACATATTCTGGTAAGTTTCCACTTTCTTTTGGGCTTAATGTTTCAGATACACTATTTATACATTACTAGATATTAGACTCTGGAGCCACTGACCATATAACCTCTCTACCCAAATAATTCTCCACATATTCCCCATGTCCTAGCAACAAGAAAATTTCCACAACAGATGGAACCCTTATAACTGCAGTAGGACAATGAGAGGTCCAAATAAGTCCATCCATAACATTAAAAAATGTCCTTCATGTCCCTAAATTGTCCACCAATCTGATTTCTATACAAAAACTCACAAAAGATCTCTCATGTAAGGCTGTTGTTCATAGCAATTCTTGTATACTGCAGGACAAGAACTCGGGGAGGACGATTGGACATGCTAGAGAATGGAATGGCCTATACTACATGGAGGATCCTAATCTGTCTACCAAGAGCCGCTCTCTCATATCTGAATCCACCATGACCAACAAAGAGAAAGCTCAACTATACCATTGTCGGCTAGGACACCCTTCATTTTGAGTTGTAAAAGTGTTTTTCCTTCCTTGTTTAAAAATTTAAATGTGGAGAGTCTCCATTGTGAGGTGTGTGAGCTTGCTAAACACAGGCGTGTACCTTTTCCCATTAGCAATAAGATGAGTCATTTCCCTTTTTTTCTTGTTCACACTGTTGTATGAGGTCCTGCTTATGTTCCTAATATTTCAGGTGCTAAATGGTTTTTAACCTTCATAGATGATTACTTGGGTTTTTTTATTGAAACAAAAATCTGAAGTTAGCTCTGTGTTTTTTCAGTTTGTCTCAATGATTAAAAATCAATTTGGGGTTGGTATCAAAATAATTAGGTATGATAATTCCAAGGACTACTTTAACCTTGTACTAAACTCTTTTTGCCAAAAGGAAGGGATAATCCATGAGTCCTCATGTGTGAACACACCCCAACAGAATGAGATTGCAGAAAGGAAAAATGGACACCTATTAGATCAAACTAGAGCTCTACTTTTTCAAAACCATGTTCCTAAGAGATTTTGGGGGGAAGCCCTTCTTACTGCCATCTATCTAATCAATAGGTTACCCACTAAAATCTTAGACTCAAAAAGCCCCATGGAAGTCCTATCCTTATTCTACCCACACTTGGATCCTACAAATAAACTCCAACCTAGAATATTTGGGTGTGTATCCTTTGTGCATGTTCATAGTAATGAAAGGAGAAAATTGGATCCTAGGGCTGTCAAATGTGTATTCTTAGGGTACTCTACCACACAAAAGGGATACAAATGTTTCCACCCCCTATCAAAAAGATTCTATGTGTCAAGAGATGTCACCTTCAACGAACAAGAGAGCTACTTCAAGCAGCCTTATTTTCAGGGGGAGAATGTAAGATAGGAAGATGAGACTCTCATGCTTCCAAATATGACATTTGGACCTGAAATTGGGACAAATGGCATTGCTGGCCCTGAAATTGAGAGAAGAACAGAACCTGCACCTGAACCAACAACAGGACCTGTACCTGAATCAACAACAGGACCTACACCCAATGGCATTGCTGTCCCTGAAATTGAGAAAAAAACAGAACATGCACTTGAACCAACAACAAAATCTGCACTTGAATCAACAGCAGGACCTACAACTGAACCTGCACCTAATGGTGGAAAATTTGGGGAAAATCTGGTATATTCAAGGAGAGAAAAGGCCATTCTAGAATCTGACAATGTCCAAGAATCCAACCCATCATCACTGCATGAGGTAACACCTTCGAATCCTATAAACTCCAATGATTCTAATGAGTTTGTTTCTTAAAATCTAGAAGCACAGGTGAACCAAAATCTAGACCTGCCCATTGCCCTTAGAAAGGGAACTAGAACATGCACCTACCAACAACCATTTTACCCACTATCAAATTTCTTATCCTTTGAAAAATTCTCACCTACCCATAAAACCTTTCTCACAAACCTCAACTCCACACACACACCTTCCTCTGTATATGAAGCATTATCTGACAGGAAATAGAAACAAGCCATGGATGTGGAAATAGAGGCGTTAAACAAGAATAAGACCTAGAAACTTGTCACCCCACCAACTGGAAAAAAACCAGTAGGATGCAAGTGGGTATATGCAGTAAAGTACAGGGCTGATGGGACCATTGAACGTTACAAGGCAAGATTAGTGGCCAAAGGATTCACTCAAACCTATGGAGTTGATTACTTGGAGACATTTGCCCTGGTTGCTAAGATGAACACGGTCAGAGTGATATTGTCATTAGCAGCAAATCATGATTGGGACCTGCAGCAGTTCGATGTGAAGAATGCATTTTTACATGGAGACCTTGAAGAAGAAATATACATGGAGTTGCCCCCTAGTTACAATGGATAGGTCGCTGCTGGAACTGTTTGCAAGTTAAGAAAGGCTCTATATGGGCTGAAACAATCCCCAAGAGCATGGTTTGGAAGATTCACCAAAGTTATGACAGGTCTGGGCTACAAACAGAGCCAAGGGGATCACACTTTATTTATCAAACATTCAGTTTCAGGGGGAGTAACAATTTTATTGGTGTATATAAATGATATTATAGTAAGTGGGGATGGCAAAAAGGAGCAGCAAATGTTAAGTGAATGCCTTGCCACGGAATTCGAGATCAAGACATTAGGGAGACTTAAATATTTTTTGGGAATTGAAGTGGCCCATTCGAAGAAAGGAATCTTCATATCTCAACAAAAGTATATTATTGACTTGCTTAAAGAAACAGGTAAGACAACCTGCAGACCAGCAAGTACTCCAGTTGACCCAAATATAAAGTTGGGATGTGCGGAGGAAGATATTGCCGTGGACAAGGAAATGTATCAAAAACTTGTGGGCAGGCTTATTTACTTATCCCACACTAGAACAGACATTGCTTTTGCTGTAAGTCTAGTCATCCAGTTTATGCACCAACCAAAGGAAGCACATTTACAAGCTGCTCTTAGAATTGTCCAGTATTTTAAAGGGACCCCAGGAAGAGGGATTTTGTTCAAACGAAACAAGAGTGTAAGTCTTGAAGCATATACGGATGCAGATTATGCGGGTCAGTGGTAGATAGGAGATCAACTATTGGATACTGCACCTTCCTTGGTGGAAACCTAGTGACTTGGAAGAGCAAAAAACAAAGCGTAGTAGCTAGATCGAGTGCTGAAGCAGAATTTCGAGCAATGACCCACGAAATATGTGAACTTCTATGGCTGAAGATTATATTGGAAGACTTGGAGATAAGGTGGGATGAACCTATGAGGTTATATTGTGACAATAAATCTGCAATTAGTATAGCCCACAACCCGATGCAGCATTATATTGGAAGAGCAAAAAACAAAGCGTAGTAGCTAGATCGAGTGCTGAAGCAGAATTTCGAGCAATGACCCACAAAATATGTGAACTTCTATGGCTGAAGATTATATTGGAAGACTTGGAGATAAGGTGGAATGAACCTATGAGGTTATATTGTGACAATAAATCTGCAATTAGTATAGCCCACAACCCGGTGCAGCATTATAGAACTAAACATATCGAGGTTGACATACACTTTATCAAGGAAAAACTAGACAATGACATGATTTGCACACCATATATACCCACTCATAATCAACTTGCAGACATACTCACCAAGGGGCTGAACTGCATTAACTTTGAAGGAATTATATCCAAGTTGAGAATGAAAAACACCTATTCACCAACTTGAGGGGGAGTGTCAAAATAGTGATTGTCTTTGTGTATTATAGGAAGTTTTATGTTTATTGTATTTTTGTAACAACTGTATCTTGCTATTTAAGATCACTCCCATAATCACATGAATCAATTTTTCTTTTAAAATTAGTTGTCCATATTCCCTAAAATAGACTGCAAACTCATATATATATATATAGGTCAAGTGACTTCATAATAATATAAGAAAGAATATTATTCCTTCTAAGATATGATTTCTATTTCAAGTATAATATGCATAAATATATATACTCTTATATATACTCTTCTTTATCGATAAAAATATTATATTAATATAAATAGATATTAGTGAATAAAATATCAACCAACCAATAACTAACATATGTCTTTGTATGATTTACATAGTAATTAAATTATAATTAGTATATTATAATTTTATGTATACAAAATTTAAAAGTCACACTAACAATAAACAATATAACATATTAATCACTCCGTTACACGAAAAGGGGTCAATTTGTAAAATATTTGTTCTAAACTGAAAAACCTTTTTTAATTTATAATATAATATTAATTATTTTTTTTAATTGTACATTTTAATTAATACTACATGCATAACTTTTAATTTAATAATTTCCACATTGCATAACTTTTAGTAAAATTATTACTCTTTTATTTTATTTATATATTTTTTCTTAATCTATAATTAATTGAATTACTCGATGTATAACGGAAGGAGCACTGTACCTAATTGATCCATTAAAGATCATGTTAATAAAATGCTAAGAAGTGTATTATAACTTTGTTTTGGAGTTTTCACCTTTAGGGCTAAGTTTTTTAGCAACATGTGTACTAGAGTTGATAATGTTAACTTAATTGTATGATTTTATGTATAATCTACTTTAAAAATTATGCCAATTCAAAATAATATGACTAATTTACAAATAATAAAATTGGGAAAAATCCTTTGTTATCCGATCTATATTGCAATGAATTTATTAATAAAAAAAACTAAAAAGGAAAATATATATTACAAAATTTCTCTACACAAAATCTTATGAATATTAAATTTTGAAGGTTAAAGAAATTGAATTTAAAAAAAAAAAAGGAAGATGAAATGGGAAAGTTTAGGAGTTTACTTGATGATAATTGAGATGTACAATGATGAGAAAGATGACGGTGACTTTTATCTTTCTGATTCTTCGACATATTTCTCCCTCACAAATTGTCACTCTCTCTTGGTAATATCAAACTAAATGATTAAGTTTTTAAAGCTCTAGTATCAGTTACTATGAATATCATATTTTACCTTTTAATTATAAAATATAATTTTATTATTATTTTACTCGACCATTAGTCACATAATAAGAAGAAGCAAAATATTAAAACATTTAGAAGTTTATTATAAAATATTATTAAAATTTAAATTTATTTTTTCAAAAGGAGAAAAAAAAGAGGAAACAATTTAAAATATTTTGTTTTCTTTTACACTAAGTAAAATATGCATTCATATTATTAAAAAAAAAAATGCATACATATATACTCTTCTTTATCGTTAAAGATATTATATTAATATATAGATATTAGTGAATAAAGTATCAACTTTATTTAGTATAGTATAAAAAAATATTAAGTAAATTTCATGATATATATAATAGAATTATATTAGTAGCAGTTCTATGATTTATACAATATATTTTGTATTATAATTTTCTCATTGCTCTATCTAATTAAAAGATATTCGAGACTCATATTAATAATCAAATATACTTTATTCTTTTAACTATTTGACACATGGTGAGTAATCTTTTAAGTAATTGATCAACGAAAATCATTTGTCATTTATGGTTCATATAGTAAATTATAAGTTTTTTTTTCTTCAAAATTTCATCTAAAAAAATTCAAGAGACATAATACTGATGAAGAAATACATATTTCACTTTAACTAACTGACTTGTGAAAGATGATTCTTCTAACTAATTAATCAATGAAAAATATTTGTCTTGTGTTTGATTTATACAGTAAATTATAGTTCGTGTATTATAAATTTTTATCAAAATTTTATCTAAAAGATATTCAAGAGACACATTGTTAATAAAATCAACACGAGACAATCTTTTAA
Source organism: Cicer cuneatum (assembly GCA_037974295.1). Lineage (NCBI taxonomy): Eukaryota > Viridiplantae > Streptophyta > Magnoliopsida > Fabales > Fabaceae > Cicer > Cicer cuneatum. The sequence goes on along the minus strand of JBBPBO010000003.1, from coordinate 5,378,957 downwards.
CTAATTAATTTGCGACAAAAATTTGTCATATGTATGATTTACATATTAAATTATTAGTATTTGTGTTATATTTTAATACAAAAGATATTCAAGAGACATGTAATGAAATACATATCTTTTAAATGATTGATTCCTAAAAGATCAACTTTTAATTAACGGTCAATGATTAACATTTGTCTCATGCATAATTTATATAATAAATTATAATTAATGTATTATAATTTTTTTAAAATTCTATGTATAAGAACTTTAAAAGATACACTAATAAAATAATAGTATGTCACAATGAGTGATTCATCTGTATATAAATTTATCCCAAAATGAATTACCCTTTTAAATTTAAAATTCAAAATAAATTATTTTTTTTCTTTCTAATTGTATCTTTTAATTAATATTACGTGTATGCACAACTTTCAATTTAATATTTTCATTTTGCATTAATAATAATGATGCACACACCAATATTTAATAATTATATTTTAATAAAAATATTATTCTCTATTTTTCATTTATATAAAATTTTATTAATATGTGTGAAATATTATAACTAAGTGAAAGGTCATAGTAAAATAGTAAAATGCTAACAAATGTATTAATAACTTTGTTTTGGAGTTTTCACCCTCTGGCCTAAGTTGTTTTAGATCAAATCGCAATACCAACACACAACAGCCATTATATTAAACACTGTCAATGTTTTTACTTCAACTTTTTACCATGGTCACTATTTAACAACGTGTTATAATTTTAACTTAATTGTATGATTTTATGTATCATCTACTTTAAAAATTCTTCCAATACAAAATAATATGAATAAATTACAAATAATAAAATTGGGAAACATCATTTCTCATCCAATCTAAAAAGGTGAATAGTAGTAGTAGTACCATACAAAACTCATTTAAAAATGGTGGATTTAATTAAATGTGCAAAACGATGTTAATTTTAGAAATCCCTAAACATTAAAAATTGTGATTTTTTTTAATTATATAATTTTACAAATTCGATGTTCATAAAAGAGACGGAAGAAGTTAAGAAAAAGAATACTATTTAGACTGATAGAGGTGTTATTTGCTTCTACATATTCCTCAGTGCCATAATAAAAAATCAAAGTTATATAGTTTTAGATAAAAAAATCATTACATGTTCTTTTAATTTATAATATAAAATATTTTTGTGACAAACAAACTAAAAGAACATCTAAAATAGCCACCTCAAATAAATTAGTTTTGATTATCCTGAAATCATAAAAACCTCGTGATAATCTAACAGGAAAATGATCAAAAGTGAATATAATATCACTACAAGTTTCTTTTAATTAATGTTGAGACTAAAGGATGTTTGCGATTATTAAACAAGAAGAAGGTACAAAGTGGTACAACCTATATTCTACATAACTACATTTTTTATGAAACACTTGAAAATAATATTTTGAACATGATTCTAAGATTGGTCCACAAACCCTGGATGTCAAAGACGTCCTTAGGGCTTTGATTACGTTATTTTCATTTTTGTATTGTTTTTCTAACACCTGGTATCAAAGTTAATTTTGATTTTTATTAATATATTTTATGATTGTAATATTGTCTTATTTTCAATATAAAAAAATAATTTTGATAATGCAGAAGTGATATTTGGGAATGGTTCTAGCTAAGAAATATTTGGTTTTTAATTATTTATTTGTGATTCACCTATCTTTCTTGAAAACCAACAAGTAACACAGATTGTAACTTTTATATTGCTGCAATGTCAAAGTTTTCAAGTGCTATGAAGTTTAACATAGAGAACTTTTATGGGAAAATTAGCTTTGGCATGTAGAAAATACAAGTCAATGATGGATTGATACAATTAGGATTACACAAAGTGCCAAAAGGAAACATTTCCAAGTAAAGACAAATGGTAGGGATTAGATTTAAGAGCTGCAAGTGCAATATGTTTTTAATTGTTTGGGTAAGAATAATCTTGCTAATGTGCAAAACAAGTCGGCAACCATAGAGTTTTGAGAGAAACTTGAAGAGTTATGTATTAGGCAAAAGATATCTCAAATTGGTTGTTGTTGTAGGAACAATTTCATAACTTCCGCATGGATGAAAATATGAAAGTATTTGATCATCTAAGTGCTCTCAATGGTATTATCTCTGAATTAGAATCCATTGGAGTGAAGATTGATGATGAAGATTGTAAGACCCTTAAATTTAAAATTAAATTATGGATTTAATATTAAATGTATTTTGGGAATATTTGCAAAATATTTAATATATGTATATATAAATATTTATTTTGGAGGTTGGATTAAAATTATTGGATGAAGGATAAATTAACTTAATTACGAGTAATTAAATTCTGGGCAGTTAATTAAGATGTTATCTGTTAATTGCAACGAGACTGGTTAAGTACTTAATGGTCAAACAATATTATAATATTAATGTGTTGGGTGAGGTGGCACATATATGCCTATATATATGAGTGAGGAGCAAGAAAGTAAGGCAGAAACATTTCCCTCCTTCCTCACTGCATGCGCCAATCTTCTTCTTTCTTTCCCCATTTTGTTTTGTGTTGGTGGTAACAAAAGAGCATCCTCAAAAGTCAAATTACTTGGAAATCCAAGCGCCGAACCAGAAAGTGTCTATAACAAAAGTTGTTCCTCTCATCGTTACGGAGCTAGAGAACTAACGTTGGTAGCGGCGACGCGAACGCGAGTTTTGCGACTTTTGTCAGTGAAAGACTGCACGTATGCTAGTCTGTGAGAGACTGCATCTTGGTAATTCCAAGAGTTGTGTACATTGGCATATACATATTGCATTGGGATGGTCGACCGGTGAGTCATGATTGGATATGACGTTGACGGGTGGAAATCGTTGTGTGCAAGTAACTTATGAACTCTAAGTGCTGAATGAGTTGTTGTGTTTTTTTTTAATGTATTTGTACTTGCAACATGACTTATATGTTAAACTGTTTGTGTTTTCCAAAAATGTCAATGTCATACATTTTAATAAGTGAGCATATTTATTCATTCTTGTTGAATAAACATTGGAACATGCCATGAATATACTTGTTATTGTTGACATAAATAATATGTGGTAATTGTTAATTTCGGTCGATGACCTTTTACTATTATTGTGGAAAATTGGGCTCTACCCTCAGATGACCCCCAAAACCGTACCACCGGTGGGTAACCAGACGACGGAAACGTCGTTAGATTTCCTTAACCGTCTTTTGCGTACTGCTTGGGTATATGACCCCGTCTCAAGCAGGGCGACTTACACGGGGAGATTGGCGAGGACTTGCAGGATCGACGGGGCAGTGGCTTACGTAGAGCACACTCACGCGAGGATTGATTTTCTGGTACCTTCCAAATTGATATTGGAGGAGTATGGAGTTTTTGCGGACGCGAAGGATCCGATTGAAGTGGTTGAAACGAAGGCCACGATAGGTGTGGTGACTCCTAACTCGGTAGCTGGAGGGGCTGTGCGTGAACTCGAGGTGGAAGAGAAGAATAAAGGACCGATGCTAGCAGCAGTTGATATTCCGGGTCCATCTAGGACAATAGATGATTGTTTTGAGATTCCGGCACCGCCGAAGCGACCCAAATCGTGGATAGATCTGACCTCGGAGGAGACTGATCCTTCCCTGTATGATGATAAGGAGGACGTCACATCGAGGCAAACTGCGGAGTCAGACGAGACTTGTATGGGATGCGGAGGGAACCCTTGCTACTATAGCTTTAGTGTATGATCAGTTTAGACTTGTTGTATAGGGTCTTGAGCTCGGGGAATGTAATTATGTATTTTGGGATTATTGTATATCTTTTCCGCACTCGAATACTGTTTTAGCGGGCCGCAGGTCGGTTGTTTTTTTCTAGATGTTATGACACCGACTTTGTGATGCTTTATCTTTTATTATCTTGGAAGTATTAATTCCCAAAATTTAACTACTTAGTTATATGTATGATGAAATCATTTAATTATTCTTGTCATTGAGATTTAAGAGGTATTATTTTATGAAATGACTAAAATTTTTAAATTCATTTTAATTATCTCGAATTAATTCGAAAATTCTTTTATTTATTTATTTTGGTTTAAAAAGAAAATACACTCGCGCTTTTTAAAAACTCGAGGTGTTACAATTGTGGTATCAGAGCATTTGGTTAAAGTTTTGGTTAGAGCTCTGGTTAGATTGTTGGTTGCAAGTCGTTATCTGATCATGCATAGGAGCAAGTAGTTAGAGTGTCAAGTCTTGTATAGTTGTGGTGTGCTGAAGTGATGATGTGTTAAGTTATGATTTTGGAATTCTTCTAAGTGGTGTGAGATTTCTACTTGATGATGGTTTTGTAGGGAAAAATGCCTCCAAGGAGAGACGACACTGCAAGAGCTAACGTCAACCCGGAGGATAGGATGACTGAAGCGATGAATAACATGGCTGCGTCTGTTGCTGCACAGACGGCTGTGAAGACTCAACATGATCTAGAGAAAAGAGAAAGAGAGATTCGTGTTGCTGAATCAAGAGGACTTGAGGATTTTCGTCGTCATAATCCTCCAAAGTTCAAGGGTGATGAGGGTCCAGAAAGAGCGGACCAATGGATTCAGGAAATGGAGAATTTTTTTGAAATAATTCATTGCCAAGCAGCGGTAAAGGTCAACTATGCTACATATCTGCTGCTAGGGGATGCAAAGTATTGGTGGAGGAGTACAAGGCTACTGATTGGATAAGCTCATGAGGAGGTGAATTGGGAGTCATTCAAAAAGAAGTTTTTGGACAAATACTTTCCGATGAGCACTAGAACTAAGTTGGGTGATGATTTTATGAAATTACACCAAGGAAACATGACGGTGGGTGAATATGCAGCTAAGTTTGAATCTTTGTGAATATGCATTTCAGATTTTTCCGTGAAGAGGTGGATGAACAGTTTATGTGTCATCGTTTCCAAAGTGGGCTGAAGTATGAAATTCAAGACTCGGTCTTACCATTGGGAATTCAACGTTTCCAAGTCTTAGTGGAGAAATGCAGAGAGGTTGAGGATATGAAGAACAGGAGGGCCAACCGAGGAGGTAACTTTAATTCAGGAGGGCCGAGCCGGATGAATTATCAGAATAATAAAGGGAAACAAGTTGCTAAGCCATATAACTAGCCACAGAACAACAATAAAGGCCATAATCGGCCGAGAAATCAAAATTTTGGAAGACAATTAGGACAAGGGGTTCGATGTTTCCGATGTGGAAAAGAGGGACATTATGCTAATGCTTGTATCACAAAGGATCCTACATGTTTCAATTGCCAGAAATCAGGACACATTGCAAGGGATTGTCGGGTTCCGAAGGTGGAACCAACAGTTAACGCAACTAGGGCTACTCATCCTATTGCTAGGGGACGCGTCTATCACATGGGTGCTGAAGCCGGGAGTCAAGCTCCTAATTTAATCCAGCGAGATTGCGAGATTTCAGGTAACACACTAACTGCACTTTTTGATTCGGGGGCAACCCATTCTTTCATTGCTATGGACTGTGTGAATCGTTTGAAGCTATCTATGTCTGCTTTGCCTTTTGATTTGGTTGTTTCCACACCTGCTAAGACTTTGACCGTAAATTCTGCATGTTTACGCTGTCCTGTAACTATTCAGAATAGAGATTTCTTGGTTAATTTAATCTGTTTACCCCTACAATCACTCGAGATCACCCAGGAATTGAACCTATTTCAATTGCGCCGTATCGGATGTCGCCATTGGAATTAAGCGAGCTTAAGGGTCAAATTGAAGGTTTGTTGGAGAAAAGATTTATCAGACCAAGTGTGTCGCCATGGGGAGCTCCGGTGTTGTTGGTTAAGAAAAAGGATGGAAGTTCGCGCTTATGTGTAGGTTATAGGCAACTTAACAAGTTAACTATTAAGAATCGTTATCCTTTACCACGCATCGATGATTTGATGGAGCAATTGAGAGGAGCTGCGGTGTTTTCAAAGATCGATTTGAAGTCAGGATACCATCAGATTCGGGTAAGAGAAGGAGATATTCAAAAGACTGCTTTCAGAATCCGTTACGGACATTATGAATATCTCGTTATGCCATTTGGAGTTACGAATGCACCAACGATTTTTATGGATTATATGAATATAATCTTTAGCCCATTCCTGGATAAATTTGTTGTGGTGTTCATCGATGATATATTGATTTATTCAAAGGATGAAGAAGAACATGGAGAGCACCTACGCCAAGTTCTTGAAGTCTTACGCGAGAAGCAATTGTATGTCAATTTGTCGAAGTGCGAGTTTTGGCTAGAGAAAGTGAACTTCTTGGGACATGTGATAACAAAAGAAGGAATCGTTGTGGATCCGGCAAAGATTGAGACAATTATTTCCTGGAAACAACCTCAGACTATCACAGACATACGAAGTTTTGTGGAACTGGCAGGATACTACAGGAGATTTATTGAAGGATTTGCTAAGATTGTAGCTCTTTTGGTACAACTCACCAGAAAGAATCAGCCGTTTGCATGGATAGAGAAGTGTGAGGAAGGTTTTCTGTTGCTTAAGGAAAAGTTGACAACCTCACCAGTATTGGTCTTGCCACAACTAGAGGAACCCTATGAGGTTTACTGTGATGCATCTCACCAAGGTTTGGGATGTGTTTTGATTCAACACAAGAAAGTTGTAGCCTACGCCTCAAGGCAGTTGAAAACTCACGAACGAAACTATCCTACTCATGATTTAGAGCTTGCTGCTGTAGTGTTTGCATTAAAGATATGGAGGCACTACTTATATGGATGCACGTTCACAGTATTCAGTGACCATAAAAGTCTGAAATATTTGTTTGATCAGAAAGAATTGAACATGCGTCAGAGGAGATGGATAAAGACTCTCAAGGATTTTGATTTTTCATTGCAGTACCACCTTGGGAAAGCCAATGTGGTGGCTGATGTATTGAGTAGGAAAAATGTGTCAGTATCTTCCATGATAATGGTTGGACAACAAGAAATGTGGGAAGCATTTAGAGATCTACACTTGGACGTAGAGTTTGCACCGGGAATTTTAAAGGGTGGAATGATAAAAATTTTGAGTGGATTACTTGAGGAGATTGCGAACTTGCAAGATGACGCATTAATCCAAGAAAAGAGGAACCTGATAGTGCAAGGGAAGACAACTGAGTTCAGGATCGGACAAAATAATATTCTGAGATGTAATGGAAGAATTTGTGTACCGGTAGTTGCAGATATGAGAAGAACGATTTTGGAAGAGACTCATAAGAGCAAATTAAGTATTCATCCGGGAGCAACAAAGATGTACCAGGACTTAAGACAGAATTACTAGTGGCCAGGAATGAAGAGGGACGTAGCGGAGTATGTATCGGCTTGTTTAACTTGTCAGAAAGCGAAAGTGGAACATCAACGACCTGCTGGAATGTTGCAACCTTTGGATATACCGGAATGGAAGTGGAATAGCATTTCCATGGATTTTATAACCGGATTGCCCAAGGCAAGGAAAAAGAATGATTCGATTTGGGTAATAGGGGATCGATTGACAAAATCCGCACATTTCTTGCCGGTAAAGACCACTTATAAAGTAGATAAGCTGACGGAAATCTACATTGTCGAGATTGTGAGATTACACGGAGTACCATCGAGTATTGTATCGGATCGTGATCCAAAGTTTACATCTCACTTTTGGGGAGCGCTGCATGAAGCGTTGGGAACGAAACTGAAATTGAGTTCAGCTTACCATCCACAAATAGATGGACAAACCGAGAGAACAAATCAGTCCTTAGAAGATCTATTAAGAGCATGTGTGTTGGATGATAGAGGAAAGTGGGATGAGGTATTGCCATTGATTGAGTTTACTTACAACAATAGTTTTCACGCAAGTATTGGAATGACACCCTATGAGGCTTTGTATGGACGCAAGTGTCAGACGCTGTAACACCCCAAGTTTAAAATACAGCGTGAGTGTATTTTTTTTTCAACCAAAATTAATAAAGAAATTTTCAGAATTAATTCGAAAGAATTAAAATAAAATTAAAGAATTTTCAAATTAATTCAACGGATTTAAAATAAAATTAAGTCAATTCATAAAATAATTCGCCGTGATCCCAAAACGACAAAAATATTTAATTAATTACACCACAACTTTAACCGAGTAAATTAGTTTTGGGAAATTGATCTTCAAAATATACTATAATAAAAATACCTCCAAAAGCTGTATTCTGGACCCACCAAAATATTATCAGAGTGCGGAAAAAAAAAATATATAGTGATCCCAAAATTATTAAAATACAACCATCAACACTAGGCTCAATACTAAAGCTACAGTAGCACGATTTCCACCGCGTCCTCCACAAGTCTCGTCTTCACCCAACTGTCTGCCCCTCTGCGTTGTCCACAAATGCTCCGCACGTGAAGATCAAGGAAAACTAACGTCATTTTTGTCGTTAGTGTAACCGTCGGTGGTACGGGTTCGGGTATCATCTGAGGGCAAAGCCCAATTTTCCACAATAATAGTAAAGGGTCACCGACCGAAATTAACAATTACCACAAAACATTTATATCAACAATAACAAGTATATTCATGGCATGTTCCAATATTTATGACAACATGAATGAATAAATATGCTCGCTTATTAAAATGTATGACATTGACATTTTTGGAAAACACAAACAATTTAACATATAAGTCATGTTGCAAGTACAAATACATTCAACAAAACACAACAACTCATTCAACACTTAGAGTTCATAAGTTACTTGCACACAACGATTTCCACCCGTCAACATCATATCCAATCATAATTCACCGGTCGACCACCCCGATGCAATATGTATATGCCAATGTGCACAACTTCTTGGAATCACCAAGGTGTAGTCGCTCACAGACCAGCACACGTGCAGTCTCTCACGGACCAGCACGATTTACATATGTTAGGCTCTAACAGGCCAACATGACCATGGTGCAGTCTCCCACAGACCAGCACACGTGCAGTCGCTCACAGACCAACACCAGTGCAGTCGCTCACAGACCAGCACACGTGCAGTCGCTCACAGACCAGCACACGTGCAGTCGCTCACAGACCAGCACATTTTACGTATGTTAGCCTCTCACAGGCCAAAACATACAGAAGTTAAATCCTCGCACGGATAGAATGGACCACCACGAACATGCGGCCATTCTGTAGTCCATCACGGTGGTTACTACTTAACTTCGCGGACCATCACGGTTACCGCATTAACTTTGTGGCCCATCGCGGTCACCACCTGACTATGCAATGCATGGACGTGCAATGTTTTCTCTTCACTGAAAACAGTATGCGAAACACAATATGAAATCCAGACATTCCATTACCACCTCAATTCATCTCAAACTATCTCAACAATCACATTTTCATCACATCAACAAGGAACTCAAGAATCTCATCATTACCACTTCAAACCTTCTCAAATACTCTATTTTACTTCATCACAAGCTTTCCCCAATATTTCCCCAACTCTTTAAGTTCATAAACAAATGTTAAAACTGGAGTTTTTGAAAAGAAACTAATTTGTATTCGAATACAGCTTCCTTGTATTCGAATACAGAAGCTAAAACAGTGAAAAATCAGTATTTATCACACATCAACAAAGAATCTCAAGAACTTCACCTCCACTACCTCAAACCATCTCAAAAACTCCATTTTAATTTATCATAAGCCTTCCCAATGTTTAAAAACTGGAATTTCTAAAATAAACTAATCTGTATTCGAATACAGCTTCCTTGTATTCGAATACAGAAGCTAAAAACAGTGAAAAATCAGCATTCTGTATTCGAATACGAGGGTGTCGTAGTCGAATACAGATGCAAATACAGTGGCAAAAATTGCAATCCTGTATTCGAATACGACAGGGTCGTAGCCAAATACAGATGCTAAGTCAGAAGCAAAAATCACTCATATGTAATCGAATACAGAGGGTCGTATTCGAATACAAGTTAAAAAATTTGAATAAAACAGAAGTTTTGCAGGCGTGTATTCGAATACACCAATGTCGTATTCGAATACGCCTTCGAATACAATGATATTTTCCAGAAACTTCAACATGTTTTCAAACTCTTTTCTTTGAAAAACTAACACAACACCAAAACAATATCACCATTCTTTTGAAACCAAAGAAAACTCATAACATTTCTCACCAACACAACAACAACAAATTTTCCAGAAACACCTCCACCCCTTTTAAAAATCCTTTTCTTTTAAAAACCACCATTAACACCAGAATGATTATAACAAATCAGAAAACATAATCACCAACACCAGAATAACCTCACAGTTTTCTTTAACCACCAAAACAAAAAGTCAACCACATAATGAAAACGATTTTATTCACCACAATAAAACCATATCAACATCCTCAGCTCAGCAACAAGACAACACCAGTAAAAACCTTACCCTCAAAATAACCACAAAACAGAACAGCACAAACCAACTCATGCATTTGGATAATCCCCAAAACAACATGAAAAGCATTTTCCAGTATTCCCACACAAACAAAACAACATTGATGTATCAGCCAAAACAGCAAACATCACAGATCATCAAAACATCAACAACATGTATTTTAATCAGTTATAACGACATGCAAAATAGTTTCACTTTAAAAACAACAACGAAAACATCATCAATTTACAGCCCTAAATGCAATCTAGAAATGGAAGGTGCCCCTTACCTCTATTACGTTTTTTGCGCTCGTTTACGCTACTGCGACAAAAGTCGGCGAAATTCCCGTTTCGTGTCGCCGCTACAAAAATTAGTTCTCTAGCTCCGTAACGATGAGAGAGAAAACTTTTGTTCTGGACACTTGCTGGTTCGGCGCTTGGATTTCCAAGTAATTTGACTTTTGAGCAACTCTTCTTACCATCAACACAAAAAATAACATAACAAGCAGAGAAAGAAAAACTGGTGCATGCAGTGAGGAAAGAGGGAAATGTGTTTTTTTTGCCTTTCTGTTCTAGCCTCTTACCTATATATAGGCACATATGTGCCACCTCACCCAACACAGTACTATTATAATATTGTTTGACCATCAGGTACTTAACCACTCTCGTTGTAATTAACAGATAACATGTTAATTAACTGCCCGGAATTTAATTACTCGTAATTAAATTAATTTACTCTTCATCCAATAATTTTAATTCAACCTTCAAAATATATATATATATATATATATATATTTACACAAAATATACATATATTAAATATTTCACAAATATTCCCCAAAATACACTTAATATTAAATCCATAATTTAATTTTAAATTTAAGGGTCTTACAGACGCCTTTATGCTAGTATAAGGACGGAGAAAGTATGATTGTAGGACCTGAGATGGTAGAACAGACTATAGAGAAAGTCAAGAGGATACAAGAGAAAATGAAGATTTCACAGGATCGTTAGAAGAGTTATGCTGACAAGCATCGCAGACCTTTGGAATTCGAGCAGAGTGATCATGTATTTCTAAGGGTCACGCCTACAATGGCAGAGCTATTAAATCAAGAAAGTTGACTCCGAAATTTATTGGACCATACCAGATTACTGCACGAATTGGACCAGTGGCTTATCAGATTGCTTTACCTCCAATGCTGTCCAATATTCACGACGTATTTCACGTGTCGCAGTTAAGGAAATACATTTCGTATCTGTCACATGTGATCGAGCCAGATACAATTCAACTGAAGGATAACCTGTCATTTGAAGTATTACTTGTAAGAATTGAGGACAAGAAGATTAAACAGTTGATGAACAAGGAAGTCCCACTAGTCAAAGTGATTTGGAATCCGACTACTGGAGACGCGACTTGGGAACTAGAGAGTAAGATAAGGGAACAACATCCTCAGTTGTTTATCGACATGTAGTTTCGAGGACAAAACTAATTTAAGGGGGGTAGTAATGTAAGACCCTTAAATTTAAAATTAAATTATGGATTTAATATTAAGTGTATTTTGGGAATATTTGCAAAATATTTATTATATGTATATTTTTTTTATATATGTATATATAAATATTTATTTTGGAGGTTGGATTAAAATTATTGGATGAAGGATAAATTAACTTGTTACGAGTAATTAAATTCCGGGCAGTTAATTAAGATTTTATTTGTTAATTGCAACGAGACTGGTTAAGTACTTGATGGTCAAGCAATATTATAATATTAATGTGTTGGGTGAGGTGGCACAAATATGCCTATATATATGAGTGAGGAGCAAGAAAGTAAGGCAGAAACATTTCCCTCCTTCTGAAGGTGCAAACACGAGAAGGGGGGGTTGAATTGTGTCTGACTTAACTTGAATACTTTTCAGTTTTTATACTGGTTCACCGTTAACGAGGCTACGTCCAGTCCCTTCACCTTGAAGGATTTCACTAATTCAAACCTTGAATTACAACCTTTATACTGACCCTCCAAGTCAGTCTTCTCAAACAGTCTAACAATCCTAGACTTCTTTGAGGAATGCAGCTCCTGTCTTCAGCCAATCTGACAATCCCAGATTGTAGAAGAAATCACAACACTATGAATCTAATTGCCAAGTAACCTGCTACCCCTTTTGACTCCCTCAGATTGTAGACTCTACTTCAACAACTTAGATTTAACACACAACACTATGAATCTAATTGCCAAGTAACCTACTACCCCTTCTGACTCCCTCAGATTGTAGACTCTACTTCAACAACTTAGATTTGACACAGTGGAATGAAAATAACACAAGTACTTGCTTCTTGAAAGCTGGAACTCACAATTGACCTCTTTGAAAGTTTGAGTGTTTGCTTTGGAAGTGTATGACTCTTTTTTGATTTTCGATTCTTAAGTATTCTGCCTTGAGCCTCCTTTTATAGATGCAGATTAGGGCCTCTTCCAATGCTTAAATTCGAGTTGAATCTTGCTGGATTCTCTTGCAAAAATAACTTGACCAATTGAGCTTCATTTAAATAAAAAAACATATCTTCAGATTTCTTTCAAAAATAACTGGCCAATCAAATCTTTTATTTGTTCCCGCCACAGCTCCTGAATTCCACACTACTACACATTTATTTTTATAAGAAATCTTTTTAATATTTTGATTAAAATAACTTAAGATCTTCACCGTTAATCCTCATGATTAAATTTGGACCATTAGATTCTTCTGCGCCAGTCCACATCTGGACCAAATAAATTGATATGTTGTGATCCTCTGAATTCGACCATCCATGGACCACACTTCCTAACCCTCTGATCTTCTAATTTCAGCCATCCTGGACTTGCACCTGATATGCTATAATCCTCTGAACTCGGCCTTTGCTGGACTACACATCCTGTCCCTCTGATTTCGGCCAACACTGGGCCATGGTCTGATCTTCTGATCTGGGCCATCACTGGGCCAAATAATTTATTCTAAACCATTAAACTGAATATTTTTCCTCTGATCTGGACAAATTCTGGACTTGGTCTGGAGTGAACTTAAATTAACTTGAGAAAAAAATATTTCAGTCTGGACATTTTTCCTTTGATTTTGGACCAGGTCTGGATTGATTCTGGAATTCATTTCTTCTGATCTGGACTTAGTTTCATGCCCTGAATCATGCTATTTTATGGTCTGGGTCAGATCTGGATTGATTCTCTTGTTCTGGATTCATTAACTTATCTTGTGGTTGAGTCTGGAACAAGTCTGGGCAGTTTTAATTTCTCACTACCAGGCCATCTTCTGGTCAGAATAACTTCTGGAATAAATATGATATTTGATTCCTCTTGGTCTGGAACAACTCTCCTTCTGGCAGGCTTTCCTTTGGTATGATCCATGTTTCCTTCTGATTTTTCTTCCTCTTGATATGGGCCATTAAAGATATCTTCTGGTGATGTTTTTGACATCCTGGAGTATCTTCTGGTAATTCCAGAATTCATTTTCTGGAATCCTTTGATCTTCTGCTTCTGATTTCTTCAGTTTCTGGTGGCATTTAAATTAATAATTCAAGGTACAAAATAAGATTACATTAAGTGCTTTTGTAAACATCAAAATCCTAAGTCTTAGAACCAACTTGGTTCCAACAATCTCCCCCTTTTTGATGATGACAAAACCTTAACTTATTTTGCTAACTTGTAACTCGAAAACTTGAATTACTCCCCCTCAGACCAATCTCTCCCCCTAAGTCTGATACTCTCCTTTTCAACTCCTTCTCTTTTTCTCTCTCCCTGATTCCTCTCCTTTTCTACTTATTTCTCCTCTTTTCATATCTTTCTTTTTCGCTCCTCCTTTCTTTTTATCTCTCCTTTTCTACTTATTTCTCCTTTCTTTCTCTCTCTCTTTCTCCCCCTTTTTGTCATCAGCCAAAAAGTGGTCATACTATTTTTGTATTTTTTTTCTCTTTACAAAGTACAGAAAGTAAAAACATAAATTAAAATACAGAAATTAAAATTACAAGTAATGTAAAAATTCCTAAGATGACTACTTGAGCTAGTCAGATATGGAGGTAATGCTGAGATGCTTCTTGATGAACTCGAACCTATCTTCTGGTAATGCCTTGGTGAAGATATCATCCCATTGATGATCAGTATCCACAAACTGGATGCTTAAAGTCCTTTTTTGAACATGGTCCCTAATGAAATGGTGTTTTATTTCAATGTGTTTGGCTCTAGAGTGTAAGATAGGGTTCTTGGTTAGGTTTATGGCTGAAGTGTTATCACAGAACAAAGGGATATTGGTTTCAAAGATGTTGTAATCTTCAAGTTGATGTTTCATCCAGAGTAACTGTGAACTGCATCCTGCTGCTGATATATACTCAGCTTTAGCTGTTGACATGGCAATGGTGCTTTGTCTTTTGCTTGACCAAGAGATCAAGTTATCACCTAAAAATGTGCAGTTGCCACTTGTACTTTTCCTTTCCAGCTTGTCTCCAGCATAGTCAGAATCACAAAAACCTTTGAGTTTGTAGGTGGGGGTTTTCTTGTATAACAAAGTAAGGTTGGTGGTTCCTTTAAGGTATCTCAAAATTCGTTTGACAGCAGTTAAATGGGATTTCCTAGGGTCAGCTTGAAAATGGGCACAGACACCAACACTAACAAGATGTCAGGTCTAGAAGCAGTTAAATAAAGAAGGGATCCAATCATACCTCTGTATGTTTTCTGGTCTACCTTTTGGCTGGTTTCATCTTTCTCAAGTGAGCAGGTTGGATGCATGGGGGTGGCCATAGGCTTACATTCACTCATTTGAACTTTTTAAGAAGTTATTTAGTATATTTAGATTGGTGAATGAGTATACCTGATTTACCTTGGTGAATCTGAATTCCCAGGAAGAACTTAAGTTCTCCCATCATGCTCATTTGGAACTCTTTCTGCATTAGGTCAGAAAACTCTTTGCACAAAGTGCCATTAGTGGATCCAAATATGATATCATCAACATAGACTTGGATAATCAGAATATCATTTTTAATGGATTTCCTAAATAGTGTATTATCTATCTGGCCTATATTAAATTCATTCTTAAGCAGAAAGTTACTAATTCTGTCATACCATGCCCTTGGTGCTTGTTTTAAACCATATAAAGACTTTTTAAGTTTAAGAATGTGGTCTGGAAAATCAGAGTCTTCAAATCTAGGGGGCTGTTTGACATAGACTTCCTCACTTATATAGCCATTTAAGAATGCACTTTTAACATCCATTTGATACAGCATTATATCATGATTAGCAGCAAATGATAAAAGAATTCTAATTGCTTCTAACCTGGCCACTGGAGCAAAAGTCTCAGTGTAATCTATACCTTCCTGTTGACTGTATCCTTGAGCTACAAGTCTGGCTTTGTTCCTTACCACTTCACCTTTTTCATTGAGTTTATTCCCGAAAACCCACTTGGTTCCAATAATGTTTTTGTTTGGTCTAGATACCAGATCCCAAACATCATTCCTTTGAAATTCATTCAGCTCTTCTAGCATTGCAAGTATCCAACCTTCCTCTGCCAAAGCCTCATCAACATTGGTTGGTTTGCATCAGCTTCTGGTTTTGGAAGATCTGTAACAGCTTCTGATTCTGATAAATCAGCTTCTGGTGAATCTGTAACAGCTTCAGATTCTGGTAAATATCCAGATTTCTCATCTGACTTATCTTGGCTGTTTCTGACTTGATCAGATTTATCTTTTGAAGATTTGTCATGTGTTGCTGACTTGCTTGTATCCTTTACCTTTCCAGGTACTTCTGTTTCTTGTGCTTCTGCTCCCTTTGGTTCTAGTGAACCTGCACTATTTTTATCTTGCTTTGATTTGTCAAGATCAAGCAGTTTGTCATATTACATAATGCAAATCAAATAATTTAAAATTTAACTCAATACAGCCAAACCATTAATTCTGCTTCTTGTGGTTTCTGCTTGTTTTTGAAACCACTGGAATGTTGTTTCTGCTGAGGTGTTCAATTCGTGTGAATCACCTGGTTCCTCTGACAGTTTGAAAACATGCGTAATACTTATCTAGCTTTGATTTGTTAAGATCAAGCTTCTTGTTATCACAGTAAACCTAAATATCAAATAATAATAGTATTTACAGCAAGATGTAACCTCTATGTCAACAGTTTCAGTTTTACTCTGAAAATCCTCTTGCTTCTGATTTTCATATTCCTAATCTATATGTTCTGTGATTACATGGTTTGGATGAGGGGATTTGAATTCCCTTCCAAATTTGTAGTCTTGATGAATCTCACTGGAGTATTTGAAGAACTCTTCTGATTCAGATTCCACTCTTTCTGCTTTGGCTGATACACCGTGTTCCTCTGGTGATTCTGGAACATGTTTTGGTTCTAGTAACTTTGGTGAATCTGGTGATTCTAATAACCTTGATGGTTCTGGTGATTCTGATAATTTCTGTAGTTATACTGATTTTGATAATTAGAGTAATTATGATGATCATACCTGAACCTTTGATACCTGTTCTGGTTTTGGTTCCAGTACTGATTCTGGTTCTGGTTCCAGTGCTGATTCTGGTTTTGGTTCTAGTGTTGGTTCTGGTTCCAGTTCCTGTACCTCTGATACTGATTCCAGTTCTGGTTCTGGTTCCAGTTCCTGTTCCTCTGATTAGTGTGATATCTTTGATATTTCCTGTTCCTCATATGATTCTGGTTCTGGTTGCGTTGACCAGACCTTCTTCCATCAGACTCATATTGCTTTTGTCGTGTTGTAGCAGGAACATAAACCTTCTTCTGCTTGTGCATTGCCAACATCCATTGTCTAGGCACCATTGTTGGTGTCTCTTTCTGGTTGCTCATAACATCTGCAACATAGACAATTTGATCTTTTGGTACCCAGAACTGATTGGGTCCAGGTTTGTTAGTCTTAACAGCTCTCTAATCTTGTTCATATTTTACCATTGGATAAGATAGTTCAGAGTGACCTTTCTTAGCACAAACAATGCATAAAACATCAGAATGAACAACTTTACCTTCAGGAATCGTTTCTGTAAAACCAAGACCTCTCTTTCCAGTGTTACTGTTTCCATAAATCATAGATGGATATTTACTTCTTTCCATTCCATTAGAAATAAAGTTTTGAAAAAATTGTTCATGCATATCAGATTCACAAACAGTTTTGGAAGTGGAACATATATTACTTTTGAGAGTTTGGTTTTCAGATTTGGGACTTGCAACTTCAGTTTTAAAATCTTTGTTTTTAGTTGCATACTCAGAATTTCGATTCTTTAAAACTTGGACTTCTTTGGTTAGATTTTTCTTATCTTCCCTGAGAGTTTTCAGTTTTAAAGACCTCTTATTATTTGCATTTAACAAGTCTTTTAAAGTTTCAATTAGTTCAGATTTAGAGAGATCAAAAAATACCTCACTGTCTTCATCTTCTGATTCTGTTCTAGAGCCTGAGCTGTATCCCGAGCTTGAGTTGGTATGAGCCATCAGAGACAGAATTGTTTCCTCTCATGTGCTTCCAGATTTGCCTGAATGATTGCTTCGATCATTCTTCCTTCTGCCTCTTTTCCTTCTTGAATTCGTGCCTTTATGAGGTCTAGAAGCAGACCTAATGTGTGCCTTCATTGCTGTTTCTCCTCTTCTTCATCAGACGATTCTTCTTCTAATTCTGATACATCCTAGGCAGCCATCAGACCCTTCTTTCTGTATCTGGAACTCTTCTTGTGCTGTTTTCCTTTTTCCAGATTTGGACATTCTGACTTGATATGTCCAGGTTCATTGCATCCATAACAAACAATACTCTTCTTGTCAAATTTTTCCTTTCCTTTGTTATGTTTCTTCTTGAAGCTTCTTCTCTTCCTGTTTTCCCAGATCTTAACCATCTTTTTGGTTAAGTAAGCCATATCATCACAATCACTGTCACTATCCTCTGATTCTGATGCTGCCTTTGCAGCTTTCTTTTGTTTCGACTTCAGAGCCAGATTTTTCTTCTTCTTTGGTTCATCTTCTTCCAGTTCTATTTCATGAGACCTGAGTGAGCTGATCAGGTCTTCAAGTCTTAAGTTATTCAGATCTTTGGCTTGCTGAACTGTAGTAACCATTGGTCTCCACTATTTTGGTAAACTTCTTAGAATCTTCTTGACATGACCTGCCGTTGTGTAGCTTTTCTTCAAGACCTTCAGTCCAGATATCATAGTCTGGAATCTGCATAACATTCCATCAATGTTTTCATCATCTTCCATCTTGAACATCTCATACTGTTTGACCAGTATGTTAGCCCTTACTTCTTGAACCTCTTGGGTTCCTTCATAGGTCAGAACTAGACTGTCGAATATGCTCTTTGCTTTTTCTTTATCTGTGCATCTGTCAAATTCCTTGAATGTGATGGCATTGATCATAATGTTTCTGGACTTGTGATGAAGTTTGTTTAATCTGCTCTGATCTAGTTTCATATCATCCATGTCTAGTTTTTTAGTTGGATCTTCTGGATTAGTAGGTGCAGTGTATCCTTTGACTATCATCTTCCATAGTTCAGGATCTTGAGATATGACAAAACTTCTCATTCTATCATTCCAATACTCAAACCTTTCTCCATCAAACAGTGGTGGTCTGTTGATGTTGCCTCCCAATTCTTCTCTGGATTCTGCCATGTTGAACCCCTTGGACCTTTCCTCAAACACTGTTAAGTGCTCAGCCTTGAGACCGAGCTCTGATGCCAATTGAAGGTGCAAACACAAGAAGGGGGGTTGAATTGTGTTTGACTTAACTTGAATACTTTTCAGTTTTTATACTGGTTCACCGTTAACGAGGCTACGTCCAGTCCCTTCACCTTGAAGGATTTCACTAATTCAAACCTTGAATTACAACCTTTATACTGACCCTCCAAGTCAGTCTTCTCAAACAGTCTAACAATCCTAGACTTCTTTGAGGAATGCAGCTCCTGTCTTCAGCCAATCTGACAATCCCAGATTGTAGAAGAAATCACACCACTATGAATCTAATTGCCAAGTAACCTGCTACCCCTTCTGACTCCCTCAGATTGTAGACTCTACTTCAACAACTTAGATTTCACACACAACACTATGAATCTAATTGCCAAGTAACCTGCTACCCCTTCTGACTCCCTCAGAATGTAGACTCTACTTCAAGAACTTAGATTTGACACAGTGGAAGGAAAATAACACGAGTACTTGCTTCTTGAAAGCTGGAACTCACAATTGACCTCTCTGAAAATTTGAGTGTTTGCTTTGGAAGTGTATGACTCTTTTTTGATTTTCGATTCTTAAGTATTCTGCATTGAGCCTCCTTTTATAGATGTAGATTAGGGCCTATTCCAATGCTTAAATTCGAGCTGAATCTTGCTGGATTCTCTTGCAAAAATAACTTGACCAATTGGGCTTCATTTAAATAAAAAACATATCTTCAGATTTGTTTCAAAAATAACTGGCCAATCAAATCTTTTATTTGTTCCCGCCACAGCTCCTGAATTCCACACTACTCCACATTTATTTTTGTAACAAATCTTTTTAATACTTTGATTAAAATAACTTAAGATCTTCACCGTTAATCCTCATGATTAAATCTGGACCATTAGATTCTTCTGCGCCAGTCCACATCTGGACCAAATAAATTGATATTATGTGATCCTCTGAATTCGGCCATCCATGTACCACACTTCCTAACCCTCTGATCTTCTGATTTCGGCCATCCAAGACTTGCACCTGATATGCTATAATCCTCTGAACTCGGCCTTTGCTGGACTACACATCCTGTCCCTCTGATTTCGGCCAACACTGGGCCATGGTCGGATCTTCTGACCTGGGCCATCACTGGGCCAAATAATTTATTTTGAACCATTAAACTGAATATTTTTCCTCTGATCTGGAAAAATTCTGGACTTGGTCTGGAGTGAATTTAAATTAACTTGAGAAAAAAATATTTTAGTCTGGACATTTTACCTTTGATTTTGGACCAGGTCTGGATTGATTCTGGAATTCATTTCTTCTGGTCTGGACTTAGTTTCATGCCCTGAATCATGCTATTTTATGGTCTGGGTCAGATCTGGATTGATTCTCTTGTTCTGGACCCATTAACTTATCTTCTGATTGAGTCTGGAACAAGGCTGGGCTGTTTTAATTTCTCACTGCCAGGCCATCTTCTGGTCAGAATAACTTCTGGAATAAATATGATATTTGATTCCTCTTGGTCTGGAACAACTCTCCTTCTGGCAGGCTTTCCTTTGGTATGATCCATGTTTCCTTCTGATTTTTCTTCCTCCTGATATGGACCATCAAAGATATCTTCTGGTGATGTTTTTGACATCCTGGAATATCTTCTGGTAATTCCAGAATTCATTTTCTGGAATCCTTTGATCTTCTGCTTCTAATTTCTTCAGTTTCTGGTGGCATTTAAATTAATAATTCAAGGTACAAAATAAGATTACATTGAGTGCTTTTGTAAACATCAAAATCCTAAGTCTTAGAACCAACTTGGTTCCAACACCTTCCTCACTGCATGCGCCAATCTTCTTCTTTCTTTCCCCATTCTGTTTTGTGTTGGTGGTAACAAAAGAGCATCCTCAAACTGTTGTTTCATGTTGTTATAAATGATGAAAATGCATGTTGTTGATGTTTTTGATGATCTGTGTTGCTTCTGTTTTGGTTGGTACATCAATGATGTTTTGGTTGTGTGTGGATACTGGAAAGTGCTTTGCATGTCATTTTGGGGATGATCAAAATGCATGTGTTTGGAAACGGCTGTACTGTTCTATGACTGTTTAGAGGATAAGATTGTTTTCTGCTGTGTTGTTAACATTCTGGTGTTGATGGTGGTTTTCAAAAGAAAAGGATTTTAAAATGGGTGGTGGTCTTCTGGAAATTTTGATGGATAATTGTTATGAGTTATGTGTGTGTTAAAAATAGTGATGTTGTTGATACAGAAACTGCCTTGCATGTAGTTATGGATGATGGAAATGCATGTTGTTTAGCTGTTCTATGTTGTTTCTGTCTTGGTTGATGCCTTGTCGCATGTTTGTGAGTTGTTGTTGTTGTGTTGATGAGTAGAATCATCTATATGTGCTGAGAATGTTTTGGTCTTTTTGTGGTTAAAGAAGTTGTGATTATGTTTTGGTGTTTGCGTTGGTTTTTCAAAGAAAAGAGTTTGAAAAGTGTTGAAGTTTTTTGGAAAATCTCACTGTTTTCGAAAGTGTATTCAAATATGGCACTGGTGTATTCGAATACATTCCTGCAACATCCCTGTTTTACTAAAATTTTGAACTTGTATTCGAATACGACCCTCTATATTCGAATACAGATAAGTGATTTTTGATTCTGACTTAGCATCTGTATTCGACTACGACCCTGTCGTATTTGAATACAGGATTGCAATTTTTGCCACTGTATTCGCATCTGTATTCGACTACGACCCTGTTGTATTTGAATACAAATTTGTTGTTTTTGCCACTGACTTAGCACCTGTATTCGGCTACGACAACCTCGTATTCGAATACAGAATGCTGATTTTTCACTGTTTTAGCTTCTGTATTCGAATACAAGGAAGCTGTATTCGAATACAGATTGTTTTTTTTTTTAAAAAATTCCAGTTTTAAACATTGGTTTATGTACTTAAAGAGTTTGAGAAACATTGGGAAGGCTTGTGATGAATTAAATGGAATTTTTGAGATGGTTTGAGATGATGATGGTGAGGTTCTTGAGATTCTTTGTTGATGTGGTGTTAATGAAGTTGTTGAGATGGTTTGAGGTGGTGATGGAGTGGCTGGATTTTTTTTTAGCTGGTATTTGCATACTGTTTTCAGTGAGGAGAAAACATAGAATGTCCATGCATTTCATAGTTAGGGGGTGACCTCGATGGGCCACAGAGTTGATGCGATGACTGTGATGGGCCGCGAAGTTAACTAGTAACCGTGATGGGCTAAGAAATGGCCGCGTGTTCGAGGTGGTCCATTCTATCCGTGCGAGGATTTAACTTTTGTATGTTTTGACCTGTGATAGGCTAACATACGTAAAACATGCTGGTATGTGAGCGACTGCACGTGTGCTGGTCTGTGAGAGACTGTACTGGTGCTGGTCCGTGAGAGACTGCACCTTGATAATTCCAAGAGTTGTGTACATTGGCATATACATATTGCATTGGGATGATCGACCGGTGAGTCATGATTGGATATGATGTTGATGGGTGTAAATCGTTGTGTGCAAGTAACTTATGAACTCTAAGTGCTGAATGTGTTGTTGTGTTTTGTTGAATGTATTTGTACTTGCAACATGACTTATATGTTAAACTGTTTGTGTTTTCCAAAAATGTCAATGTCATACATTTTAATTAGTGAGCATATTTATTCATTCTTGTTGACATAAACATTGGAACATGCCAAGAATATACTTGTTATTGTTGACATAAATGATATGTGGTAATTGTTAATTTCGGTCAGTGACCCTTCACTATTATTGTCGAAAATTGGGCTCTGCCCTCAAATGACCCCCAAAACCGTACAACTGGTGGGTACCCAGACGACGGAAACGTCGTTAGATTTCCTTGACCGTCTTTTGTGTACTGCTTGGGTATATGACCCCTGTTAAGACAAACTCTCAATTTTAAAGTTTTGATGAAAATAAACAAAGGTTAATTAAAAGATTGTTAACTATGATTCTAAGTATATTGTTAATTTAACCTGTGCTTTTGAGTGTGTTAATTCAAAGATAGGTTTCAAAAGAATCAAAGAAAACAGCAGCAGAAGAACATTCTTCACATTCTGGAAAACGGAGAATGTTCGCCAGACTGTGACAGCATAAAGACTCAACTTTCTTCATCACTTAATTAAAGTTGTTGGCTCTAGAAGTTACATGAATATGATCACTACATGGCAGAGAACACATAGGATCTATTCAAATCAAAGAGGACATTCGAATTGCAAAAGAAAAAGACTCTCAAACAAGCTTGTCCAGACTGTTCTGGAAATGACTGTCAAGACTGTTAAAACAATCTTGAAGTCAAAGTCAGTTTCCAATATGGCCACAAAAACGTCCAGATTGATTATCAGCCTCCAAGGATACCTAAAGTACAAAAAGTCCAGAATGATCATCAATCTCCAGTCAGTTTTAAAAGCTTCAGTACAAGCTTCCTACATCAAGTTTTCATGATCGTTTTCAATGGTTCAAAGCTTCAGTTCAAACTAGCAATATTATCTCTTATCAGAAGCATTAGAGGATCATTAAATATTCAAGAAAGTTTGATTCAAAACGCAAAATACAGCTCAGCCTAAACAGAAAATAAAAAGAGTCAAAAGTGGATTACTTTTGATTAAAAGTAATGCCTCTGGTCAAGTCAGATAAAGGCATTAACAACGGTTATATTGGCCTTCATTAAATGCTCTCAAGCCTATAAAAGGAAGGCCACAGCTCAAGGAAAACTCAGAAGTTCAAGTGCTAACAAGTTTCTCCAAATCATTCACATTCACATACTTGAAATTCTGCAAATCATTTACAGAATCAGTTGTAGTTAAATTCTTCTTACTCTTATATATTCATACTGATTTATCTGTAAAAGAATCGAAATCTCAAACAAGAGTTGAGACATTTCAGATTCTAAACAATCTCATTATTATTGTAAAACTCAAACTATAAGAGTTTAATATAGTTTGAGGTAGATTGTAAGAAATCCTATCAAGACAGATAGGTGATTTGATTAATCTGATACCAGGTGGAATTAGATTAAGTTCTGTAAACAAAGATCAAGGTTGATCTAGGCTAGGTGCTGTAAAACCAAGAAGGTTCTTGTTTTAAACACTTAGTGGAAAATCTCACAATTGTGGGGACTGGACGTAGCCCAAGTTGGGTGAACCAGGATACATCTGTGTATGGTATTTCTTATCTTTAATCTCTTTATCAAGTTTGATTGTTTTTAAGATTAAAATACAAAACCGTTTTTCTGTTTTACACACTAATCTGAACGTTCTCCGTTTTCTGATAAAACCAAGAACGTTCTCCATTTTTCTGCTTCCTTAACCAAGAACTTTCTTGAGTTTAAAACTGAAGTTTTTCAGGAAATTTTAAAAAGGGAGATTTACAATTCAAACCCCCCTTCCTTGTAAATCAATTTTGCTACTTCAACCCCTTCTCAAGTACGGCGACTTACACGGGGAGATTGGTGAAGACTTGCAGGATTGACGGGGCAGTGGCTTACATAGAGCACACTCACGCGAGGATTGATTTTCCGGTACCTTCCAAATTGATATTGGAGGAGTACGGATTTTTTGCGGACGCGAAGGATCCGACTGAAGAGGTTGAGACGGAGGCCACAGTAGGTGTGGTGACTCCTAACCCGGTAGCTGGAGGGGCTGTGCGTGAACCCGAGGCGGGAGAGAAGAATAAAGGACCGATGCTAGCAGTAGTTGATATTTCAGGTCCATTTAGGATAGTAGATGATTGTTTTGAGATTCCGGCACCGCCGAAGCGACCCAGATTCGGGATAGATCTGACCTCGAAGGAGACTGATCCTTCCCTGTATGATGAGGAGGAGGACGTCACATCGAGGCAAGCTGCGGAGTCAGACGAGACTTGTATGGGATGCGAAGGGAACCCTTGCTACTGTAGCTTTAGTGCATGATCAGTTTAGACTTGTTGTATAGGGTCTTGAGCTTGGGGAATGTAATTACGTATTTTGGGATTATTGTATATCTTTTCTGCACTCTCATACTGTTTTAGTGGGCCGCATGTCGGTTGTTTTTTTTGGATATGTTATGACACCGATTTTGTGATGTTTTATCTTTTATTATCTTGGAAGTATTAATTCCCAAAATTTAACTACTTAGTTATATGTATGATGAAATCATTTAATTATTCTTGTCATTGAGATTTAAGAGGTATTATTTTATGAAACGACTAAAATTTTTAAATTCATTTTAATTATCTCGAATTAATTTGAAAATTCTTTTATTTATTTATTTTGGTTTAAAAAAAAAATACACTCGCGCTGTTTAAAAACTCGGGGTGTTACAAAGATAAAACGTTAAAACTCATATGGTCCCTATCTTCCTATGGTGATATAAAACCTGTTTTGATATATGGGAGGAAAACATTGAACTTGGAAGAAATTGCTAACAAAATTATTTCTGAAAAAGTAAGATTGAAAAGTGGAGACAACACTTCATCAAACTCAGTGTTGGTTGCTAGAGGTAGATCGCGGAATGCAAGGACATGTGAAGAATAATTTTCCGGTACCTTCCAAATTGATATTGGAGGAGTACGGAGTTTTTGCGGACGCAAAGGATCCGACTGAAGAGGTTGAGACGGAGGCCATGGTAGGTGTGGTTGCTCCTAACCCGGTAGCTGGAGGGGCTGTGCGTGAACCCGAGGCGGGAGAGAAGAATAAAGGACCGATGCTAGCAGCATTTGATATTCCGGGTCCATCTAGGACAGTAGATGATTATTTTGAGATACCGGCACCGCCGAAGCGACCCAGATCGTGGATAGATCTGACCTCGGAGGAGACTGATCATTCCCTGTATGATGAGGAGGAGGACGTCACATCGAGGCAAGCTGCGGAGTCAGACGAGACTTGTATGGGATGCGAATTGAACCCTTGCTACTGTAGCTTTAGTGCATGATCAGTTTAGACTTGTTGTATAGGGTCTTGAGCTCAGGGAATGTAATTATGTATTTTGGGATTATTGCATATCTTTTCCGCTAATCTTTTCCGCACTCTGATACTGTTTTAGTGGGCCGCATGTCGGTTGTTTTTTTTTTAGATGTTATGACACCGACTTTGTGATGTTTTATCTTTTATTATTTTGGAAGTATTAATTCCCAAAATTTAACTACTTAGTTATATGTATGATGAAATCATTTAATTATTCTTGTCATTGAGATTTAAGAGGTATTATTTTATAAAACGACTAAAATTTTTAAATTCTTTTTAATTATCTCGAATTAATTCGAAAATTCTTTTATTTATTTATTTTGGTCTATCATCTTCCATAGTTCAGGATCTTGAGATATGACAAAACTTCTCATTCTATCATTCCAATACTCAAACCTTTCTCCATCAAACAGTGGTGGTCTGTTGATGTTGCCTCCCAATTCTTCTCTGGATTCTGCCATGTTGAACCCCTTGGACCTTTCCTCAAACACTGTTAAGTGCTCAGCCTTGAGACCGAGCTCTGATGCCAATTGAAGGTGCAAACACAAGAAGGGGGGTTGAATTGTGTTTGACTTAACTTGAATACTTTTCAGTTTTTATACTGGTTCACCGTTAACGAGGCTACGTCCAGTCCCTTCACCTTGAAGGATTTCACTAATTCAAACCTTGAATTACAACCTTTATACTGACCCTCCAAGTCAGTCTTCTCAAACAGTCTAACAATCCTAGACTTCTTTGAGGAATGCAGCTCCTGTCTTCAGCCAATCTGACAATCCCAGATTGTAGAAGAAATCACACCACTATGAATCTAATTGCCAAGTAACCTGCTACCCCTTCTGACTCCCTCTGATTGTAGACTCTACTTCAACAACTTAGATTTCACACACAACACTATGAATCTAATTGCCAAGTAACCTGCTACCCCTTCTGACTCCCTCAGAATGTAGACTCTACTTCAAGAACTTAGATTTGACACAGTGGAAGGAAAATAACACGAGTACTTGCTTCTTGAAAGCTGGAACTCACAATTGACCTCTCTGAAAATTTGAGTGTTTGCTTTGGAAGTGTATGACTCTTTTTTGATTTTCGATTCTTAAGTATTCTGCATTGAGCCTCCTTTTATAGATGTAGATTAGGGCCTATTCCAATGCTTAAATTCGAGCTGAATCTTGCTGGATTCTCTTGCAAAAATAACTTGACCAATTGGGCTTCATTTAAATAAAAAACATATCTTCAGATTTGTTTCAAAAATAACTGGCCAATCAAATCTTTTATTTGTTCCCGCCACAGCTCCTGAATTCCACACTACTCCACATTTATTTTTGTAACAAATCTTTTTAATACTTTGATTAAAATAACTTAAGATCTTCACCGTTAATCCTCATGATTAAATCTGGACCATTAGATTCTTCTGCGCCAGTCCACATCTGGACCAAATAAATTGATATTATGTGATCCTCTGAATTCGGCCATCCATGTACCACACTTCCTAACCCTCTGATCTTCTGATTTCGGCCATCCAAGACTTGCACCTGATATGCTATAATCCTCTGAACTCGGCCTTTGCTGGACTACACATCCTGTCCCTCTGATTTCGGCCAACACTGGGCCATGGTCGGATCTTCTGACCTGGGCCATCACTAGGCCAAATAATTTATTTTGAACCATTAAACTGAATATTTTTCCTCTGATCTGGACAAATTCTGGACTTGGTCTGGAGTGAATTTAAATTAACTTGAGAAAAAAATATTTTAGTCTGGACATTTTACCTTTGATTTTGGACCAGGTCTGGATTGATTCTGGAATTCATTTCTTCTGGTCTGGACTTAGTTTCATGCCCTGAATCATGCTATTTTATGGTCTGGGTCAGATCTGGATTGATTCTCTTGTTCTGGACCCATTAACTTATCTTCTGATTGAGTCTGGAACAAGGCTGGGCTGTTTTAATTTCTCACTGCCAGGCCATCTTCTGGTCAGAATAACTTCTGGAATAAATATGATATTTGATTCCTCTTGGTCTGGAACAACTCTCCTTCTGGCAGGCTTTCCTTTGGTATGATCCATGTTTCCTTCTGATTTTTCTTCCTCCTGATATGGACCATCAAAGATATCTTCTGGTGATGTTTTTGACATCCTGGAATATCTTCTGGTAATTCCAGAATTCATTTTCTGGAATCCTTTGATCTTCTGCTTCTAATTTCTTCAGTTTCTGGTGGCATTTAAATTAATAATTCAAGGTACAAAATAAGATTACATTGAGTGCTTTTGTAAACATCAAAATCCTAAGTCTTAGAACCAACTTGGTTCCAACACCTTCCTCACTGCATGCGCCAATCTTCTTCTTTCTTTCCCCATTCTGTTTTGTGTTGGTGGTAACAAAAGAGCATCCTCAAACTGTTGTTTCATGTTGTTATAAATGATGAAAATGCATGTTGTTGATGTTTTTGATGATCTGTGTTGCTTCTGTTTTGGTTGGTACATCAATGATGTTTTGGTTGTGTGTGGATACTGGAAAGTGCTTTGCATGTCATTTTGGGGATGATCAAAATGCATGTGTTTGGAAACGGCTGTACTGTTCTATGACTGTTTAGAGGATAAGATTGTTTTCTGCTGTGTTGTTAACATTCTGGTGTTGATGGTGGTTTTCAAAAGAAAAGGATTTTAAAATGGGTGGTGGTCTTCTGGAAATTTTGATGGATAATTGTTATGAGTTATGTGTGTGTTAAAAATAGTGATGTTGTTGATACAGAAACTGCCTTGCATGTAGTTATGGATGATGGAAATGCATGTTGTTTAGCTGTTCTATGTTGTTTCTGTCTTGGTTGATGTCTTGTCGCATGTTTGTGAGTTGTTGTTGTTGTGTTGATGAGTAGAATCATCTATATGTGCTGAGAATGTTTTGGTCTTTTTGTGGTTAAAGAAGTTGTGATTATGTTTTGGTGTTTGCGTTGGTTTTTCAAAGAAAAGAGTTTGAAAAGTGTTGAAGTTTTTTGGAAAATCTCACTGTTTTCGAAAGTGTATTCAAATATGGCACTGGTGTATTCGAATACATTCCTGCAACATCCCTGTTTTACTAAAATTTTGAACTTGTATTCGAATACGACCCTCTATATTCGAATACAGATAAGTGATTTTTGATTCTGACTTAGCATCTGTATTCGACTACGACCCTGTCGTATTTGAATACAGGATTGCAATTTTTGCCACTGTATTCGCATCTGTATTCGACTACGACCCTGTTGTATTTGAATACAAATTTGTTGTTTTTGCCACTGACTTAGCACCTGTATTCGGCTACGACAACCTCGTATTCGAATACAGAATGCTGATTTTTCACTGTTTTAGCTTCTGTATTCGAATACAAGGAAGCTGTATTCGAATACAGATTGTTTTTTTTTTTAAAAAATTCCAGTTTTAAACATTGGTTTATGTACTTAAAGAGTTTGAGAAACATTGGGAAGGCTTGTGATGAATTAAATGGAATTTTTGAGATGGTTTGAGATGATGATGGTGAGGTTCTTGAGATTCTTTGTTGATGTGGTGTTAATGAAGTTGTTGAGATGGTTTGAGGTGGTGATGGAGTGGCTGGATTTTTTTTTAGCTGGTATTTGCATACTGTTTTCAGTGAGGAGAAAACATAGAATGTCCATGCATTTCATAGTTAGGGGGTGACCTCGATGGGCCACAGAGTTGATGCGATGACTGTGATGGGCCGCGAAGTTAACTAGTAACCGTGATGGGCTAAGAAATGGCCGCGTGTTCGAGGTGGTCCATTCTATCCGTGCGAGGATTTAACTTTTGTATGTTTTGACCTGTGATAGGCTAACATACGTAAAACATGCTGGTATGTGAGCGACTGCACGTGTGCTGGTCTGTGAGAGACTGTACTGGTGCTGGTCCGTGAGAGACTGCACCTTGATAATTCCAAGAGTTGTGTACATTGGCATATACATATTGCATTGGGATGATCGACCGGTGAGTCATGATTGGATATGATGTTGATGGGTGTAAATCGTTGTGTGCAAGTAACTTATGAACTCTAAGTGCTGAATGTGTTGTTGTGTTTTGTTGAATGTATTTGTACTTGCAACATGACTTATATGTTAAACTGTTTGTGTTTTCCAAAAATGTCAATGTCATACATTTTAATTAGTGAGCATATTTATTCATTCTTGTTGACATAAACATTGGAACATGCCAAGAATATACTTGTTATTGTTGACATAAATGATATGTGGTAATTGTTAATTTCGGTCAGTGACCCTTCACTATTATTGTCGAAAATTGGGCTCTGCCCTCAAATGACCCCCAAAACCGTACAACTGGTGGGTACCCAGACGACGGAAACGTCGTTAGATTTCCTTGACCGTCTTTTGTGTACTGCTTGGGTATATGACCCCTGTTAAGACAAACTCTCAATTTTAAAGTTTTGATGAAAATAAACAAAGGTTAATTAAAAGATTGTTAACTATGATTCTAAGTATATTGTTAATTTAACCTGTGCTTTTGAGTGTGTTAATTCAAAGATAGGTTTCAAAAGAATCAAAGAAAACAGCAGCAGAAGAACATTCTTCACATTCTGGAAAACGGAGAATGTTCGCCAGACTGTGACAGCATAAAGACTCAACTTTCTTCATCACTTAATTAAAGTTGTTGGCTCTAGAAGTTACATGAATATGATCACTACATGGCAGAGAACACATAGGATCTATTCAAATCAAAGAGGACATTCGAATTGCAAAAGAAAAAGACTCTCAAACAAGCTTGTCCAGACTGTTCTGGAAATGACTGTCAAGACTGTTAAAACAATCTTGAAGTCAAAGTCAGTTTCCAATATGGCCACAAAAACGTCCAGATTGATTATCAGCCTCCAAGGATACCTAAAGTACAAAAAGTCCAGAATGATCATCAATCTCCAGTCAGTTTTAAAAGCTTCAGTACAAGCTTCCTACATCAAGTTTTCATGATCGTTTTCAATGGTTCAAAGCTTCAGTTCAAACTAGCAATATTATCTCTTATCAGAAGCATTAGAGGATCATTAAATATTCAAGAAAGTTTGATTCAAAACGCAAAATACAGCTCAGCCTAAACAGAAAATAAAAAGAGTCAAAAGTGGATTACTTTTGATTAAAAGTAATGCCTCTGGTCAAGTCAGATAAAGGCATTAACAACGGTTATATTGGCCTTCATTAAATGCTCTCAAGCCTATAAAAGGAAGGCCACAGCTCAAGGAAAACTCAGAAGTTCAAGTGCTAACAAGTTTCTCCAAATCATTCACATTCACATACTTGAAATTCTGCAAATCATTTACAGAATCAGTTGTAGTTAAATTCTTCTTACTCTTATATATTCATACTGATTTATCTGTAAAAGAATCGAAATCTCAAACAAGAGTTGAGACATTTCAGATTCTAAACAATCTCATTATTATTGTAAAACTCAAACTATAAGAGTTTAATATAGTTTGAGGTAGATTGTAAGAAATCCTATCAAGACAGATAGGTGATTTGATTAATCTGATACCAGGTGGAATTAGATTAAGTTCTGTAAACAAAGATCAAGGTTGATCTAGGCTAGGTGCTGTAAAACCAAGAAGGTTCTTGTTTTAAACACTTAGTGGAAAATCTCACAATTGTGGGGACTGGACGTAGCCCAAGTTGGGTGAACCAAGATACATCTGTGTGTGGTATTTCTTATCTTTAATCTCCTTATCAAGTTTGATTGTTTTTAAGATTAAAATACAAAACCGTTTTTCTGTTTTACACACTAATCTGAACGTTCTCCGTTTTCTGATAAAACCAAGAACGTTCTCCATTTTTCTGCTTCCTTAACCAAGAACTTTCTTGAGTTTAAAACTGAAGTTTTTCAGGAAATTTTAAAAAGGGAGATTTACAATTCAAACCCCCCTTCCTTGTAAATCAATTTTGCTACTTCAACCCCTTCTCAAGTACGGCGACTTACACGGGGAGATTGGTGAAGACTTGCAGGATTGACGGGGCAGTGGCTTACATAGAGCACACTCACGCGAGGATTGATTTTCCGGTACCTTCCAAATTGATATTGGAGGAGTACGGATTTTTTGCGGACGCGAAGGATCCGACTGAAGAGGTTGAGACGGAGGCCACAGTAGGTGTGGTGACTCCTAACCCGGTAGCTGGAGGGGCTGTGCGTGAACCTGAGGCGGGAGAGAAGAATAAAGGACCGATGCTAGCAGTAGTTGATATTTCAGGTCCATTTAGGATAGTAGATGATTGTTTTGAGATTCCGGCACCGCCGAAGCGACCCAGATTCGGGATAGATCTGACCTCGAAGGAGACTGATCCTTCCCTGTATGATGAGGAGGAGGACGTCACATCGAGGCAAGCTGCGGAGTCAGACGAGACTTGTATGGGATGCGAAGGGAACCCTTGCTACTGTAGCTTTAGTGCATGATCAGTTTAGACTTGTTGTATAGGGTCTTGAGCTTGGGGAATGTAATTACGTATTTTGGGATTATTGTATATCTTTTCTGCACTCTCATACTGTTTTAGTGGGCCGCATGTCGGTTGTTTTTTTTGGATATGTTATGACACCGATTTTGTGATGTTTTATCTTTTATTATCTTGGAAGTATTAATTCCCAAAATTTAACTACTTAGTTATATGTATGATGAAATCATTTAATTATTCTTGTCATTGAGATTTAAGAGGTATTATTTTATGAAACGACTAAAATTTTTAAATTCATTTTAATTATCTCGAATTAATTTGAAAATTCTTTTATTTATTTATTTTGGTTTAAAAAAAAAATACACTCGCGCTGTTTAAAAACTCGGGGTGTTACAAAGATAAAACGTTAAAACTCATATGGTCCCTATCTTCCTATGGTGATATAAAACCTGTTTTGATATATGGGAGGAAAACATTGAACTTGGAAGAAATTGCTAACAAAATTATTTCTGAAAAAGTAAGATTGAAAAGTGGAGACAACACTTCATCAAACTCAGTGTTGGTTGCTAGAGGTAGATCGCGGAATGCAAGGACATGTGAAGAATAATTTTCCGGTACCTTCCAAATTGATATTGGAGGAGTACGGAGTTTTTGCGGACGCAAAGGATCCGACTGAAGAGGTTGAGACGGAGGCCATGGTAGGTGTGGTTGCTCCTAACCCGGTAGCTGGAGGGGCTGTGCGTGAACCCGAGGCGGGAGAGAAGAATAAAGGACCGATGCTAGCAGCATTTGATATTCCGGGTCCATCTAGGACAGTAGATGATTATTTTGAGATACCGGCACCGCCGAAGCGACCCAGATCGTGGATAGATCTGACCTCGGAGGAGACTGATCATTCCCTGTATGATGAGGAGGAGGACGTCACATCGAGGCAAGCTGCGGAGTCAGACGAGACTTGTATGGGATGCGAATTGAACCCTTGCTACTGTAGCTTTAGTGCATGATCAGTTTAGACTTGTTGTATAGGGTCTTGAGCTCAGGGAATGTAATTATGTATTTTGGGATTATTGCATATCTTTTCCGCTAATCTTTTCCGCACTCTGATACTGTTTTAGTGGGCCGCATGTCGGTTGTTTTTTTTTTAGATGTTATGACACCGACTTTGTGATGTTTTATCTTTTATTATTTTGGAAGTATTAATTCCCAAAATTTAACTACTTAGTTATATGTATGATGAAATCATTTAATTATTCTTGTCATTGAGATTTAAGAGGTATTATTTTATAAAACGACTAAAATTTTTAAATTCTTTTTAATTATCTCGAATTAATTCGAAAATTCTTTTATTTATTTATTTTGGTCTATCATCTTCCATAGTTCAGGATCTTGAGATATGACAAAACTTCTCATTCTATCATTCCAATACTCAAACCTTTCTCCATCAAACAGTGGTGGTCTGTTGATGTTGCCTCCCAATTCTTCTCTGGATTCTGCCATGTTGAACCCCTTGGACCTTTCCTCAAACACTGTTAAGTGCTCAGCCTTGAGACCGAGCTCTGATGCCAATTGAAGGTGCAAACACAAGAAGGGGGGTTGAATTGTGTTTGACTTAACTTGAATACTTTTCAGTTTTTATACTGGTTCACCGTTAACGAGGCTACGTCCAGTCCCTTCACCTTGAAGGATTTCACTAATTCAAACCTTGAATTACAACCTTTATACTGACCCTCCAAGTCAGTCTTCTCAAACAGTCTAACAATCCTAGACTTCTTTGAGGAATGCAGCTCCTGTCTTCAGCCAATCTGACAATCCCAGATTGTAGAAGAAATCACACCACTATGAATCTAATTGCCAAGTAACCTGCTACCCCTTCTGACTCCCTCTGATTGTAGACTCTACTTCAACAACTTAGATTTCACACACAACACTATGAATCTAATTGCCAAGTAACCTGCTACCCCTTCTGACTCCCTCAGAATGTAGACTCTACTTCAAGAACTTAGATTTGACACAGTGGAAGGAAAATAACACGAGTACTTGCTTCTTGAAAGCTGGAACTCACAATTGACCTCTCTGAAAATTTGAGTGTTTGCTTTGGAAGTGTATGACTCTTTTTTGATTTTCGATTCTTAAGTATTCTGCATTGAGCCTCCTTTTATAGATGTAGATTAGGGCCTATTCCAATGCTTAAATTCGAGCTGAATCTTGCTGGATTCTCTTGCAAAAATAACTTGACCAATTGGGCTTCATTTAAATAAAAAACATATCTTCAGATTTGTTTCAAAAATAACTGGCCAATCAAATCTTTTATTTGTTCCCGCCACAGCTCCTGAATTCCACACTACTCCACATTTATTTTTGTAACAAATCTTTTTAATACTTTGATTAAAATAACTTAAGATCTTCACCGTTAATCCTCATGATTAAATCTGGACCATTAGATTCTTCTGCGCCAGTCCACATCTGGACCAAATAAATTGATATTATGTGATCCTCTGAATTCGGCCATCCATGTACCACACTTCCTAACCCTCTGATCTTCTGATTTCGGCCATCCAAGACTTGCACCTGATATGCTATAATCCTCTGAACTCGGCCTTTGCTGGACTACACATCCTGTCCCTCTGATTTCGGCCAACACTGGGCCATGGTCGGATCTTCTGACCTGGGCCATCACTGGGCCAAATAATTTATTTTGAACCATTAAACTGAATATTTTTCCTCTGATCTGGAAAAATTCTGGACTTGGTCTGGAGTGAATTTAAATTAACTTGAGAAAAAAATATTTTAGTCTGGACATTTTACCTTTGATTTTGGACCAGGTCTGGATTGATTCTGGAATTCATTTCTTCTGGTCTGGACTTAGTTTCATGCCCTGAATCATGCTATTTTATGGTCTGGGTCAGATCTGGATTGATTCTCTTGTTCTGGACCCATTAACTTATCTTCTGATTGAGTCTGGAACAAGGCTGGGCTGTTTTAATTTCTCACTGCCAGGCCATCTTCTGGTCAGAATAACTTCTGGAATAAATATGATATTTGATTCCTCTTGGTCTGGAACAACTCTCCTTCTGGCAGGCTTTCCTTTGGTATGATCCATGTTTCCTTCTGATTTTTCTTCCTCCTGATATGGACCATCAAAGATATCTTCTGGTGATGTTTTTGACATCCTGGAATATCTTCTGGTAATTCCAGAATTCATTTTCTGGAATCCTTTGATCTTCTGCTTCTAATTTCTTCAGTTTCTGGTGGCATTTAAATTAATAATTCAAGGTACAAAATAAGATTACATTGAGTGCTTTTGTAAACATCAAAATCCTAAGTCTTAGAACCAACTTGGTTCCAACACCTTCCTCACTGCATGCGCCAATCTTCTTCTTTCTTTCCCCATTCTGTTTTGTGTTGGTGGTAACAAAAGAGCATCCTCAAACTGTTGTTTCATGTTGTTATAAATGATGAAAATGCATGTTGTTGATGTTTTTGATGATCTGTGTTGCTTCTGTTTTGGTTGGTACATCAATGATGTTTTGGTTGTGTGTGGATACTGGAAAGTGCTTTGCATGTCATTTTGGGGATGATCAAAATGCATGTGTTTGGAAACGGCTGTACTGTTCTATGACTGTTTAGAGGATAAGATTGTTTTCTGCTGTGTTGTTAACATTCTGGTGTTGATGGTGGTTTTCAAAAGAAAAGGATTTTAAAATGGGTGGTGGTCTTCTGGAAATTTTGATGGATAATTGTTATGAGTTATGTGTGTGTTAAAAATAGTGATGTTGTTGATACAGAAACTGCCTTGCATGTAGTTATGGATGATGGAAATGCATGTTGTTTAGCTGTTCTATGTTGTTTCTGTCTTGGTTGATGTCTTGTCGCATGTTTGTGAGTTGTTGTTGTTGTGTTGATGAGTAGAATCATCTATATGTGCTGAGAATGTTTTGGTCTTTTTGTGGTTAAAGAAGTTGTGATTATGTTTTGGTGTTTGCGTTGGTTTTTCAAAGAAAAGAGTTTGAAAAGTGTTGAAGTTTTTTGGAAAATCTCACTGTTTTCGAAAGTGTATTCAAATATGGCACTGGTGTATTCGAATACATTCCTGCAACATCCCTGTTTTACTAAAATTTTGAACTTGTATTCGAATACGACCCTCTATATTCGAATACAGATAAGTGATTTTTGATTCTGACTTAGCATCTGTATTCGACTACGACCCTGTCGTATTTGAATACAGGATTGCAATTTTTGCCACTGTATTCGCATCTGTATTCGACTACGACCCTGTTGTATTTGAATACAAATTTGTTGTTTTTGCCACTGACTTAGCACCTGTATTCGGCTACGACAACCTCGTATTCGAATACAGAATGCTGATTTTTCACTGTTTTAGCTTCTGTATTCGAATACAAGGAAGCTGTATTCGAATACAGATTGTTTTTTTTTTTTTAAAATTCCAGTTTTAAACATTGGTTTATGTACTTAAAGAGTTTGGGAAACATTGGGAAGGCTTGTGATGAATTAAATGGAATTTTTGAGATGGTTTGAGATGATGATGGTGAGGTTCTTGAGATTCTTTGTTGATGTGGTGTTAATGAAGTTGTTGAGATGGTTTGAGGTGGTGATGGAGTGGCTGGATTTTTTTTTAGCTGGTATTTGCATACTGTTTTCAGTGAGGAGAAAACATAGAATGTCCATGCATTTCATAGTTAAGGGGTGACCTCGATGGGCCACAGAGTTGATGCGATGACTGTGATGGGCCGCGAAGTTAACTAGTAACCGTGATGGGCTAAGAAATGGCCGCGTGTTCGAGGTGGTCCATTCTATCCGTGCGAGGATTTAACTTTTGTATGTTTTGACCTGTGATAGGCTAACATACGTAAAACATGCTGGTATGTGAGCGACTGCACGTGTGCTGGTCTGTGAGAGACTGTACTGGTGCTGGTCCGTGAGAGACTGCACTCTAGTAATGTTTGGCCTATGAGAGGCTAACATGGGTAAATCGTGCTGGTCCGTGAGAGACTGCACCTTGATAATTCCAAGAGTTGTGTACATTGGCATATACATATTGCATTGGGATGATCGACCGGTGAGTCATGATTGGATATGATGTTGATGGGTGTAAATCGT
This sequence comes from Cicer cuneatum, assembly GCA_037974295.1. NCBI lineage: Eukaryota > Viridiplantae > Streptophyta > Magnoliopsida > Fabales > Fabaceae > Cicer > Cicer cuneatum. The sequence continues at coordinate 5,341,397 of JBBPBO010000003.1, read as the reverse complement.
TGTGTGCAAGTAACTTATGAACTCTAAGTGCTGAATGTGTTGTTGTGTTTTGTTGAATGTATTTGTACTTGCAACATGACTTATATGTTAAACTGTTTGTGTTTTCCAAAAATGTCAATGTCATACATTTTAATTAGTGAGCATATTTATTCATTCTTGTTGACATAAACATTGGAACATGCCAAGAATATACTTGTTATTGTTGACATAAATGATATGTGGTAATTGTTAATTTCGGTCAGTGACCCTTCACTATTATTGTCGAAAATTGGGCTCTGCCCTCAAATGACCCCCAAAACCGTACAACTGGTGGGTACCCAGACGACGGAAACGTCGTTAGATTTCCTTGACCGTCTTTTGTGTACTGCTTGGGTATATGACCCCTGTTAAGACAAACTCTCAATTTTAAAGTTTTGATGAAAATAAACAAAGGTTAATTAAAAGATTGTTAACTATGATTCTAAGTATATTGTTAATTTAACCTGTGCTTTTGAGTGTGTTAATTCAAAGATAGGTTTCAAAAGAATCAAAGAAAACAGCAGCAGAAGAACATTCTTCACATTCTGGAAAACGGAGAATGTTCGCCAGACTGTGACAGCATAAAGACTCAACTTTCTTCATCACTTAATTAAAGTTGTTGGCTCTAGAAGTTACATGAATATGATCACTACATGGCAGAGAACACATAGGATCTATTCAAATCAAAGAGGACATTCGAATTGCAAAAGAAAAAGACTCTCAAACAAGCTTGTCCAGACTGTTCTGGAAATGACTGTCAAGACTGTTAAAACAATCTTGAAGTCAAAGTCAGTTTCCAATATGGCCACAAAAACGTCCAGATTGATTATCAGCCTCCAAGGATACCTAAAGTACAAAAAGTCCAGAATGATCATCAATCTCCAGTCAGTTTTAAAAGCTTCAGTACAAGCTTCCTACATCAAGTTTTCATGATCGTTTTCAATGGTTCAAAGCTTCAGTTCAAACTAGCAATATTATCTCTTATCAGAAGCATTAGAGGATCATTAAATATTCAAGAAAGTTTGATTCAAAACGCAAAATACAGCTCAGCCTAAACAGAAAATAAAAAGAGTCAAAAGTGGATTACTTTTGATTAAAAGTAATGCCTCTGGTCAAGTCAGATAAAGGCATTAACAACGGTTATATTGGCCTTCATTAAATGCTCTCAAGCCTATAAAAGGAAGGCCACAGCTCAAGGAAAACTCAGAAGTTCAAGTGCTAACAAGTTTCTCCAAATCATTCACATTCACATACTTGAAATTCTGCAAATCATTTACAGAATCAGTTGTAGTTAAATTCTTCTTACTCTTATATATTCATACTGATTTATCTGTAAAAGAATCGAAATCTCAAACAAGAGTTGAGACATTTCAGATTCTAAACAATCTCATTATTATTGTAAAACTCAAACTATAAGAGTTTAATATAGTTTGAGGTAGATTGTAAGAAATCCTATCAAGACAGATAGGTGATTTGATTAATCTGATACCAGGTGGAATTAGATTAAGTTCTGTAAACAAAGATCAAGGTTGATCTAGGCTAGGTGCTGTAAAACCAAGAAGGTTCTTGTTTTAAACACTTAGTGGAAAATCTCACAATTGTGGGGACTGGACGTAGCCCAAGTTGGGTGAACCAAGATACATCTGTGTGTGGTATTTCTTATCTTTAATCTCCTTATCAAGTTTGATTGTTTTTAAGATTAAAATACAAAACCGTTTTTCTGTTTTACACACTAATCTGAACGTTCTCCGTTTTCTGATAAAACCAAGAACGTTCTCCATTTTTCTGCTTCCTTAACCAAGAACTTTCTTGAGTTTAAAACTGAAGTTTTTCAGGAAATTTTAAAAAGGGAGATTTACAATTCAAACCCCCCTTCCTTGTAAATCAATTTTGCTACTTCAACCCCTTCTCAAGTACGGCGACTTACACGGGGAGATTGGTGAAGACTTGCAGGATTGACGGGGCAGTGGCTTACATAGAGCACACTCACGCGAGGATTGATTTTCCGGTACCTTCCAAATTGATATTGGAGGAGTACGGATTTTTTGCGGACGCGAAGGATCCGACTGAAGAGGTTGAGACGGAGGCCACAGTAGGTGTGGTGACTCCTAACCCGGTAGCTGGAGGGGCTGTGCGTGAACCCGAGGCGGGAGAGAAGAATAAAGGACCGATGCTAGCAGTAGTTGATATTTCAGGTCCATTTAGGATAGTAGATGATTGTTTTGAGATTCCGGCACCGCCGAAGCGACCCAGATTCGGGATAGATCTGACCTCGAAGGAGACTGATCCTTCCCTGTATGATGAGGAGGAGGACGTCACATCGAGGCAAGCTGCGGAGTCAGACGAGACTTGTATGGGATGCGAAGGGAACCCTTGCTACTGTAGCTTTAGTGCATGATCAGTTTAGACTTGTTGTATAGGGTCTTGAGCTTGGGGAATGTAATTACGTATTTTGGGATTATTGTATATCTTTTCTGCACTCTCATACTGTTTTAGTGGGCCGCATGTCGGTTGTTTTTTTTGGATATGTTATGACACCGATTTTGTGATGTTTTATCTTTTATTATCTTGGAAGTATTAATTCCCAAAATTTAACTACTTAGTTATATGTATGATGAAATCATTTAATTATTCTTGTCATTGAGATTTAAGAGGTATTATTTTATGAAACGACTAAAATTTTTAAATTCATTTTAATTATCTCGAATTAATTTGAAAATTCTTTTATTTATTTATTTTGGTTTAAAAAAAAAATACACTCGCGCTGTTTAAAAACTCGGGGTGTTACAAAGATAAAACGTTAAAACTCATATGGTCCCTATCTTCCTATGGTGATATAAAACCTGTTTTGATATATGGGAGGAAAACATTGAACTTGGAAGAAATTGCTAACAAAATTATTTCTGAAAAAGTAAGATTGAAAAGTGGAGACAACACTTCATCAAACTCAGTGTTGGTTGCTAGAGGTAGATCGCGGAATGCAAGGACATGTGAAGAATAATTTTCCGGTACCTTCCAAATTGATATTGGAGGAGTACGGAGTTTTTGCGGACGCAAAGGATCCGACTGAAGAGGTTGAGACGGAGGCCATGGTAGGTGTGGTTGCTCCTAACCCGGTAGCTGGAGGGGCTGTGCGTGAACCCGAGGCGGGAGAGAAGAATAAAGGACCGATGCTAGCAGCATTTGATATTCCGGGTCCATCTAGGACAGTAGATGATTATTTTGAGATACCGGCACCGCCGAAGCGACCCAGATCGTGGATAGATCTGACCTCGGAGGAGACTGATCATTCCCTGTATGATGAGGAGGAGGACGTCACATCGAGGCAAGCTGCGGAGTCAGACGAGACTTGTATGGGATGCGAATTGAACCCTTGCTACTGTAGCTTTAGTGCATGATCAGTTTAGACTTGTTGTATAGGGTCTTGAGCTCAGGGAATGTAATTATGTATTTTGGGATTATTGCATATCTTTTCCGCTAATCTTTTCCGCACTCTGATACTGTTTTAGTGGGCCGCATGTCGGTTGTTTTTTTTTTAGATGTTATGACACCGACTTTGTGATGTTTTATCTTTTATTATTTTGGAAGTATTAATTCCCAAAATTTAACTACTTAGTTATATGTATGATGAAATCATTTAATTATTCTTGTCATTGAGATTTAAGAGGTATTATTTTATAAAACGACTAAAATTTTTAAATTCTTTTTAATTATCTCGAATTAATTCGAAAATTCTTTTATTTATTTATTTTGGTCTATCATCTTCCATAGTTCAGGATCTTGAGATATGACAAAACTTCTCATTCTATCATTCCAATACTCAAACCTTTCTCCATCAAACAGTGGTGGTCTGTTGATGTTGCCTCCCAATTCTTCTCTGGATTCTGCCATGTTGAACCCCTTGGACCTTTCCTCAAACACTGTTAAGTGCTCAGCCTTGAGACCGAGCTCTGATGCCAATTGAAGGTGCAAACACAAGAAGGGGGGTTGAATTGTGTTTGACTTAACTTGAATACTTTTCAGTTTTTATACTGGTTCACCGTTAACGAGGCTACGTCCAGTCCCTTCACCTTGAAGGATTTCACTAATTCAAACCTTGAATTACAACCTTTATACTGACCCTCCAAGTCAGTCTTCTCAAACAGTCTAACAATCCTAGACTTCTTTGAGGAATGCAGCTCCTGTCTTCAGCCAATCTGACAATCCCAGATTGTAGAAGAAATCACACCACTATGAATCTAATTGCCAAGTAACCTGCTACCCCTTCTGACTCCCTCTGATTGTAGACTCTACTTCAACAACTTAGATTTCACACACAACACTATGAATCTAATTGCCAAGTAACCTGCTACCCCTTCTGACTCCCTCAGAATGTAGACTCTACTTCAAGAACTTAGATTTGACACAGTGGAAGGAAAATAACACGAGTACTTGCTTCTTGAAAGCTGGAACTCACAATTGACCTCTCTGAAAATTTGAGTGTTTGCTTTGGAAGTGTATGACTCTTTTTTGATTTTCGATTCTTAAGTATTCTGCATTGAGCCTCCTTTTATAGATGTAGATTAGGGCCTATTCCAATGCTTAAATTCGAGCTGAATCTTGCTGGATTCTCTTGCAAAAATAACTTGACCAATTGGGCTTCATTTAAATAAAAAACATATCTTCAGATTTGTTTCAAAAATAACTGGCCAATCAAATCTTTTATTTGTTCCCGCCACAGCTCCTGAATTCCACACTACTCCACATTTATTTTTGTAACAAATCTTTTTAATACTTTGATTAAAATAACTTAAGATCTTCACCGTTAATCCTCATGATTAAATCTGGACCATTAGATTCTTCTGCGCCAGTCCACATCTGGACCAAATAAATTGATATTATGTGATCCTCTGAATTCGGCCATCCATGTACCACACTTCCTAACCCTCTGATCTTCTGATTTCGGCCATCCAAGACTTGCACCTGATATGCTATAATCCTCTGAACTCGGCCTTTGCTGGACTACACATCCTGTCCCTCTGATTTCGGCCAACACTGGGCCATGGTCGGATCTTCTGACCTGGGCCATCACTGGGCCAAATAATTTATTTTGAACCATTAAACTGAATATTTTTCCTCTGATCTGGAAAAATTCTGGACTTGGTCTGGAGTGAATTTAAATTAACTTGAGAAAAAAATATTTTAGTCTGGACATTTTACCTTTGATTTTGGACCAGGTCTGGATTGATTCTGGAATTCATTTCTTCTGGTCTGGACTTAGTTTCATGCCCTGAATCATGCTATTTTATGGTCTGGGTCAGATCTGGATTGATTCTCTTGTTCTGGACCCATTAACTTATCTTCTGATTGAGTCTGGAACAAGGCTGGGCTGTTTTAATTTCTCACTGCCAGGCCATCTTCTGGTCAGAATAACTTCTGGAATAAATATGATATTTGATTCCTCTTGGTCTGGAACAACTCTCCTTCTGGCAGGCTTTCCTTTGGTATGATCCATGTTTCCTTCTGATTTTTCTTCCTCCTGATATGGACCATCAAAGATATCTTCTGGTGATGTTTTTGACATCCTGGAATATCTTCTGGTAATTCCAGAATTCATTTTCTGGAATCCTTTGATCTTCTGCTTCTAATTTCTTCAGTTTCTGGTGGCATTTAAATTAATAATTCAAGGTACAAAATAAGATTACATTGAGTGCTTTTGTAAACATCAAAATCCTAAGTCTTAGAACCAACTTGGTTCCAACACCTTCCTCACTGCATGCGCCAATCTTCTTCTTTCTTTCCCCATTCTGTTTTGTGTTGGTGGTAACAAAAGAGCATCCTCAAACTGTTGTTTCATGTTGTTATAAATGATGAAAATGCATGTTGTTGATGTTTTTGATGATCTGTGTTGCTTCTGTTTTGGTTGGTACATCAATGATGTTTTGGTTGTGTGTGGATACTGGAAAGTGCTTTGCATGTCATTTTGGGGATGATCAAAATGCATGTGTTTGGAAACGGCTGTACTGTTCTATGACTGTTTAGAGGATAAGATTGTTTTCTGCTGTGTTGTTAACATTCTGGTGTTGATGGTGGTTTTCAAAAGAAAAGGATTTTAAAATGGGTGGTGGTCTTCTGGAAATTTTGATGGATAATTGTTATGAGTTATGTGTGTGTTAAAAATAGTGATGTTGTTGATACAGAAACTGCCTTGCATGTAGTTATGGATGATGGAAATGCATGTTGTTTAGCTGTTCTATGTTGTTTCTGTCTTGGTTGATGTCTTGTCGCATGTTTGTGAGTTGTTGTTGTTGTGTTGATGAGTAGAATCATCTATATGTGCTGAGAATGTTTTGGTCTTTTTGTGGTTAAAGAAGTTGTGATTATGTTTTGGTGTTTGCGTTGGTTTTTCAAAGAAAAGAGTTTGAAAAGTGTTGAAGTTTTTTGGAAAATCTCACTGTTTTCGAAAGTGTATTCAAATATGGCACTGGTGTATTCGAATACATTCCTGCAACATCCCTGTTTTACTAAAATTTTGAACTTGTATTCGAATACGACCCTCTATATTCGAATACAGATAAGTGATTTTTGATTCTGACTTAGCATCTGTATTCGACTACGACCCTGTCGTATTTGAATACAGGATTGCAATTTTTGCCACTGTATTCGCATCTGTATTCGACTACGACCCTGTTGTATTTGAATACAAATTTGTTGTTTTTGCCACTGACTTAGCACCTGTATTCGGCTACGACAACCTCGTATTCGAATACAGAATGCTGATTTTTCACTGTTTTAGCTTCTGTATTCGAATACAAGGAAGCTGTATTCGAATACAGATTGTTTTTTTTTTTTTAAAATTCCAGTTTTAAACATTGGTTTATGTACTTAAAGAGTTTGGGAAACATTGGGAAGGCTTGTGATGAATTAAATGGAATTTTTGAGATGGTTTGAGATGATGATGGTGAGGTTCTTGAGATTCTTTGTTGATGTGGTGTTAATGAAGTTGTTGAGATGGTTTGAGGTGGTGATGGAGTGGCTGGATTTTTTTTTAGCTGGTATTTGCATACTGTTTTCAGTGAGGAGAAAACATAGAATGTCCATGCATTTCATAGTTAAGGGGTGACCTCGATGGGCCACAGAGTTGATGCGATGACTGTGATGGGCCGCGAAGTTAACTAGTAACCGTGATGGGCTAAGAAATGGCCGCGTGTTCGAGGTGGTCCATTCTATCCGTGCGAGGATTTAACTTTTGTATGTTTTGACCTGTGATAGGCTAACATACGTAAAACATGCTGGTATGTGAGCGACTGCACGTGTGCTGGTCTGTGAGAGACTGTACTGGTGCTGGTCCGTGAGAGACTGCACTCTAGTAATGTTTGGCCTATGAGAGGCTAACATGGGTAAATCGTGCTGGTCCGTGAGAGACTGCACCTTGATAATTCCAAGAGTTGTGTACATTGGCATATACATATTGCATTGGGATGATCGACCGGTGAGTCATGATTGGATATGATGTTGATGGGTGTAAATCGTTGTGTGCAAGTAACTTATGAACTCTAAGTGCTGAATGTGTTGTTGTGTTTTGTTGAATGTATTTGTACTTGCAACATGACTTATATGTTAAACTGTTTGTGTTTTCCAAAAATGTCAATGTCATACATTTTAATTAGTGAGCATATTTATTCATTCTTGTTGACATAAACATTGGAACATGCCAAGAATATACTTGTTATTGTTGACATAAATGATATGTGGTAATTGTTAATTTCGGTCAGTGACCCTTCACTATTATTGTCGAAAATTGGGCTCTGCCCTCAAATGACCCCCAAAACCGTACAACTGGTGGGTACCCAGACGACGGAAACGTCGTTAGATTTCCTTGACCGTCTTTTGTGTACTGCTTGGGTATATGACCCCTGTTAAGACAAACTCTCAATTTTAAAGTTTTGATGAAAATAAACAAAGGTTAATTAAAAGATTGTTAACTATGATTCTAAGTATATTGTTAATTTAACCTGTGCTTTTGAGTGTGTTAATTCAAAGATAGGTTTCAAAAGAATCAAAGAAAACAGCAGCAGAAGAACATTCTTCACATTCTGGAAAACGGAGAATGTTCGCCAGACTGTGACAGCATAAAGACTCAACTTTCTTCATCACTTAATTAAAGTTGTTGGCTCTAGAAGTTACATGAATATGATCACTACATGGCAGAGAACACATAGGATCTATTCAAATCAAAGAGGACATTCGAATTGCAAAAGAAAAAGACTCTCAAACAAGCTTGTCCAGACTGTTCTGGAAATGACTGTCAAGACTGTTAAAACAATCTTGAAGTCAAAGTCAGTTTCCAATATGGCCACAAAAACGTCCAGATTGATTATCAGCCTCCAAGGATACCTAAAGTACAAAAAGTCCAGAATGATCATCAATCTCCAGTCAGTTTTAAAAGCTTCAGTACAAGCTTCCTACATCAAGTTTTCATGATCGTTTTCAATGGTTCAAAGCTTCAGTTCAAACTAGCAATATTATCTCTTATCAGAAGCATTAGAGGATCATTAAATATTCAAGAAAGTTTGATTCAAAACGCAAAATACAGCTCAGCCTAAACAGAAAATAAAAAGAGTCAAAAGTGGATTACTTTTGATTAAAAGTAATGCCTCTGGTCAAGTCAGATAAAGGCATTAACAACGGTTATATTGGCCTTCATTAAATGCTCTCAAGCCTATAAAAGGAAGGCCACAGCTCAAGGAAAACTCAGAAGTTCAAGTGCTAACAAGTTTCTCCAAATCATTCACATTCACATACTTGAAATTCTGCAAATCATTTACAGAATCAGTTGTAGTTAAATTCTTCTTACTCTTATATATTCATACTGATTTATCTGTAAAAGAATCGAAATCTCAAACAAGAGTTGAGACATTTCAGATTCTAAACAATCTCATTATTATTGTAAAACTCAAACTATAAGAGTTTAATATAGTTTGAGGTAGATTGTAAGAAATCCTATCAAGACAGATAGGTGATTTGATTAATCTGATACCAGGTGGAATTAGATTAAGTTCTGTAAACAAAGATCAAGGTTGATCTAGGCTAGGTGCTGTAAAACCAAGAAGGTTCTTGTTTTAAACACTTAGTGGAAAATCTCACAATTGTGGGGACTGGACGTAGCCCAAGTTGGGTGAACTAGGATACATCTGTGTGTGGTATTTCTTATTTTTAATCTCCTTATCAAGTTTGATTGTTTTTAAGATTAAAATACAAAACCGTTTTTCTGTTTTACACACTAATCTGAACGTTCTCCGTTTTCTGATAAAACCAAGAACGTTCTCCATTTTTCTGCTTCCTTAACCAAGAACTTTCTTGAGTTTAAAACTGAAGTTTTTCAGGAAATTTTAAAAAGGGAGATTTACAATTCAAACCCCCCTTCCTTGTAAATCAATTTTGCTACTTCAACCCCTTCTCAAGTACGGCGACTTACACGGGGAGATTGGTGAAGACTTGCAGGATTGACGGGGCAGTGGCTTACATAGAGCACACTCACGCGAGGATTGATTTTCCGGTACCTTCCAAATTGATATTGGAGGAGTACGGATTTTTTGCGGACGCGAAGGATCCGACTGAAGAGGTTGAGACGGAGGCCACAGTAGGTGTGGTGACTCCTAACCCGGTAGCTGGAGGGGCTGTGCGTGAACCCGAGGCGGGAGAGAAGAATAAAGGACCGATGCTAGCAGTAGTTGATATTTCAGGTCCATTTAGGATAGTAGATGATTGTTTTGAGATTCCGGCACCGCCGAAGCGACCCAGATTCGGGATAGATCTGACCTCGAAGGAGACTGATCCTTCCCTGTATGATGAGGAGGAGGACGTCACATCGAGGCAAGCTGCGGAGTCAGACGAGACTTGTATGGGATGCGAAGGGAACCCTTGCTACTGTAGCTTTAGTGCATGATCAGTTTAGACTTGTTGTATAGGGTCTTGAGCTTGGGGAATGTAATTACGTATTTTGGGATTATTGTATATCTTTTCTGCACTCTCATACTGTTTTAGTGGGCCGCATGTCGGTTGTTTTTTTTGGATATGTTATGACACCGATTTTGTGATGTTTTATCTTTTATTATCTTGGAAGTATTAATTCCCAAAATTTAACTACTTAGTTATATGTATGATGAAATCATTTAATTATTCTTGTCATTGAGATTTAAGAGGTATTATTTTATGAAACGACTAAAATTTTTAAATTCATTTTAATTATCTCGAATTAATTTGAAAATTCTTTTATTTATTTATTTTGGTTTAAAAAAAAAATACACTCGCGCTGTTTAAAAACTCGGGGTGTTACAAAGATAAAACGTTAAAACTCATATGGTCCCTATCTTCCTATGGTGATATAAAACCTGTTTTGATATATGGGAGGAAAACATTGAACTTGGAAGAAATTGCTAACAAAATTATTTCTGAAAAAGTAAGATTGAAAAGTGGAGACAACACTTCATCAAACTCAGTGTTGGTTGCTAGAGGTAGATCGCGGAATGCAAGGACATGTGAAGAATAATTTTCCGGTACCTTCCAAATTGATATTGGAGGAGTACGGAGTTTTTGCGGACGCAAAGGATCCGACTGAAGAGGTTGAGACGGAGGCCATGGTAGGTGTGGTTGCTCCTAACCCGGTAGCTGGAGGGGCTGTGCGTGAACCCGAGGCGGGAGAGAAGAATAAAGGACCGATGCTAGCAGCATTTGATATTCCGGGTCCATCTAGGACAGTAGATGATTATTTTGAGATACCGGCACCGCCGAAGCGACCCAGATCGTGGATAGATCTGACCTCGGAGGAGACTGATCATTCCCTGTATGATGAGGAGGAGGACGTCACATCGAGGCAAGCTGCGGAGTCAGACGAGACTTGTATGGGATGCGAATTGAACCCTTGCTACTGTAGCTTTAGTGCATGATCAGTTTAGACTTGTTGTATAGGGTCTTGAGCTCAGGGAATGTAATTATGTATTTTGGGATTATTGCATATCTTTTCCGCTAATCTTTTCCGCACTCTGATACTGTTTTAGTGGGCCGCATGTCGGTTGTTTTTTTTTTAGATGTTATGACACCGACTTTGTGATGTTTTATCTTTTATTATCTTGGAAGTATTAATTCCCAAAATTTAACTACTTAGTTATATGTATGATGAAATCATTTAATTATTCTTGTCATTGAGATTTAAGAGGTATTATTTTATAAAACGACTAAAATTTTTAAATTCTTTTTAATTATCTCGAATTAATTCGAAAATTCTTTTATTTATTTATTTTGGTTTAAAAAAAATACACTTGCGCTGTTTAAAAACTCGGGGTGTTACAAAGATAAAACGTTAAGACTCATATGGTCCCTATCTTCCTATGGTGATATAAAACCTGTTTTGATATATGGGAGGAAAACTTTGAACTTGGAAGAAATTGACAACAAAATTATTTCTGAAAAAGTAAGATTGAAAAGTGGAGATAATACTTCATCAAACTCAATGTTGGTTGCTAGAGGTAGATCGCGGAATGCATGGACATGTGAAGAATAATTGTCCTGGTGGAGAAATATCACATAAGAGCTTTGAGTCGAATTGTAGCAATGTCTCTCTCACAATGAGAGATGATGATATTCTCTAAAAATGAGAAGTGTTCTCATGGCATTTTCGTGCTGCCATGGAAAATGATGAATTATTACTAGTGGATTTGCACATGGACATTTGTTGACATTGATCAACGGTGTGATGTGAGATTATGTCAAGAACTTTCGGAGAAAGCCAACATGGAAGTTGTTGCACTATATTTTTTGTAAAGTGTGGTTATATTGAATTTGTGGGGTGTTTTAAAAAAATCTATATGTTATAACAATTTTGATATAGTTTTATTATCTGGTTTTGAGTTTATACAGTATATTCTTGTGTTTTGATTGTGTTGTTCAAATGTTTTTGTGTTGTTTTTCCCGACAAGACAAAAGTTTGTTCATGAATTTTCTTTCCTTTTGTTTTTGGTGTATTTGCATTTTTATTTTAATAATATTTAAATAGTTTAATTGTTATACAGTGTAAAAAAATTTACACTGCACATCACAATTATTCATAGACATAACTTTAGAAATAATTATAGAAAAAATCAAATATCTCAAATGATTGTGATTGAGTTAAAATATAAAAACTTTTTACATCTGAAAATATATATGAATACAATTTAGTTTTCTTAATAATCGCTAAAAAATGTTTATCCCTATATTTATTAATTCACATAACTATCCAGTTGAAATGTTTTTATTTTATAATCTTAAAACCAATTTAATATTAGAAATAGAGCACAATTTCATTTTTTTATAAAAAAAAAAAAATACAATTTCAATAACTAACAAATAGAAAAACAGGAGAAATTTCAGGAGGTGAAGATGAAATTCCTTAGGAATATTTGTAAAATAATTATTAAAATTATTTTAATTAATAATATTTTGTCTTTCTTCAAATTGCTGAACTCTTATAAAATTTTCTAGCTGATAGCTAAGGCACTACATCAAGAAAATACCATAGCTTTAAAATAAAAAAATTCAAACACAAACATTGTGGAAATTTAGGTTATGTCTTCAAATGGTTGCAATCTAATGATACGTATTCTTAGAGTTGATAAGGATAACTTCATTTCATGTTTTTGTCGATAATCTAATTTTAAGATTCTATAAATTTAGAATAAAATATTAAAAATTTACAAATAATAAAATTGGTAAAAACACTTTTACGAATTAATCAACCAAATCTCTTATAATGTTGACACAAACAGTTACAAGACTTTAAAGAGAAATTGATAATTCACTAAAATATCATATGCAAGAACCATTAAAAAAAATATTGAGATAAATTAATTCGTAAAAAGCCAAAAATGAGGAATATTTATTAAAAATGTACAGATCTTTTAATATTAATGAATACAAAAACAAAAGTTGAATGTAAAAGAAAAAGAATTAGAAAAAGAATTAAGATGAACTAATTATTAGAAGTTTAATTTGCTAGGTGATAATTGAGATTAGGATGGTGATGACTTTTATCTTTTTGATTCCTCAACATATTTTCCGCTTAACAAAAAAAGTTGCTTTTCTCTCTTGAAAATATTGTATTCTCTCTTTTTTTGAAATTCAACTAAACGAGGAAGATATTAAAGCTTGAGCTTTTAATGTTCTAGTAACGGTTTCTATAAACATCATATATGACCTTTTAATTAATTATACAAATATAACTAATTATTATTTATAATTGTGCTCAACTATTAGTCAAATAATAATGATTGAGTTTATCAATGAGAAGAGAATGAGAAGAGAGGTAATATATTCATCAACGCCTCCTTGGCCGTCGCTATTTGATTTTATCACGACACAATCACTCTAATCTATTATACTTATGTGAATGCATACACATAAGACGTAACAAATCTTCAATACATTATATAATCTATTATGTAATCTATATATGTGATTATATACATCATAAAAAATTAACATCATGGTCAACAAACTCTAATAATTAGTTCCTATTAGTTATTAAGCTTAATTAACACCTATTTTTTCATCTTTAATTAATCATTATCTATCAAAATCTAATTATTATTAAGTCTCTTTTGTTCACCTAATCAATTAATCTAGCTTTCTTAATTGGTTATCTAACTCTCTAATCAATTATTAAATTCATAGAATCGATTGTTACTTAACTTAACTAATTTAACTATTTTTTATAAAATTTTAATTGATTATTTACCCTTAATAATAGATTAAGTATCAACTAATCCATTAGCTCTTCAAATTAGTCAAATTAATTGATTAACACCATTAAAACCATCATAGTTAATCACTTAGGATAAATTTTTAATTTTTACTAATCATCTAACTAATTAATCTCACCACCTGATTGATTAAGTTATCCGACACGATTTTATTAAATGGATGTACCTATTTGAATGTAATTTAATCTCTTCTGTATGAATAATTAAAGTGAGAGTATAATCAAAAATTGTTCCCATAAAAACACTAAAAATTGCTTATATTTAGGAAAAAAATATTTTTTTTTCTCAAAACTAAAATTGAAGACATAAATACTACTTATATAATATTATTTGATTTCATAGATATTAAAAACAGTAGATGGAGTAATAAATTATTAAAATTGTGTGTTACTTTTCCATATTACCTCTATAATTATTGATGATATTATGAACTAAAGAAACAATTTACATTTTTCAATGAGAATTAAAATTGTATGTTACATTTTCATATCACCTCTATAACTATTGATATCAGGAATGAAAAAAAAAATTACGATTTTAAAAATGGTCTTATATGTATTTTTTGAAACGATTAATATTAATATGTTAATTGTTAGTGTTATACTAGAGATAGAGATGCAAATTAAACTCGAGAAGTAGATCTTATTTAAAGGACGGAGGAATCTTAAATATAAGGGGGAAAAACTTTCTCACACCCTTAAAAAATATTAATCTTAATTAATTTGTTCAAAATAATCAAAAAGACAATATGTATTCTCTAAATTGTCTTTTATATGATAACTAGTTTCATAGGAAAAAAATAAAATCTAAATTAATAAAAATGCATTGCAGAAATAATTATATTAAATATAACAAAAATAACTTTTATTTATATATATTTTTTTAACAAAACTTTTACCGATGATAACTTATTTTTAAGTTCGTAAGAATAAATTTTTTTATTGTTTATTCGCAAGAGTAAGGTTGGAAAACCGGTCAGATTCGGTTCCAAATACCTAAATTATTTCAAGTTGCAGTCAGTAACTACATGTCTAATTATGACCGTTTATTATATCGAGTTTGGATGAAATGACTATTTTAAAATAAAACTATATTTGTAGGGATGTAAACCAAACAAAAAAACTTATGAGGACTAAAATAAAAAATGTTATAATTGTAAGGACTAAAGCACGTGTTTAAACAAAAAAATGATAAAAATTTAAATAGTGCCAGACAAAATTTAACTAAAGGCCTATTTTATAAAACATTTACATCAAACATGCTTCAAAATAAAAATTGACCTATAATCACATAATTGATCAATGGAACATATTAACATGATCATCAATTAAGACCAAAATTTTAAGAGTTTTCATCTTTGCTAACAAGTCTAAATAATATATAACCAATTCATGATGTTCACAATTTCATCCCAATCAAAAGCTTGCAAATATAATACATAATGAGTCATAAACCTTATAATTACCGTCATCCAAAATAAGTTATAAACATCTAAGACCTACAACACACAACACTGAAGGTGCAAACATGAGAAGGGGGGTTGAATTGTGTTTGCCACACTTTGAATCTTTTTACTGTTTTGTTGAATGTTGATGTGATTTACTTGATTAATAAATAATCAGACTTAACAGCGGAAAATAACAACATAACAACACATCAATTTATCCTGGTTCACCATTAACTTGGCGACATCCAATCCCTTCATCCTAAAGGCTTTAATCCACTAATTCAAGACCTTTGAATTACAACACCTAACCCTCCAAGTCAGTCTTCCCAAACAGCCTGACAACCCCAGACTTTTGAGGAACGAAAACAACATCTTGACTCTACAAGTCAAGTCTTCTCCTACCAATCTGACAACCCCATATTGAAGAAGGAATCTGCACCACTATCGGGTTAGATTACAAGGTTTGGAACTCTGCAAATTTGCTTCTGGAAAGCTGATTGCTGCACTGATTCTTGCACACTTTTGTTACTTTTGGAAAGCTAATTGTTGCACTAAATTTCTCTCTCGAAAACACTTAGAAAATATTGCTTTTGCACTCAAGTAATTCTCTCTTTTGAACTCTCGGATTGTGTTGAATATGAAGCTTGAGTTCTTGTGTTTTTCGATGCATGATGCTGCTCCCTGAAGCCTCCTTTTATAGCTGCAAATAGGGCTTTGTCCAAGCTGAAATTCGAAATAGATCTTGCTCAGATTTCCTTTGAAAATACTGTTGGCCAATCTTGTTTCACTTAAATAAAAATCGTATCTTTTTAGCTTCAGATTGCATTTTAAATTTCTTTTGACCAATCTTGTTTCTTTTAATTTCAAACCATATCTTTTTAAGCTTCAGATTGCATTCGAATTTCTTCAAGTCTTCAATGAATTTTTGAATCAAATCCCCTTAATAATTTGATCAAAATTCTATCAAAATTTAATCAAGTCTTCTTCGAATTTTAATCAAGTCCTCACTAATTTGCATCATGATTTAAATTCTGGACCGTATGATCTTCTGATCTCGACCACCTCTGGACCATATAATCTGACCTATACAAATTCTGTGATCCTCTGATCTCAGCCAACTTTGGACCATGTGATCTGATCTGTACCATTCTGTGATCCTATGATCTCGGCCAATTCTTGACCATGTAATCTGATCTATACCAATTATGTGATCCTCTTATCTCGACCAACTCTGGACCATGTGATCTGATCTGTACCATTTTGTGATCCTCTGATCTCGACCAATTATGGGCCATGTGATCTGATTTGTGCCATTCTGTGATCCTCTTATCTGAACCATTGATCTTCTAATCTGGACCATTGATCTTTTCATATGGACATTTGATATTTTAATCTGGACCATTGATCTTTTAATCTGGACATTTGATATTTTAAATTGGACCATTGATCTTTAAATATGGACATTTATCCTCTGCTCTGGACCAAGTCTAGATTAACTCTGGACTAACTCTGGACTAAGTCTTATGTTCTGGACAATTATATCTTCTGATCTGGACGTAGTATGGATCAAGTTTTATGTTCTGGACAAAGCTATCTTCTGGTCTGGACCAAGTCTGGAATGAGCCTTATATTCAAAACCATGCTATCTTCTGGTTAGGACAAAGTCTGGAACAAGTCTGACTTATGTTTCTTTCTGGTCTGGACCAGGTTTCCTTCTGGACTCTGCTTCCTTCTGATCTAGGCCAAGAAAGATATCCTCTGATGATGTTATTTTTCCTTCCCTTCGATGATATCCTCTGATGTTTGTCTTTGATGACATCCTCTGGTATCCTCTGGATGTATCCTCTGGTGGTATCATCCTCTGATTCTGCACAGCCTTTGATTTGTTCTTCTAAGTCAAAATACGATTTACATAAAATACTTTTGTTAACATTAAAACTTTGATTGAAAGAACCAACTTGGTTCCAACAAACACAAATCCAACTATAATTACAGTCATCCATAATATGAGAATGATTATATATTCCAATCCAAATATGCTAATAAAAATCGTAAATCAAGATTTTGGAACTTGATGAGTAGTTTGCAAATGGTTGATGCTGCAGCAGCTGTAGATATAACAAAAAATGGAATTACGTTCAAGAATATAACTCAATGATAAAATAAAGTAAAATACATCATCATAAATATATAAAAGTTAAATTATATCATTGAAATTCGACTCCCCAAATGTGAGATAACAAATTCAAAGTCGAAAATGAACCGTCATCATGTCTCTTTTCACTAATTCATTGAAAAAAATAATAGCTTGAATACAACATAAACAGCTCATAACCAATTAAGTTCTCATTCTATTAGTTTAAATACAATATAGCCAGTTCATATTCTAATCTAAACTACTAAGTAGGACTAGACAATAATACTAATTACTAGGTTAACAATAATACAAGTTTCAAGAAGTTAAAAATAATACAAGTTCAGACTAAGTACTAAGTTAATAATAATACAAGTTTCAAATCCAAACCTAACTATTAAAATTTTATGATACAAAAAAATAATATATGAAGGCGGTAGCTTATCCATTCACAAGTGGAAACATGAGTAAACTTGTGGTTCCAATAGTGATGTTCATATAAAAGTTGGTGAGAATCAAACACAATAGTTAGTATTCAATAATTGAGAAATTTGAGTAACTATAATTCATTAAGTGTCAACCAACCAATTATCAAGCATAAATCATCCATACAGAAATTTCTGGCAGCAACCAGCCCAACAAACATCAGCAAATCATGTTCAAAATGATGCCAAACAAGCATAATTTTTAGTCAAAACATCATACTCAAAATACAGGCATGTGTTATGCAAGTATGAGTCATATGTGACTCCAAAACACTCAAAAAGTTTGAAACCTAGAGGTAAATAAACAAAACTGAATTAGCATAATTGTTAGGTTCATTATTAAAGCTCACTTACACACTATATAAATAAAACATAATTAGTATAAATTTTCTTACTTAAAAAACAAACTTAAACAGACTCAAGAGAAACTGCTCCACCAATAATATACTCACACCTTCCACCACTAGTTGTTATTGAACCTTGTTGAGGTTCTACGATGAATAGACAGTTAAAATTGAAAATTAATTTACAACAACAACAATAAATAATCTAATTAAACAAGTACATGGACAAATTACACAACCTGTCACAACATTCTTAAATATCTCAAAGTCTTTAGTCAAAATAAAGTCTTTAAAGTATGAGAAAGATGGCTTCAACCAGTTTGAGTGTAGATCAAAGCTTCTTCCATTTTTGGGCTCAATGAGTGTAAAACCCTTCCACCTGCTGAATGCACTCTCTGAAGCTACAGTTGACACTGGTGTGGCTAGAATTGCTCTTACCATTGCTGCCAAAATAGGGCAACAAGCACAATTTTGCTTCCACCAAATCAAACTGTCAAATTTCACATCATTCACTGAACAAGTGTCACTTAAGTATCTCTCAAGTTCCTTTTGTTTATCAATAGATCTTTTTTTTTAAGTGTTGTTTAAAGGCATCTACCCGTACAAAAAATGATGGATTTTTTGGGAAGGTAGATTGTTCAACAGGGGAAATGTTTCCAGATCGAACAACAACAAATACATACACAAAACTGTGATCGTGGGCAGATTTGTACCAATTGTACAACTTCATTAAATTGTCCTTAACTTTTTTACCCTTCACCTTAACAACATCCTCACCATACATGTCATTAAAGGTCCGCTCAATATACCTCAATTTATAACGAGGGTTACATATCACTCCAAAATAAAATAAAATGGTTGATTTTTTCAATGTCACCCCAATATTTATCATATTTCCCATTCATATATGAACCCATTACAGCACAACAATGTTCAAGTTCATTGATGTTTTGTCAAGCTCACATTGAATAGATGTCAAATTATGAAAAGCTGTGTGCAAGGACACTTACTGCAACGATGAAAAAATCTTTGTTGCTTCAAAGAAAATCTTTAAAAAAACCCACAAATGCTCGAACTTTTTCCCAATCATTATAAGTAGGAGGACCAACAACTCCAAACCAACCCAAATACTTAGAATCCTCACCCTCTAATTTATCAAAAGTTGCTCGATATTTTTCAACAGCTTCGGACATGATGTACGTTGACTCCACCTAGTGGAAACATCAAGACTAAGATGCTTTTTACATGTTATATTATAAATTTCAATTATCCTTGAACTTCAAAGCTCTTTGCGGAGAAGACTGAACAAACCTAACTGCATTGTGAATGATATGAATAGATAAATCTTATTATATTAACCCATCTTGTATTGCTAGGTTCAAGATATAGGAACAACACCTCATATGAAAATAATCCCCTTCACCCATTAGTTCATTCTTGTTCTTAAGTCTCTTATTCAAATAAGATACAACCACATCATTGGATGATGTGTTGCCAACGGTAATTGTAGACAGATTTTTAAGAATCAATTCCATCAACAACTCTTCAATTTTCCTACCAATAGTGTCCCCTTTGTGATTTGACACTAAACTAAATCTTATAATACATTTTTGGTAGTTCCATTCTTTATCAATGAAATGAGTAGAAAGAGTCATATAACCATGATTTTGAACCGACGTCCAACAATACATAGTAAGAGCTACCCTACTCCTATTAGATTTGAAATAGGCCTTAAGCTTTAATTTTTCAGCAAGATATAAATAAAAACAATCCCTAGCAACAATCCTCATTAAAGAGATGGTCATTTGTGGTTGCAATTGTCTACATAATTGCTTAAAACCATTAGCTTCAACCACTCTAAAGGAATGTTCATCAAGGATAAAAAAAAGGACAATCACATTCCTACATGCTTGGACATTGAACCTTTGTCTTGATGGAACAAAACTACCACCCTCACCAAAAGACAGGTTTGTTTGAGTTAGATCATTAAGAATGTGGGTTGGATTACTTTTGCATTTTTTTAGGGTGAACTTTCATGTTGGAGTTTCCATGTGTTTTAGAACAAAAAAAGTATATTTGGTAACAATGTTTACAAGTAGAGGTAGGGATAGGCTCATCGGGTAAAATATTAAAGTCCAATTGAACCTTAGAGCTTCTCATAGGACCACCAACATTAGGTTTTTTTTTTACTACCCATAGGAAGAGGAGGAAGACCATATGTAACAACAACTAATTGTGTTCGTTGAGAAGATTCAATAGATTGAGAATTCTTCACTACCGAAAGACTTTAAGAGCTTAATTATTGAATTTTTTTAATAGTTAAAGTGTAGTTTTTATTTTCTTATAAATTTTTTGTAGTTAAAGTGTTTAAAGTGTTTTAGATAGTTAAAATGTTTAGTTAATAATTAACAATAGAGTACTTGGCATATTACATAATTACTAAAATCAAGCATAACTACTAATTAAGCATGAGAAAACATATATTTAAGCATAAATGATACATACTAATTAAGCAAGAAGTACATACAAATTAAGCATAACAGATACATACTAATTAAGCATAAAATAGTTGCAAGCATACATATTAAGCATGGAGCATCCATACATATAAATTAAGCATAAATGGTAGACTAATTAAGCATAGAGCATCCATACATATAAATTAAGCATAAATGGTAGACTAATTAAGCATAAATAGTTGCAAGCTTTGATACTAATTAAACATGAAGCATACATACAAATTAAACATAAAGGAAACATACTCATAAAACATAAAATAGTTGCAAGCAAACATATTAAACAATAAACATGAAGCGTATATACTAAGCATAAAACAGTTGAAAATTTGACATACAACACTTAAAAGCATACATATTAACCATAAGCGTACATAGTTAAGGATAATAAACTTAGAGTGATGTTACTCCACTACCCCTTGATGTCCTCCTTAACTGCTACGGTGTCCTTGCTCCATCTTCTAAAGCTAAAACTACACTAATTCTCCAAAACTAAAAAGAGAAAAATTAGAAAGCACACAAATAACTTAACCAAACATAAAATACCAAACAACAAACATGTTAAAAACAATAATAAAAACCATAATTAAACACAAACCCTCATAATTAATAACCAACCAGAATAAAAACCAAACATCAAAACCATAACAATAAAAAACACTACTAAAAAATACAAACATGATTAAAAAAAATACAATTTGTTAAAAACACACAACAAAGAAGAAAATTTGAAGTCCAAAAACACACATTATTAGAATAAGGTAAATTAAAAAAACCTAAAAAGAATTAAAACAAAACAATAAAAATGATAAGAATAAAAAAAACTAATCCAAAAACGCAAACATGTTAAAAAATATAGTTAGTTAACAAACAGCAAAAAAAAAAAACTTAATAACCAAACAGCAAAAACCATAATAATATAAAAATTTAATCTAAAAACACAAACATGTTAAAAAATACAGTTAGTTAACAAACAAAGTAAATAAAAAAAAGTTTCATTGTTAAAACCTCCCTCATAATAAAGTAAGTAAAAAAGAAACTTGACAAGAATCAAAACCAAACAAACTACATAGAAAAAACTTCATTTTTAAAACCCCCTAATAATACGGTAAGTAAAAAAAACTTGACAAGAATAAGAACCAAACAAACTAGAGAAAAAGTTTCATTATTAAAACCTCCTTATAATACAATAAGTAGAAAAAAAACTTGACAAGAATCAAAATCAAACAACAAAACAATAAGAATAAAAGAACTAACCAAAAAACACAATCCAGATAAATAAAAAAGTACAGTTAGTTAAAAACAAACTAGATCGAAAAAACATAAAGTCTAGAAACAAGAACCCTAATCTTAAAACTTTTTAAAATTGAAAACAAATTTAAATAAATAAAAATTTGAACACAGAAAATTTTAATAAACCAATCTTAAATGATGCATAAACAACCTAAACTTAGGGCATGTAATAAGCAAAAATTAAAAAGAGTAAACCATAAATAAAAATAAAAATAAAAACAGTGTATAAAGAAAAAAATGAACCTTTGGTCTCTCACACTTAATTTAGCTCTATTAAAAAACATTAATCACTAACCATATATATTTTTTAAAACAATGTAGAAACAAATATAAAAAATTTAAAATTTAGAATAATGAAGGCATAACAAATAAATAAATAAACTAACCTCTTAAGATAACTTCTCTCATAAAAACAAGTCTCCAATTTGTCAATTTGTAAGGTTCAAATGGTTAAAAATATATATATAATAAATAAACATTTTACAACAATGAAAAGGTTCGAAAATCAAACCAATAATACAAAAGAAAAAAAATCCTTAATAACAAAAAAAAAATAATGAGAAGAACAAGATAAATAAACTAACATTTCAAGATAACGTCTTCCTTTGTTAAACCAAGTTTTCAGTCCGTTAATTTGGTAAATTCAGTAGGTTAAAAAAAGAAATAAAAAATAAACATGTTAGAAATTTGAACAACTTCAAATATCAAAACCCTAATAAAGATGAAAAATAATCCTTAATATTGTAATAGAAAAAGCCATAAGGGGAAAGATCTAATCACAAACTTAACCTAAAATTAAAATTAAAATAGAGTAAAAGCAGAAAATCGAAAGTTAAAGAACAAATCATTTAATAGTGTTTTCCTTAGTCTCTAATCCTTCAAGCCAAGGTTGTCCAATTCAGAATAAAAAGAAAAAACACAAAAAAGTTAGAAAACGAAAACCCTAAAACAAAAGAAAAAAATTTGATAGAGAAAGGGGAAGAACGAGAAGGGGGAATATTTAATCACAAACTTAACCTAAAATTTAAAATCAAAACAGAGTAAGAGCATAAAATCGAAAGTTAAAGAACAAACATTTTAATAGTGTTTTCCTTTGTTAAGCTCTAATCCTTCAAGTCAAAGTTGTCTGGTTCAAAAAAAAAACACAAAAAAAAGTTAGAAAGCGAAAGACCTAAAATAGAAAGAAAAACATTTTGATAGAGAAAGGGGAAGAACAAGATTCAAGGGAAGCTGAGAGTTTGAGAGAGATAAAAATGAGAAAATCGTAGAGCTATGAGAACAAGGGAGGTGAGACATTGAGAACGAGACACGCGAACTTACGAGAGTGAAAGGATCAGACGAGAGGAACTAGGGTTCTTATGAAATTTTTTTGCTTATGTACTTAGGGTTTCTTAAGTGTAGATTGAACTAGACTTAGTTAATGGGCTTATGATTTAGTCAGCCTAAACCACTTTTATTAAACCATCAGTCAGATTCAGATATTGATTGTTGTTATTTATAAACTTGAATTCGTTCGCATCCGCCCATACATACCCGATCTTCCAACCTGCTGAACCATTTGACCCGTTTGTTTCCCTTTTTTGTTTGTGATCGGCTGGGTACGGTCAGTTGGGCTTAGCTTGCCCTAGTAGAGAGTACTGTTACAAATAGTTAACCAAAACAACATTGACTATAGAGAATGAAAACATATAAAGTTTCGTGCAATCTATTTTACTATTACATTTATCATTAGCAAGTATGTAATTTTTAACTTCTTAAATAATTACTTTATATTTTCTTATTTAAAATAATTTTTTTAAAACATTGTAATTCAAAAAAATAAAGCAATAAGCATTTTACAATTGTCAATAAATAATTTAAACCTTGAGATTAAAATATCAAACTCTTAAGATTTGTTCGGAGTGGTTGTGAGTTTTTAGTTTTTGGTTTTAAAAGTTAATTTCAAAACTAAAACATGTTTAGGTAAAATGGAGTTAAGTTGGTTTTTTATTCAATTTCAAAACAATTTTTCCTTCAAACTCACACACAAAAAAAAGGTTTTGTAATTCTTGTTTTGTTTTAAACTTAACATATATCATAATTAGACATAAGCACTACTCGAACAACCGTCGACCACCGAGCACGACCGCCGCCATAATCACCGACCACCCACTACCACCTTCAGGCATTGACAACACCACCAACCACCATTGCATACCACCTCCATCATCACCACCCACACACATCTGATCACTGCCAACACCATTGACCACCCACCTCTAACAGCCACCACTACCACCACTACCACCAACTACCCTCCTTTGATACTCGCTATCATGGACCACGTACCTCCAACCACCATCTCCCACCACTTTCCACCATTACAATCATTGTTGGTCACGCTCCAACCATTACCTCAAACTATCAATTGTTTTTTTTAATCGTTACAACTTCCTTCGATGATAAATCGCTCCTATGGTAGCCGTATTCTATAACTACCGCATTAAATCACTATTTTTGAAATATTATAATTAAATAAGTTATGATTTTATAATATTTTAATTATTTGAAAATAAATAAAATTGAATATTATTTATTATTTTATTTTTTTAATTTATTTTACATTTTAGTAAATTTATAATGACATAGAATAAAAATTGTATTAATTCATTCTAAATCTTAGCTGAATTTACAACATATCAATATGATTACGTGGAACTGCTATGCACGGAGTTCAAACTAAAACTTTGTAATAACATGTGAGTTTTCAACCGAAAAAAAAAATCAATTTAAATAAAATAAAAATTGTAACTAAATTAAAACTTAAAATCTTAAATTAAAAACAAACATTTAAATTTTTTTAAAAATTTGGAAAAGCAAAAATCAGGCAAACGAGACGAGGAAAGTTAGAATTTAAAAAAGAAACAGGGACACACGTCTAGATGCAAGTGATAACAATGGCAAATGTTGTTATTATGAAGAACAAATAAAATGAGAGTACGTGTAGCCTTCTCGAAATTGCAGCATTAGAAAAGTGATTTCCACATCAAAGGGAGGGAATATTGTTGCAGTACTGCTTCCTGCAAAGAAGCCACGTACCCCCTTCTTTCCAGCAAGTGCTGCACACCTTCTCCATTCTCATTGGCTATTCCCTTTAATCGTGGGACCAATCACAACTCTCCTCATCTATCTATGCCTCCCAGATACGCCACTTTATTTGTGGCTCCCACACCAACTGAATTCTAATTTTTTTAGACCAATCACCTTCTTAACATTACTTTTCTTGATGCACTCTCCCATTACATCTAACACGTGTCCTTTATATTATTAATTTCTTCTTTATAAATTAGATAAATAATCTTGTCAATCACTCTCATCGTCTATTTTTAAACAACACACCACTCAATCATCTTTTTTTGTGCGTACAATTATAATCATCTCCTTGTTTTTTTTTTTTAATCTTATACTTTCAAAAATTGAAAAAAAAAATAGAATTAAGCTTAGTAATTACCATATTTTATAACTACCGGTAATTAACATATTAATAGGATACATACTTGTACATTAATATTATCAATTGTACAGTAATATTATTAAGTTAGAATTTATTTGTATTATTATAAAATGAATTTAACTTATATACAGTAAAAAATAGTTGTAATGTTAAAAATATAAATATTGTTTACACCGACATTATATAACAATTAAACTCTTATAAAATAATAATATAAAAAATTAATGACAATATATTCTCTATTTAAAAAAAAATATTTCATCATGATTCAATTAACCACTTTAAAAATATCTCGATTAGAACCTACGTAATAAATTTTACTGAATAATTGACTAGGACTTTTTTGTGTTAAACCAACTTAGTTAGAGTATTAGCTTGTCATTAAGGCTCTAAATCACCATCTACACAATTTTACTTTTTTAACCAATGGCTATTTGGATCCTCTATTAAACTATAGTATACAACATTTTAACTACCATTAGATTTGAAGAGCAAAAGTTTATATCTCTAAATCTAATGATTAATTTAGAATATTCTTAATCAGATACTAATTCGCACTCTATAGTTAGATCACTTTTAAACTTGTCATCGCTTTTTTTATACATACTAATGAGATAATATTTCAGTTCAAATTAAAAAAGACTTTAAAATTCAATAAATATTTACAAAATAATTTACATATTTGTCTACGTACCAGCTGGACTCTACCATATACTAATCCAAGACTTCTACTACCATAAACCAACCAATTAAAGTTAAACATCTCATTGCTATCTTCAAAGATGTGCTTTGTATCTAATTAATTAATTTTTCTATCCATACACTTGAGATGTATTTTGACAAACCAACCATAACCATATACAAACTTTAGATAAATCTAATTATATATATATATATATATATATATATATATATTTACAATACGACAAACTACTATTCAGATACTAGTGAGTGAAAATAGAATACGCATGCAAGTTTAAAAAAAGAAATAAAAAACTTTAGTACTGTTTGAGAGTTGCCCTAGACACGTGGTATTTCGTGAGCCAGCCACCGTGCTGCCGTTATCATTATCGTTTCCGCTCCAAGGATAGTGAGGAATGAGTGAGTAAACCCAACCAACTATACTAGAGAGAAACAGAAACAAAAAAAAAAAATACAAAGAAAAAATCGCTATCGCTCTTCTCTTCCAAAGAAATAGAAACCGTTATGGATGCTGAACACGTGTGGAGCGTGGGAGCGTGTAGCAGAAGAAACGCTTCATCCATCCACGATAATCAAATCTTCAACGGAATAATGCTCCGCTTCCGACCGATCGCACCAAAACCAGTCGTCGGAAACTCAACTACCACCGGAGAAATAACTCCGACGATCCAAAATAACAGCGTTTCTCCAGGTAAAAGAAAAAAGAGAAAGTACGTTAGGATTAGGAGAAACGTGGTGAGAAAGAACGGTGAGAAATCATCGGAAAAAGTGGTGGAAACAACCGAAGACATGAATAGTGTCGCGGTTGTTACGTTACAGTTGATGCCGGAAAAAGAAACTCCTCTCGCCGGTGATTCATGGTGTAAAAACGTCGATCTTAACTTAACCGTTGAAAATATTCAGATCTTAGATTATCCGAATCTGAATCCGAAACCGGATCTGGAAAACGGAGACGCCGGGAAGATTTTAGATCTGGTTTCTCCGGCGGAGAAAACGGTGGTGGAGTCGTGGATAACGGTGGAGAGCGTGACAGGCACGTGCGAAGGAAGGTTAAATTGTACGGAATTTGATAAAAAGAAGATTCTAGAAACGGACACGTGTCCGTGTTTTGTAACAGACGATTATTACCGAGTTTTATGGGTAAACGACGCGTACAAGAGGATGGTGGTAGTGAACGACGAGATTAAAGAGCGTGAGTTTGTCGTTTGGTTGAAGGTGAAGGAGAGTGTTGCATGGTGTTATTCTTACCCAGCTTTTACCTGTGGTGTGAGGTTACAGTATACGTGGCGTTACGAAAAGTTTACGAAAATGGTTCCTTGTGATGTTTGGAGATTAGAGTGTGGTGGTTTTGCATGGAGGTTAGACGTGAAAGCTGCTCTTAGTTTGGGTCTGTGAGAAATCACAAAGTCACAGACATATAATAATAATATAAACACTCCTATATATATATATAAATAATATATATACTACTATAAGCTCGAGTTCCATGGATTGAGGAAGGAGCAAGCCCTTCCCCTCTCTCTCACTCACAACACTCATGGATGATGGATAGGTATTATTCCTTTTAGAGTTTTCTATTATTGTTTGAAGAAACTTTATTAGAATTTCTAAAAAGGTATGAGAATATGTGTCTATGAGTGTTCCATTACAATCTAAAAGATATATTAGTGACTCTTAATTCAATGTTGTATACGGTGCAACAGTTGTAGATCGGTTAAAATTTAAATGTATTGTTGAATCAACAAAAATTCAACAACGGCATTTGTTTAGATTTTCTGCAATAGTTATACTACTGCAGACATTGTAAAGTTATTAAATTTGAGTTTTTTCTTTCTCAAATTTAACAACTTTATATTAGTTGCACTAATACATCTGTTGTATAAGATCTAAATCTTTAATTTTATTGTATATATAGCGCGAAGGAGATATATGTCATGGAGTGAATGTATGGAGAATTAAGGAAGGAAGTGAGGTTTGGAAATTGGAAAGTTGGGGTATGGTTTCTTCATTCTCACTTTGGTTGGTCATTTTTGTGAGAAGGGAGGGTTGAAAAAGTAATTACATGGAATTGGGAGCTAAAATAACATGCAAAGGATGAAATGAAACTGAAAAAGGTACTTCTATTGCTATTGCTAAACACGCTATATGTCTATGTGACTATGGTTTAGTTAAAAGTGTGTAACTATTATTGTTGCTCTAAGACTTTACGACTAACAAAATAGTTATGTTAATTAATTGTATTATATCGCATGATAAGGACTTATTTAGCTTATATTATCGATGTATGATAATTGTATATAGCTAGAGAG
Organism: Cicer cuneatum; assembly: GCA_037974295.1. NCBI lineage: Eukaryota > Viridiplantae > Streptophyta > Magnoliopsida > Fabales > Fabaceae > Cicer > Cicer cuneatum. The sequence goes on along the minus strand of JBBPBO010000003.1, from coordinate 5,312,878 downwards.
AAGAGTTAGAGTAGAAAGTAAACTAGGGATTAAAATGCTTGTGCCTAACTTGTTTTAGGTTGCTATTTATTTAAATTATTTAAATGGGAGCATATGCATTAGTTAGGTAAAACTTCAAAGGAAACTTAATTAATTAGCATTTTTCTCTCTCTCTCTCTCTTGAATAATACAAACTCTAGTTTTAGCCATTTAGAGTGTTAGACTTCAACTGTTGCAACTGTTTTCAGTTTTAAACATAAATAAATATCTTGTGAGATATGCTTAGTGTGGAGAGCAAAAGGGCACATGCACACGGAAAAAATATTGATCTTTTAAGAGTTCTATTTATTTTTAAAAGGCTAGTCATTATATCATTATATCTTGTATATTTTTATACTAGTAGCCAGTAATCCAATATTTTAAGTGTATATATAATGGGATTTTCTAAAAAAATGTGTGTATATGGGATTATAAATGGAACTTTTATTTCTTACAATATACTTTTTTCTAGTCATAAAATCAATTTCTCAAGATAAGTTTGAAACAAGCAACTCTTCATTCGTATAGACGGAAACATAATTTGTTTGTTTAATGATTTAATCTCTATGTACACAGCTTCATGTTTTTTTCTTCTTCTCATTCTATTGCACGCATCAACAACTCTTGTCGTCTTTATTTGGCTACTTATTGAATTTGTTTTATTGTTGTCATGGCTAAATTGTCAACTTCAACTCATTTATTAATTAACTCTAATTTTTGCATTGTATTTTAGTAATATAAATGATTTTTAATTGAACATCAAGTTTAGATCATTAAGTATACATGCATAGAAATCTAGATATTTTAAGTTAATTTGATAGGAACATATTCTGAGAAATATAAGTATATTATCTTGTACAATTGTATAATATTGCCAAATAGACCTCATCCACGAGTCTAAAACAAACCAATAAATTTGAAACATATGGTATCTATGCATTTTTACAATCATTATATTTTACATTATTATGCGTTATCTTTTAATGAGTTTGATTATTAATTAAACTATATGAATATATACTACATTAAAATGGGTACACATGCGATCATTTTTTATGATCGCTAATCTACTATTTTGAAATAGTTAAATTATAAAAAAATATATATCTTAATAATTTTTAATCACAATTATGAATAGTATTTTTAATATATAATATTCTACTATCTTGCAAAGGAGAGCACACCTTGTACATGTTAATTACAATAGAATTGATTGAGTAATCATATTTAGTTTAATAGAAAAACAACAATGACATTTATAGGCCTAGATCCTTCACGGCAGCTTCACAGTGCAATATCTATAAGCAGAGTTAAATTTAAAGAGATAATTTTTGAATTAAATTTAACCGTTTCTCCAACTATTGTATTGTATTGTGCAGCTGATGTTGAGATCCATACACTAAAATTTATAATTTTGTAATCACAACTCAATGATGGACATGCACATTTGTAATATCTTAATTTTGTTAATCTTCCTTTTTATATGTATAGTTTGTTTTCATATTCTATAAGGTATTTTAATCTTGAAGGTGCAAACACGAGAAGGGGGGTTGCATTGTGTTTGACTAACTTGAATATTTTTTCTGTTTTTACAGTTTTAAAACAAAATTTGATGTATGAATAAAACAGAGTTAGCAGCGGATATAAAGTAAAAATAAAAACACACAATTTTATACTGGTTCACCGTTAACGAGGCTACGTCCAGTCCTTTCACCTTGAAGGATTTCACTAATTCAAACCTTGAATTACAACAGTTCCACTGACCCTCCAAGTCAGTCTTCTCAAACAGTCTAACAATCCTAGACTCTTGAGGAATACAACACCTTGACTTCCTAAGTCAAGTCTTCTCCTACCAATCTGACAACCCCAGATTGTAGAAGGAATTACAACGCCTTGAATCTAATTGCCAAGTAATCTGCTACCCCTTCTGTCTCCCTCAGATTGTAGACTCTACTTCAACAACTTAGATCTAACACAAGGGAAAGAAAATAAAACGAGTGCTTGCTTCTGGAAAGCTAGAACTCACAATTAACCTCACTGAAAACTTGAGTGTTTGCTTTTGGAAGTGTATGACTCTTTTGTGATTTTCGATGCTAAGTATTCTGCCTTGAGCCTCCTTTTATAGATGCAGATTAAGGTCTCTTCCAAGCTTAATTTCGAGCTGTATCTTGCTGGATTCTCTTGCAAAAATATCTTGACCAATCGAGCTTCACTTAAATAAAAAAACATATCTTTTTAAGCTTCAGATTTGCTTTTAAAAAATAACTGGCCAATCCTGTCTTTAATTAATTATGGAACAAATCTTTCTTCCTGCCAATAGCTTCAGAACTCCCATACGACTTCAACTTAATTTTGAATCAAATCCTTTTAATACTTTGATCAAATTTAATTAAATCTCTACCGTTAATCATCATGATTAAATCTGGACCGTTTGATCTTCTGCGCTAGTCCACATCTGGACCATACTAAGTGATCTATTGTGATCCTCTGATTTCGGCCAACCCTGGACCACACTTTCTGATCTTCTGATCTCGGCCAACCTGGTCTAGCAAACTGATCTACTGTGATCCTCTGATCTCGGGCAATGCTGGACCACACATTCTGACCTTCTGATTTCGGCCAACACTGGGCCATGGTCTGATCATCTGATCTCGGCCAACACTGGGCCATATACTTAAATCTGAACCATTGATCTTGATATCTTCCCTCTGATATGGACCAATTCTGAACTGGGTCTGGATTGAACTGAAATTAAGTCTGGACAAATAATATTTCAGTTTGGACATTTTACCTTCTATTTTGGATCAGTTCTGGATCAAATCTGGAGATCATTTTTTCTGGTATGGACTTAGTTTCATACCCTGAACCATGCTATCTTCTGGTCTGGGTCAAATCTGGATTGATTCTCTTGTTCTGGACCCATTAACTTATCCTCTGATTAAGTCTGGATCAAGTCTGGGCTATTTATCAGTTCACTGCCAGACCATCTTCTGGTCAGAATAACTTCTGGACTAAGTCTGACTTATGATTCCTTCTGATCTGGATCAAGTCTCCCTCTGGTAGGCTTCCTTCTGGTCTGGTCCAGGTCTCCTTCTGACTTTGTTTCCTTCTGATCTGGGCCAGCAAAGATATCCTCTGGAAACTTCATCTTCTGGTGGCATTTAATGTAATAATTCAAGGTACAAAATAAGATTATATGGAGTGCTTTTGTAAACATCAAAATCCTAAGTACTTAGAACCAACTTGGTTCCAACAAATCTTCTATCACTTTCACTAATATTTTCTCTCTATGATAATAATCTAATTTGTGATCTATAATAGTCTTTTATTGGGAAAAACAACATAGAGAACTTAAAGGAGAAAAATCAACGGTTATTGTCTAATGACAAAAAAAAAAAATACTACGTGAAAATATCTTAATTATACCATAATTCACAACTCTATTACACCATATTCTTCTAAGAAAATACCTTAATTATATCTCAACATTACAAGAGAAGATAATAAGAGAAAAGTAGAAAGTTGAATGCAAGCTTAAAATGTTTTCGACTGATGTATTTTGTAAAGAAGAACTAGAGTCAATGTATAGTTTAGGCCTCCCTCCTCCCTTACCATACTTAGTTAGCAATGTGAGACTAGTTTCAAAGTGTTTCAATCAACTCCAACAATCTCCATTTTGTTTGAAAATTGATACATCTATAATTTTCATTGTTATCCTGATATTCATAGTTTTAAAAAACTATCGTAACACACCATAAAGAGTAGCAAAATGTTTGTTGTACACCCCTTAAGGTGCATACACATTGAGAGAGAAATAGATAAAAATAGTGATGCAATAAATGTGATATGTTGATGAAGTGATAGAAAGAGAGAGATAAATATAAAATGAGGTGTTGAAAAAGTATTTAGAAATTTGGGGTGTACATGTTTCATTGATGTAAATAGTATATTTAAGTTGAAAGATTTTCTATACATCAAAAGTCATACTAAAAGATATAGTGCAACTTTTGTGTTGGCATTCTCAAAAAGTCCTTCAACAATCGATATAACCTCACAACAAAGAAAACCAATGCTCGTGTGCTATCATGAATCTACTAGCAAGACCTTATCATTTCCCATGGCACAAAAGTAATGTCACGAGGATACAATTCTCATTTTTAGAGAAGATCACCCCTTCCTATAATGATAAAGACATTGATAGCATTGTTTCTATTATGCACCTTATGTAATTCTAATTGTATCAATATATCATTGACTTGAAATTTTCACATAACAAAGTTGATTCTTCCATAAAATATCTCTATGTTCAACTTCATGACACTTGAAAAACTTGATATATATAGCACTTATATGTCGATTGTAACAGGCACCAAGTAGACTCTCATGAAAGAGATGCGAGTCACAAAGAACCAATAAAATACTTAGTCTTTCCTATCAAAAACCTTTCCAAAATAGCATTTTCATAGTATCACAATTCTCTCTTGACGTGGAAGATCAGTCAAGCATACCAATAGTTTAATATGTCATTAAATCAAAACTTCTAATACTAGTTATTAGGGAAAAAACATAGAAAAATTAAGGAATAGAATCACAATAAAAGAATATAACGTAAAATTCTCCAAAATTAAAGAAAAATCACGACTTTTGTCTAACACAATATAAATTTTTTTAAATCACATAACTTCTCGCAAATAGCCCAATATACTTACACTCTAGAAAGAATACATAAACTACATTACATAATACTCTAAGAGTATAAGAGAAAGAAAAAAAAAAAAGAAATTAAGTTAGATACTAATTTAAAGTTCCAAAGTTGCATCTTGTAAAGAAAAATTAGAGTCAATATATATAATTTTGACCTCCCTCTTACCTTATACTATGTTGAGCAATGTGGGGCATATTCCAAGAGGTTTCAATCAACTTCAAACACTTTTATTATAATTTTTGTTCTTCTAGAAATTTATTAAGTGTTATGAAAATAACTAAAGCAAGATCTAGATATATTCTAAAGTATAGAATAATAGAAGAAAAAAAAATAGAAAATACAAGATGAATTTTATATTATGTTCGTTAAAGTGTATATTTTACAATTTCCCGAGTCCTATTTGTATGACATAAGTCTTGTAACTTATAAATATATATAAATTATTATATTAACATTAGAGAAGTCACTTACAATTAGTAGAGCCACTAGCAATAAGTAGATCACTCATGAATAGAGGTTGCCATTTTGTTTTCTAGTTCCTTTTTTTCAATTAAGTTGAATTTCATTTAAAATGGTTTCTGATTTTACTTTAATTAATTTTTCATCCTGGTTAAACGGGGTTAAAACCCATAATGCTTCTTGAATTTTATTTCTACTTGATTTGTAGATTTCCCATACAATTCTTCATATTCTTTACACATTTTTATTCTTATTTCTCTTGGTAATTCTAATGACCATATATATAGATATATATATTAACATTTGATGAAAATATTTTTCCTGACTTTCAATCATATATGAATGAATATATGTAAGTTTATTATTTGCTTTCACTAAAATTTCTATAATTTGTATTTTATAATCAACGGTACTCATGCTATATATATATATATATTGTAGATTAATTGAAGAATCTTGATGTCTTTTCAATTATTATTTTTATTTTTCTTGTTGTTTTGTTTCATTTTTTATTTGTAAACAATAATTTAATTTTTCAATAAGATACTTTATCTTTTCTCTTATTGTTTCTTCTATTTTTCGTCATTTGTAAATTTTTCTAAATTTATGGCTTTTAATTTCCATAAAAAAAAAATCATTTAAAACTTTTTACACTTATATTTTAGGTTTACTTCTTAGGATCAAAAGAAGTTTCTTAGCATATATAATAAAATTTTCTAATTTCTTCAAATAAATTAGGAGCATATATATTCTTATATATTATTTCTAAATGTGTTGTTGTGATGGGAATTTTATAATTCATAATTAACATAATAAGTGATTGAAAAGATTTTATCATAGGCTAAATTTCCTTCTGCAACTCCAAGAATTTTATTTAAGGGTCTGTAATTTGATCACTTAAATAGTTATTACAATTTAAAGTCTTATTCTAGTATAATCAAATTCATTTGAAATTTTTTTCAGAATAAAATTTGTTTGAGATCATGAATTTCTAGGTGTGTGTGTGGAGAAGGAGGAACGAGTTTACTATGCAATATATGTGTACTCTCCTTGTACAATCTTGTAGGAAAGGAAGCTATGAGAAGATTTGATGTCTTTAAAACGAGAGAAGGAAATACGAGAGTGGTGTGTAGGGGGACTTCAATTCAATAATAAAAAAGTTTGAAAGATGTTTGAGAAACGTCTCGAATAAAAATGAAATCGGAGAATTTGTGAATTTAACCGAGGAAATAGAGTTTATTGACCTTGCGTTTTGTCTAAATAAGGCGTTTGAACTGTGTTTTGTCATTTCTTAAAATTATGAGTTTATGGTCCATTTGATAGATAAGATAGGATACATGATAATAATAGGTTATCATATCATGTCTGAATTCAGTGTTTGATGAACCAACATGACATAATAAGTTAATTCAGAATTCTATCATATTGTGTCACTCTAGTTAAAATTTATATTTTGAATATGAGCTGAATTAAAAATCAACAGGATAAAATAAGAACAATAGTTTATATAATTATCCTTATAAAATATAATTTAAAATATTAATTGAAATATAATAAAATATAAAAATAAAAATAATTTATAAAATATAATCTAAAATATAAAAATGTAAATCTAATCAAATAGAAAAATAATTAATAGAATTTGATATTAAACTTAAAAATGAAATATCAATAATTAATTTAAAAAATGTTTATGATTTTACACAAGGGTAGTTTTATCTTTCTATATAATTTAGTAAATTAGTATTCACAATTATAAAAATATGAAAGTTAATTCAAATTTTAAAATAAATATAATTTTCTTACAAGGTATTCTTGTCATTTACATATAATATATATCATATCTTTATTTACATTCTAACAAATAAAATATAATTATTTGATTACTCGTGATTTTGTTTTTAAAATTTAAATTGTTTATTTAGTAGTGTCAATGTATAGTTTTAATATAAAATTATTTTATTACTTATTTAATTTTTTTGTTAATTTATAATATTTAAATATAATAAGTTAATTTAAAAAAAAAAATATGTAACTGTTCACAATTGTAATTTTGTTATTTAAATATAATCTAGATGATATCATATCATGCTGAGATGTGTAACAAATACATGACAAAATAAAACGTTATCATGTTGGTTATCATGTGTGTATCAAACACGTGATATGATAATGTTTATCTTGTTACTATCTTATCATATAATATCATATCCTTATTCAGTTTTATATCATGTCTCTTTCTATTCTGCGCATCAAACGGACCCTAATTTATAAACAAAATATATGTTCTTTATAAAATCATTTAACTTATAATTATGCAACATGTTTGGTAAAATAGTTGAATCATAAAGAACTTATAGTTTACAGTAATAGAGAGAGAAGAGACAATGATTTTTATACTAGTTCACAATAAACTCTTACTATATCTAGTTCTCCCCTTTATAGCAAGATTTTGGGTCAGTACAGTCGATGACTTAATCCACTATTTCAACAATAGCATACAAATATTATTTAATTTGTCTTTAGCCTCTCCATGCTGTCACTGAATCCTTTTAACTTTCTGCCGGTGAGGTTCAACATCTCCGGTACCTCTTATGGATGAAAAAGTTTGTTTTTAGAATTGTAATTCTCAATTAGGGGAATATTACATTTGAAATCCTATATGAATTCAACTATATCAAACAACTTGCTTGATTTACATCAATAATTCTATTCAGAAAACTTTTCATTCATTTTTTTCTTTTTTTGATGTGGTATAGACTTTTACATCTGTTGAGAATGTTAGCATTGTAAATCTTGATTCAACATTTAAGGCAAATAAACCTTTAAGACATATCCATATATATCTTCATAATTAATTCAACATATCTTTAATTAAGAAAATAAATCTCAGAGAATGTCGCTAGAGGATGTCATGTGTTTCTTTTTAGTTAAAAGATAAGTCTATTCTTCACGAGTAAAAGTGGGAAAAATGTTGTAATTGTTGGAATTTCAATTTGAAGAGCAGAGGAAAGAGTGGGAAAAATGCTGTCTCTTTTAATTTGGTTATCACCCCGTTTGAAGTATTTGTTTGGAGAGAAATGAAATCGTTTTGAATGAAACAACTTATCGTTCAATATCAGTTGATCATACTCTTATACTCTTTTTAAAATAATTTAACTTATAAAAAAAATATAACACTGATTCAAACTAACTCAAGTCTCAAATAAGACTTCTCTTAAATTTACATAACCTAAATTATTAACAAAAAAAAATGTAATATTTTTTTGATTTTGATATATTCAATTATTATTATCATGATAATGTTTCACACATTCAAACACTAAAATGATTGTTTACCAAAACAAAATAATTGAACTATCAATTTATCTAATAGTTGAGCAGATCTATTTTCCTACTTTTTGTTTTACACCTTGAACCTCAAAAGTGTGGTCAATCATATAAATTGCAATTGGAAAATAGATATTGACATAGGAATTAGAACAAACAAAGCACATAGAAAAAGTGATACATTGTTATAACGGCAAGTAATAATAATTTTCTTATTTGTATGACACCTTTCAAGAATTGAGTGTATGTTTGGATCAAAATGAATTTATTTTATAAAAATTTAGAAGTTGTAATTTTTTCAAAATCGTGATTTTTCACCATAAATGGACTAATCTCATTTTGATTCCAAACATACCATACAATTCAAATATACAAGTAGTTTAAGAGTAAAACTTGTAGGTCTTGGCTTCTAGTATAATGTTCCTCAATGCTCCAATAGGTGATAAAATCATTATACATAGCCCGATCACAATACATATCTGTAATAAAATCAATAAAGAAATTAAACTTGTGATTGAAATAATAATAATAATAATAATAATAATAATAATAATAATAATAATAATAATAATAATAAATTATATAAAAATTTAAAAAGAAAACATAATCAAAGATACCTACCCAATTAGTCCACCAAGACAAGCCAAATCTCTTTGGTTTGTAGATTGCAAGCCACATGACACATGGAAGCTGAAAATATAATAAAATGAACAATTAAGCCAAATTATGATAATCTAAAGAAAATTAATTAAATTAAATTTATAATTTTCCTTGACTTACAAAATATGTTGTTGGAGCAAAAGCAAATCCTCCAAAAAATCCTAGTAGACCACGGAAAAATGGGAAGGTAATAGCAATGAACATTGTAAAAGCTGGAAAAAAAAATGTATATTAATATTAATACACAAAATCAAAGAAAATACATAACTTTTTTTTATATAAAAAGAAAATAGTTGTGAATACTAAATATAATAGCATGATAATTAAAATTTTACACAACTTTATTCCACTTACCAACGTAAACATTACGCACAACAAAACGTAGCATTTTACTTGGATTGAAATTCAAATTCTTCACCAAAACACCTTCAATCATGTCGAACACTAGTATTGCATAAATCTACACCAACAATCAAAATATGAAATTATTTGTTAGGATATCTTTGTTACTTTAATAATTTTTTTTAGAGAAGAAATTATAATTTTTAATATTTAAAAAATAAATATATTGAATATATATTTATATAAAATTTAAAAATAATAATATTATTAGATGAGTGATTCGTGGGAGGAGTAAATATCAACACCCTAAAATCTAACTTTGTCCTCGAGTTTTAGTTTTGTGGAAAATCTACACTCGAATTCAATCAAAATGAATTTTCTTCGCTCAAATCAAAACAGTTTAAGTAGATACCAACAAATGTGAATTGTGTTGTCATCCCTAAAATAATAAATAACTCAAAAGTTATAAAATTTGAAATTTACCTGATAGCTTCCAATGACATGGAGAACAACAAAGAAATTAGCCATTGCAATAAGCCAAGCTGGTTTCTCCAAAGAGATGAGAATGTTATCCATAACCTCATTACCAAACACCAAGTAACCAATAAGAGCAACAGGGAAGTAACATAAAGCAATAGTAATGTATGCAACAATAACTCCTCTCAACATAAGAACCTTGGATGGTTTTTCAGGTGTTGATGGAATTGTTGCTTGGATTTCAAGTACCACATTGTGTCCAGCATATGCAAAAGCAACAGAACCAAGTGAATTAAAGAAATTAAAGACTGTTCCTGTTGTAGTTTGTGCCTTGTTACTATATTGTACACCATTTAAAATATTTAAAACCCCCAGTTGACCATAAACACAATATTCACCCCAATTTCTACCACAAGTTGTTGAGGCACCGCAATATAAAGACCTAATTTTTCACCAAATGCATGTTGACCCAATTCATGATATCTATCAAAACCTTTTCCTGGAACCATCTCATGCATCTCAACCATTTGCCAAAGTGTGTATAATGTGATGATCCATGAGAGGATAAGTATAGTGATACCTGGACCCCTGAGTAGAGAGACCATTGTGATTCTCAAATTAATTATCCACTATAAAATATTGTTAGTCCATATAATTTTTATTCTATTATTTAGTCTTTTAAATATTTTCCATTAACATGTTTGATTCATGTTACTAAATTTTAACCTAGGTAGTTGAAGGAAGTCCATGTGTCACTTGTCACGTGATTTTTTCAATGACATTTCTAATTTATGAAAAATTATATATATATATATATATATATATATATATATATATATATATATCATAATCTTGGGAGTTATACCAATCCACAATGTAATTTGAGAAGTTTGAGAATTAAAGTATGATGCAAATATTTTGGAAACTAAAAATTAATGAAAAAATAATTAAGATTTCTGGAGTTATGCCAATTCTAGATATTAGCATTGCCAATTATAGTAGGATTTTGAGTCACAGCCAAATATCAACATCGTGAGTTTAACCCGCATCACCAAATTATTTTAAAAATCTTTTACCTCCTTATTAAAAAGTAAAGTTTACACAAATTTTAAAACAAAAAACATATTTTCACATAATACATAGATTTTAAAATATTAGTTTCTCTAATTTATTATTTTATTTTAGAGAATATATTCTTATGATAACTATAATTTGGGTTTGAAATATACCATCCAAGATCTGCTATAGTATAATTTGGGTTTGAAATATACCATCCAACCATTGCAGTGACATTATGGAAAATAGAGTACCACCATTTTACACTCCTATCAGCATTAATTGGAAGCCACTCTTCAATTTTCTTCTCCCTCTCTAATTTTCCTTCAATCTATTTCAACGATAATAATAAATTAAACAATTATGTTATTTGAAAAATTCAAATTATACCATCAATTTTATTGTAATAAATAAAAATAAGACGTATGAAAGTTATAACTATGTGACACAGTTATAATAAAAAAATTGATTCCAAATTTAGACATTATTAATAAAATTTCGCTTTATCAAAGAAAACAAAATTCTTTGAGATTAACATTCTAGTCAATGATTTTTCTCGTTGAAGAAGATCAATGGTTTTGGACTTTGAGTTTTAAATTTACCAAAAAAATTTTATTTCTAATTAACAACACTTTTTTTGCTATCATATTATAGCTATGAAGTTTTCACCGCCTTAACGTCGACTAATTATCATCAGATATTATGGAGGTACACAAAGTAGATTCAGTCATCTCAATCGACATTTCTTCATACATAAGAGTCAGAGATCGAATCCCTTAACACTTGTTTAAGGAATTGTATACCTAATTAATCTCTGACTAAAAAATATTTATCTAATGACTTAAATAAATTTGTTTTTATAATATATTTCGAATAGATTTTAAATATGTTAAAAGAACTTCATTTAAGAACAAATTATTAAAGATAATCCGAATTCAAATTTTAACTGAAAAAAATTTTGACTAAAATTTATTTACCTACCGACTAAACTCTGAATTACGAAGACTCTATTCCTTTAACAACTAAAGAGTTAAAAGAAATTGATCCATCAAAATAATTGCAAGTTGGTTCGAAATTTAATTCGTCCATATTCTTCTTATTATATAAAGAGCAAATTCATATGATGGAAGAATACCTAAGTTAAATATGACCAACTCTTCCATGTGAACAATTAATTTATGTTCGAGTGTATCTTGGGTAGGTTTACTAGGTTTGTTCCAAAACAATACAAGAAATGCAACTCATTAACACCACCATGTGATCTATGTACTAGATATAGCAAGAAAAATAAGAAGAATATTATGCACCCCAGTTTTTGTTCAACATATATTGTAGTTTGGCAAATATTTTACATTTTATTTGTATCTAATAATAATTATAATATGTTGATATAATTTTATTTTATTTTTATTGGACAAGCCTTATTAAAAAATTATAATAGAATTTACATATATAATCATCATTTGCGAAACTTGAACTCAAGGTGTGAATAGAAGGTCTGATCATTTGTATTAACCGTAATTGATTTATTAACATTCTGCTGATAAAAGTATTATATATATATATATATATATGACTCCCAAAAAATAATTTTTCTAAAAATAATTTGATTTTATTTCTTATTATGTGGAACACTATATATATGAACAATATCAAATTTGTTTTTCCCTAAAAAAAATATATCAAATTGGTTTTGTAAAAAAAAAAAAGAAATATTCACAAATATCTAAAAAATATATATATATATATATATATATCAAATTGGCACATTAATAAAATCTGTGATAGTACAGACAAACTTTCCTAAACTATTCCTTTGGAAAAAAAATTAAAATCATGATACGGCAATAAATTTGAGCAGATATTCTTTTCTAATAAAGTTAGAAAAATATTTTAAATTTAAAATTTTTGCTATAATTCCAATATCAATGTGATACTATAAGATTACATATGCAGTATATTAAATATAAAAAAATGACATCTTTGAGGTTTTAATTTCAACACATAAACATTGCTGATAAAAACACAAAAATAATAACAAATGCAACCCAAACTTGTTTCTTCTATATATTTTTTATGAGCAAAACAAATTATATTAATTAATTAATTTATGAATATAACTGGTACTCAAACTCAGAAAATAAAAGAAAATGCAAGATATAAATAACACAAATTAAAAGATGGAGAGACCAAAGCAAATGTTTTCGAGATCTAATGACTTACATATTAATCTTGTATCTTGTATCTAATTTAATTGGTTGAAATATGAATCATCTTATCTTCAAATGCATGACTTAATCAAACTTATAATTTCCTAATTAAATACATGAATGAAAGTTGTTCTCAATGATGAATATAATACAATTATATATAGCATTTCTATGTTTTTTTGAAGAAAAAAATTATCCTATTGATTATGATTATAATTTATAACTCTCATCATTCAAATATGCTTAACAATGTTTCTCTTTCTTGTTTTGAATTGCTATATAAAAAATACACCATTCATTTTTTTTAACTTTCATATATGATTGATGATAAGCAATATGAACGAAATAGTAAACAATGATACATAAAAAAAAAAGTAGTTTTAAATTGAATGAATGATATGTTGTTGGTGAGCACTAGAGTTGAAATTATTTGGTGATTGAGTTCCCAAACTTCCCGTAACTCCAAAAGAGAAAAAAATTGTACAAAAGAATATTTTACAAATGAAAAGAAAAACAAGTATTTATAGAAGAAAAATACTAAAGTGTACTAAACAAATTTCGGTAGCTTCACCTATAGTTATAAATAATGTTATTATTATTTTTTGGTATAATATATTATTCTTTATTTTTGAGGAAAAAAATGTTATTTTAAGTACATTTTATTTAAGACTTAATTATATTATTCTAATGAAATTTGTCCATTGATATTAAATTCATTAATTTTTCATTTTTATTTATTTCATATTTTAGCATTACTTATTTCATTTTGTAAAATGTTGAGGTCTATTAACATGTTTTGCATAATTATGGTGTCGGAAGCTATTACAAATCAAATGTACAGTTTTGATAACATAATATGTTGTATTTGTTTATAGTATAGATCTATAATTTTCATGCTAATATTTATTAAAAAAAAATTTAAATTTAATTTTAAAATTATAATAATCTAATTAATAATATTGACTATGAGTTATTTTAAATATAATACAATTATATATAGTTAATATTTATGGTAATATCAAATTCTGGCAAATGAGAAATGACAGATAATAAACATTAATTATATACAACTTCTTCGGCGTATAAATTCAATTAAATTTTATTCTTGAATTGGTTGAAACTATTACTATATTGCCATAATTTTGAATTTCTTATTTATGTAGGAGTATATTTTACTAATTGATGGTAATATTTATTGCTCGGTAGAAAAATAAGAAAAAGTGCCGGTTCATGTTGGAAGTATTTTATAGATTCAAAATTGTGAAATGAATCAATTACTGAATACAATATTATTGTATAATTTCTTAAATTCTACCGAATTTGTCATTTTATTATTTAACATTTTTAAAAAATAAAGTAATTGTCATTTACCTTGAATATTTAAGGGAATAATGTAATAGGAAAGTTGCAGCTAAAATGAAAAAATTTAAAGTTGTACATTGTCTATTAGATTATGAAAAAAAAAATGAATCGAAAGAGGAAACTTGAGCTAAAACAAAAAAAAAAAAATAAACTTGTACAACTAACTTTGTCTTTTTGATTATGTCAAAAATGAATTGAAAGAGGAAAATTGAGCTAAAACCAAAAAAAATTCAACTTGTACAACTAATTTTGTCTGTTAGATTATATAAAAAATGAATTGAAAAAGGAAAGTTGAGCTAAAAAAACAATAAACTTGTACAACTAACTTTCTCTATTAGATTATGTAAAAAAATGAATTGAAAAAGGAAAGTTGAGTTAAAACCAAAAAAAGAATAAACTTGTACAACTAACTTTGTCTGTTAGATTATGTAAAAAATGAATTGAGAGAGAAAACTTGAGCTAAAACTAAAAAAAAGTAAGCTTATACAACTAACTTTGTCTGTTAGATTATGTAAAAAAATGAATTGAAAAAAGGAAAGTTGAGCTAAAACAAAAAAAAAATAAACTTGTAAAACTAACTTTATATGTTAGATTATGTAAAAAATAAATTGAAAGAGGAAAGTTGAACTAAAACAAAAAAAAAATTAA
>JBBPBO010000003.1:5197183-5297142 GCA_037974295.1 Cicer cuneatum | reverse complement strand
TTGTCTGTTAGATTATGTAAAAAATGAATTGAAAGAGGAAAGTTGAGCTAGAACAAAAAAAAATTAAATTTGTAAAACTAACTTTATCTGTTAAATTATGTAAAAAATAAATTGAAAGAGGAAAGTTGAACTAAAACAAAAAAAAAAATTAAACTTGTACTGTAACTTTATTTGTTAAATTATGTAAAAAATGAATTGAAAGAGGAAAGTTGAACTAAAACAAAAAAATATTAAACTTGTACTACTCACTTTGTCCGTTAAATTATGTAAAAAAATGAATTGAAAGAAGAAAATTGAGCTAAAACAAAAAAAAAATTAAACTTGTACAACTAATTTTGTATGTTAGATTATGTAAAAAATGAATTGAAAGAGGAATGTTGAGCTAAAATGAAAGAAAGAAAAACTAATTTGTACAACTAACATTGTCTATTAGATTATGCAAAAAATGAATTGAAAAATGAAAGAAATAAAAAATAAAGTTGTAGAACGAATACTATCTATTAGATCCTAATTGTCGTACTTTCAAGTCTCAATTACTACAAAAGAAAAATTGTAAAATAAATTTAATAATACAAAAAAAAATGATAATTATTTGGTGATTGAGTTCCCAAACTTCTCATAGCTTCAAAATTAAAAAAATTGTACAAAATAATATTTTACAAATGAAAAGATAAACAAATATTTATAGAAGAAAAATACTAAAGTGTACCAAAAAAATTTCGGTCGCTTCACCTATAGTTATAAATAATGTTATTATTATTTTTTGGTATAATATATTATTCTTTATTTTTGAGGAAAAAAATGTTATTTTAAGTACATTTTATTTAAGAGTTAATTATATTATTCTAATGAAATTTGTCCATTGATATTAAATTCATTAATTTTTCATTTTTATTTATTTCATATTTTAGCATTACTTATTTCATTTTGTAAAATGTTGAGGTCTATTAACATGTTTAATTATGGTGTCGGGAGCTATTACAAATCAAATGTACAGTTTCGATAACATAATATGTTGTATTTGTTTATAGTATAGATCTATAATTTTCATGCTAATATTTATTAAAAAAATTTAAATTTAATTTTAAAATTATAATAATCTAATTAATAATATTGACTATGAGTTATTTTAAATATAATACAATTATACATAGTTAATATTTATGGTATTATCAAATTCTAGCAAATGAGAAATGGCAGATAATAAACATTAATTATATGCAACTTCTTCTGCGTATAAATTCAATTAAATTTTATTCTTGAATTGGTTGAAACTATTACTATATTGCCATAATTTTGAATTTCTTATTCATGTAGGAGTAGATTTTACTAATTGATGGTAATATTTATTGCTCGGTAGAAAATTAAGAAAAAGTGCCGGTGCATGTTGGAAGTATTGTATAGATTCAAAATTGTGAAATGAATCAATATCTGAATACAATATTATTGTATAATTTCTTTAATTCTACCGAATTTGTCATTTTATTATTTAACATTTTTTTAAAAAAAAGTAATTGTCATTAACCTTGAATATTTAAGGGAATAATGTAATAGGAAAGTTGCAGCTAAAATGAAAAAATTAAAGTTGTACATTGTCTATTAGATTATGGAAAAAAATGAATCGAAATAGGAAACTTGAGCTAAAACAAAAAAAAATTAAACTTGTATAACTAACTTTGTCTGTTAGATTATGTAAAAAATGAATTGAAAGAAGAAAGTTGAGCTAAAACAAAAAATAATTAAACTTGTACAACTAACTTTGTCTTTTTGATTATGTAAAAAGTGAATTGAAAGAGAAAAATTGAGCTAAAAACAAAAAAAAATTAAACTTGTATAACTAACTTTGTCTGTTAGATTATATAAAAAATGAATTGAAAAAGGAAAGTTGAGCTAAAACAAAAAAAACAATTAAACTTTTACAACTAACTTTGTATGTTAGATTATGTAAAAGAATGAATCAAAAGAGGAAAGTTGAGCTAAAGCAAAAAAAAAATTAAACTTTTACAACTACTTTTGTCTGTTAGATTATGTAAAAAATGAATTGAAAGAAGAAAGTTGAGCTAAAACAAAAAAAAATTAAACTTGTAGGAGTATATTTTACTAATTGATGGTAATATTTATTGCTCCATAGAAAATTAAGAAAAAGTGTCGTGCTTGTTGTTAGTATTTATACAATATTACTATATAATTTCCTTAATTATATCGAATTTTTCATTTGATTATTTAACATTTTAAAAAAATAAAGTAATTGTCATTAATATTAAATATTTAAGAGAATTTGAGCTAAAATTAAAGAAACAAAAATTAAACTTGTATAACTAACATTGTCTATTAGATTATGCAAAAAATTATTGAAAAAGGAAAGAAATAAAAAATAAAGTTGTACAACTAATATTATCTATATTGGTGTAGGTGATGTTGTACAATAAGTTGCTCGTTGACGTGGACGTGGCATGGACGTGATGTACAGTAATTCAATAAATTCCACAAAAAGTTGGAATATGTTGAATTGAGTCGCTACGCCCATCAACGAGAAAGCTAACACGCACGGATGCGCCACGTCCACGTCTTAGTCGTAGTCGTAGTCGTCGCGCGCGTCTTGATTTACCCACATCCGTGGCAAAATTTGGGATTGTCACTACAGCCATCAACGAGCAAGCCAACACACACGCACGCGCCACATCCACATCTTAGTCGTAGTCGTCGCGCGCACATCTTGATTTACCCACATCCGTGGCAAAATTTGGTTTCCGTCACTACGCCCATCATCGAGCAAGCCAACACGCACGCACGCACGTGTCACGTCCACGTCTTAGTTGTTAAACTGATTTAGGAGTGATGGAATGATTGCTTTCTTAAGTTCTAATTGTTGCCTTTATCTTGAGTTCTCTTTTATAGACTCAAAAAGGTTCTCATGACAGCTCATTTGCCCATTGAGAACAGCTGGCTATCCTTTGTTAGTGATTAGGTGAGAGCAGGCCAAAAAGCAAGAATGTTCTTCATCCTGCTTCCAGCATTCAAGACCAGACTTGGTTCTAGAAAATGAGTCTTGATCTTTAATACTACGCATTCTGGGTTATTAAATTTGTAGAGGGAACCTCTGATGATATCTTCTGGTATCCTCTGGAGGTATCCTCTGGAGATATCTTTTGGTGTCCTTTGGAGGTATCCTCTGGTGTTCTTTGGAGATATCCTCTGGTATCCTCTAAAGATATCCTCTGGTGTCATTAGGAGGTATCCTCTAGTGACGTCATATTTTGGAGATATTTTATGATGACTTCATCTTCTGGTGACGTCATCTTCAGGAGACATCCTTTGGTGACGTCATCTTCTGGTGACGCCATCTTCTGGAGATATCTTCTCGTGATGTCATCTTCTGGTGACGTCATCTTCCTCTGGAGATTTTCAGAGTGTCGTCCAGAATGTTCTTGAATCTTCAGATCTGTTCTTAAATCTTCAGATCTGTTCTTGAATCTTCAGATCTGTTCTTGCTTCTCACATAATGATCCTGTTTTAATTTCTTGGTACCTATCTTGATTGATAACACTTAAGCGCACTTTATTAGATACACAAACATGCTTTAGAATCATAATTATAATTCTTAATTAATCTTTGTTTATCATCAAAATTTATTTAAGTTGGGGTATTGTCTCAACAATCTCCCACTTTTTGATGATGACAAACATACTAATTTAGATTTTAATTTTGATTCTAAAATAATCATATAGGGATTTTTTTAAGAAAAACTCCCCCTCAACATGTGCTATTCATCATAAAACAGTGCTTTTTTTAAAAAAAAAATGATTTGTCTAAAGCAGTTTTTGCATATGGATTCAAGATACCATATGGCAGTATGAATTTCAACATATCACACCAGACTCAAAGTATCACATAAAGTAGATTTCAACATATCAAACATAATATCTCAAAAAGTAATATCAAATGTTAGCAAATGTGTCAGAATTAGCAAGATATTACACAACTTTTATGTTTGAATTGAAACTTAAAATCTATAATAAAAATTACTTTTCCCTCTTTTATCACAGCAAAAAGGGGACAGAAGAGACTTAAAATTGCTAAGCAGAGAGACATGGTGAGGAGCCTTCGGATGATGACGAGAGATGCAGTTGTGGAATAGGAGGAAACACTGGAGGCGGATTAGACATGGGTGGCTCGAGGCCTAGCTTCGGAGCCAATTGAGTCGTCATCCTGTCACGAAGAATAGCTTGCTCTTTTTCCTGATGTATTTGTTGTGCCTGAATTGTCTGAAGGGAGTCAAGGATGGATCTATTGGTTTTAGAGCTGTTAGGATCAATCTTTGACCTTTTTAGTGGAGGCTGAGAACTTGTTGGAGTTGATTGTGGAGGGACAGCAGTAGTGCAAAAAGTGGAAATAGTAGCAAAAGAGGAAGAAACATGTGGAAGAGAGTTTGGAGTGTTGATGTTTGTAGGTATAGGTGAGCCATCTTCTGGAAAGGCCAATAGTTGGCTAATGCCAAAAATTGAAGAGCAGGTTTTTTGGGGTGAAACAAACATGGGTGACATTGTGGATGATTGTGGATTAGGCAGAGGTGGACATTCATTTAGAGGTGGTGATGCTAGAAGAGTGTTTGGGTTAGTAGTAGCAGGAGAGGGTTTTGGATCAGCAGAAGCAGAAGAGGCTGGTTTTTGTGGGGAGTGGGAAGCGTTTCTTTTTTGTGTGGTAGAGGATGGAACAGATGGAGCTTGTTTCATGTGAGCAATGTTTTTTAGGAAATTTTTTGATAGATTAATTTTTGAAATTTCATAGCTTAAATCAATAGAGAAGAACTTAAAAATCTGAGAGAAAACCATACCGTATGGAATGGTGTTACGTTTATAATCCTTGCAGATTGCAGAGATAATATGATGGATGATCAGGTGGGGCAGATTGATTTTTTCTTGTGGAGAAGATGATAAATGACCAGAGCGTCTTTATCAGTGATAGATTCATGACTTCCACATCTGGGTAGAACAGAATGTTGACTAATGCTGTGAAGAATTTTGGGAACCGACTTCAAAGTTGTAGACAGAAAAATCGTGGAATTTGGAACAAACAGCTGCTGAAATACATCCATTTTTGAAACTTTAAGGGCAGAGTACCAGTCTTGACCAAAGATTGCAGGCCCTTCAGTAGGTAATTTTAGAATTTCAGCAAGGATGGATGGAGTTAGTCGGATTTCCGTTCCTTTGATGGAGGATATAATAAAGGACTTATCAGGGAAGCATTCAGCCTTGCAGCAAAATGCCCTCATTACCTCAGGGTAATAACAATAAGATATTTTTAGGAAATTTGTCCAACCTAAGGCATCAGTGTGATGCTGAATATAGGTTTCATTAACTTTCAAATTTTCAAACACAAAAGACTCGGCCAATGCCAATGGGTCGCTAAGCCCATTTGTCGTTGTAGATTGTTTTCAGTTTGAGAGGGATCAGGGGGCGAACTGGTTTGTTTGATTGAGATGGTTTGTCTTTGGGCTTTGTAGTTCTCTTGGAAGAACGTTATGGGTTTGGGTCTCTTTGTGGAGAACGTTCTATAGAATGTGCAGATTTAGGGTTTTTGGATGAAAAGGTTTGGTGGTATTGATTTGGAGATGATGGGTTATGGGACAAGTGTGGAGTCATAGTCATTATCAGAGATTATGTGGACCGTGTTGTCTGTTTTCTTCGTTTTGGAGGTACCAATGCCAGCAAGCACGCACATTGACCTTCGTTTTGATGGTGGTGGAGTCTGATTAATGGAAGGAGGTACACATTGATGCAATGGTGGAAGAATAGTTGTGAGAGGTTTGAGAGGCATAATGATAGGAGATGATTCACGAGAAGGGGACATTAAGTCAGAAAAGGTCTTTTCAGAAGAGGAATGAGGAGGTGTTGGTCTGGGAGGAGGTGATGGTGAGCGAGTTGGAGACGGTGAAGGAGATGGTGAAGGAGTCCGTGATGACGACAATCTAGGATGTTTCTTTGCGGAGCCTTTTGTTAATTGCCATTGTCGAATGTGAAAGAGATAAATGTAAGACGAGTTGAACGATGAGAGGATTTTTCAGAAAAGTAGAAATTTGTTGTAATGTTAGAATTGATTTTCACTTTTCAGTTGAGTATTGGTTTACTTCTACAATTGCCATGCGTGGTGATGAAGGATGGGATGGAAGTACATTGGGAAGGAGAAGGTAGCAGTAAAGTGGCAGAGTAGGTTGCAGTAGCCATTACTTTTTGATAAGAGACAGTTGTTCATGTGTGTAGACGTTGAATTTTGAGTTTTTTAATATTGAATTTTTTTTAAAAGAACGAAGAACGTTCTGGAGTTATTTTGCAGAGAGCCATTCCAAACGGAGAACGTTCTCCGTTTTGTCCAGAATACTTCTGGCTTCAGTTTTGACTAGAATTTTTGATGATTTTTAGCCTTTCTTTGATAGAAATGAAATTTTCTTCAACTAGAGGCTTAGTAAAGATGTCAGCAAGCTGATTCTTTGTATCAACAAAAATTAGTTACATTTCCTTTTTAGTAACATGATCTCTAATAAAGTGATATTTAATTTCAATGTGCTTAGATCTTGAATGTTGAATAGGATATTTTGATAGATTTATGGCACTTGTGTTATCACAGTAAATAGGAATTTTAGAATAGCTTACAGAAAAGTCTTCAAGTTGATTTTTGATCCATAAGACTTGTGAACAGCAATTTGTTGTTGAAACTTATTATGCTTCCGTGGTCGATAAGGCAATTGTGTTTTGCTTTCTGCATGACCAGCTTATCAGGGCTTCTCCTAGAAACTGGCATGCACCACTTGTGCTTTTTCTTTCAACCTTATCTCCAGCGTAGTTCGTGTCACAGTAAGCTGCAAGATCAAAGTGAGAACCTTTGCTATACCAAAGGTCAAGATCAGTAGTACCAACAAGGTATCGAAAGATTCTTTTCACAGCAATAAGATGAGATTCTTTTGGTGCAGATTGAAATCTTGCACACAATCCTACTGCAAATGCAATATCTGGTCTACTTGTAGTTAAATAAAGTAATGAACCAATCATTCCCCTATATTCTTTTTCAGAATATGATTTTCCCGTTTCATCTTTGTCTAGTGAGGATGATGGATGCATAGGAGTAGTCATGATTTTAGCTTCACACATCTTATATTTTTTTAAAGTTCCTTTGTGTATTTTTCTTGATAGATGAATATTCCATCTTTGTGTTGTTTGATTTGAAGTCCAAGAAAGTATCTTAACTCACCCATCATACTCATCTCAAACTCACTTTGCATAAGATTTGAAAAATCTTCACACATTTTTTTATTTGTTGAACAAAAAATGATATCATCAACATAAACTTGTACAATGAGTAAATCATCTTTGTTTGTTTTCTTAAAAAGTATTGTGTCAATTTTTCCACGTGAAAATCCATTGTTTATCAAGAATGAGCTTAATCGTTCATACCAAGCTCGGGGAGCTTGTTTTAAACTGTATAAAGCTTTAGTGAGTTTAAAAACATGATTTGGTTTATTTTGATCTTCAAATCCGGGGGGTTGATGAACATACACTTGTTCATTTAAATAACCGTTTAAGAACACACTTTTTACATCCATTTGAAAGAGTTTAATGAATTTGTAAGATGCATATGCAAGAAGGATTCGAATTGCTTCTAACCTTGCTACGGGTGCAAAGGTTTCATCATAGTCTATTCTTTCTTGTTGATTATAACCTTGAGCTACTAACCTTGCTTTGTTTCTAATTACCTTTCCTTCTTCATCGAGCTTATTTCTGAACACCCACCTTGTTCCAATAACAGATTGATCTTTAGGATCTGGAACAAGAGTCCAAACTTCATTTTTTTCGAATTGAAGAAGTTCTTCCTTCATTGCTTCAACCCAAGATTGATCAATTGTGGCTTCTTTGATATTTTTTGGTTCTAGTTGGGATAACATTGCCATGTTGCTGTGAACATCATCCTTGAATGATAGCCTTGTTCTAATGCCATCAGTTGTGTCACCAATTATTGGATTCTGGGGATGATCACCTATAAGTTTCCAACTTCTAGGAGGAGTTTGAAACGGAGATTGTTTATCAATCTCGTTTTCCTGGAGAACAATCTGTTGTGACTGTCCAGATTGTTCTTCTTCCTCGTCATCTTTTTTTCTTAAATCAAGATCATCAAACTCATCAAATTACACATGCATACATATTTCAACAGTTTTATTTTTTAAATTAAACACACGATAACCTTTAGATTCTGTAGCATATCCTAAGAATATTGCCTTGTTAGATTTGGCATCAAATTTTCCCAAGTTTTCTTTGTCATTTAAAATGTAACAGTAACAACCAAAGATGTGGAAATATGAGATATTGGGTTTTCTATTTTTCCAGATTTAATAGGGTGTTTTGTTTAGAATTTTTCTTATTGACACTCTATTCAAAATGTAGCATGAAGTGTTTATGGCTTTAGCCCAAAAATACTTCTCAACGTTGGATTCTTCTAACATTGTTCTTGCCATCTCTTGCAATATTCTATTTTTTCGTTCAACGACTCTGTTTTGTTGAGGAGTCCTTGCACACCATAGATTGTGAGAGATGCTGAGTTCGTCGAAGAATGTTTTAAAAGATGTGTTTATGAATTCTCCTTCATGATCGCTTCTTACAGCAATTATGTTGGATTCTTTTTCATTTTGAACCTTTTTGCAAAAAGTTTTGAAGGTAGTGAATGCATCGTCTTTATTTTTTAAAAACAACACCCATGTATATCTAGAGAAATCATCAACAATGACAAACCCATATCTCATGCCTCCTAGACTTGTGGTTTTGATATGACCAAATAGAACAATGTGAAGTAGTTCAATAGGTTTTTTTTAGTTGAGATGAACTCTTTTGTATGAAAACTACTTTTAACAATTTTTCCTTTTGCACATGCTTCACAGATCTTGTCTTTATCAAAGTTAATTTTGGGGAGTCCTCTCACCAAGTTTGATTTTGACAATTTTGAAATAATTCTTAAACTGATGTGTCCAGCACGCTTACGTCATATCCATTTATCTTTATTGATGGACATGAAGCATGATTCTGCTGGTAATTCTTCAATGTACATGACATAGAGATTTTTCCTTCTGGATGCAGAAAATAAAATCTCTCCTGATTCTGCCATTTTGATTTCACATGAGTTTGGTTTGAACACAACTTCAAAGCCATTATCATAGAGCTGGCTGATGCTTAGAAGATTATGTTTCAGCCCTTCAACATACTTAACATCATTTATTTTGGCAGAATTTTCCTTACCTATTGTTCCTTTACCTTTAATCATGGCTTGATCATTATTTCCAAATGTTACTGATCCTCCATCTCTTTTAGTGAATGATAAAAAGCTTTGTTTATCTCCCGCCATATGCCTTGAACAACCATTGTCTAAGAACCATGGTTTTTTCTTGACACTTTGACACTCATCCTGCATATGAGGTTATATTTACTTTAGGTACCCTTTTTTCTTTGGGTCCTTGGAAGTTAGTTTTAAAGCTTGATCTTTTAAAATAACATTTTGACTCAAGATGGCCAAGTTTAAAGCAGTGTGAATATTTTATTTTTGGTTTTGGAGAAAACTTGACATTCTGATTTTTTGAGATTTCAGAAACAGCTTGGAATGTGCCTCCAGAACATTCTCCCTCCTTTTTGCTTTCTGAAGAACGTTCTGCTTTTACTTCAGAACTTTCTCTTTTTTGTAAAATATTTGGAGAACGTTCTGTCTTTTCAACATTCCTTCTGTTTTTGATTTTCTCATCCTTTTTTTTTAAAATAACATGCAAATTCAAGATGTCCTATTTTTTTGCAATATGAACATCTAATTTTGCATTCTTCTTCTTTTCTTTCTGGCACAAAGAAGTTTTCATACATCTTTGTTTTTTGTGTTTTGTCAAAACCAATGCCAACTTTATCGAAAATTCCTATTTGAGAATCCAAGATTTTTTGAAAAGTTTTTGTTGCTTTAATGAAGTTATACAAGTCATTCTTAAGAAGTTCAACTTCAGATTTGAGAAGATCATTCTCCTTTTGCATCAAAGGACATTCTTGTCTCTCATCATTAAAGTTTTTGATTTGTGATTCTTTCAAGTTTTGAATGATTTTTTTTAACTCATCATTCATCTTTTAAGTTTTTTCTTTTTCTTCTTTTTCATTATGAAATTTTTCATTTAAAGAGCTGCATTTTTGGATAAGTAGGTTTGAGTCATTAAGTAAGTTATCAAATTCAGTTTCCATTTGTTCACACAAAATAGTGTTCAAAATTTTTTACCTCTGTTTCTCCTATGCCTACCATGAGACATATGTTGGCCTCTTCTGTTTCTTCTATATCTGAATCATCAGAGTCATCCCAAGTTACCATCATTGATTTATTTTAAAAAGGAAATTTCTTTGGTGCTCTTTTGTTCAGTGGGCATTCAGCTTTGTAATGCCCTTGCTTATTGGAGCCAAAGTAAGTAATTTGACTCTTATCAGTTTCAATTTTGAAGCTTTCTTTCTTGCTTGGAAATCCCTTCTTGATTTGCTCTATTCTTCTCATCATTCTTTGGATTTTTCTAGTGAGGAGAACTATTTTTTCATCTGCTTCTTCTTGTCCTTCTTCTTCGATTTCTCCTTCAGATTGTGATGGCATGCTTTCTTGAGAGACTTTCAAGGCCACTGATTTTCCTTTCTTTGTTGGTTTGTCTTCCATTAGCAACACTTCATGTGCTCGCAAGGTTCCTACTAGTTCTTTTAGCCCAAGTGTTTCAAGATTTCTTGCTTGACTTATGGCTGTTATCATTGGCCTCCATATAGCTGGAAGACATCTCATGATTTTCCTTACACGATCTTGTACAGAGTAGGCCTTGCCTAAGGATCGCATTTCATTAACAATGGTTGTAAATCTGGAGTACATTTCATCTATTGTTTCTCCTTCATTCATCTCAAAAAGCTCAAATTTTTTTATTCCTATATCAATTCTTGTTTCCTTTACATGACTGGTTCATTCATCAACTCTCTCACTTTTTCCCAGCTTAAGGCACATGATAAAAATAATCGAGCTTTTGAGTTCAGTAATTCCTTAGATTTTTCTTCTGCTGTCCAATCACATTCTTTCTTTTCAGCAAATGTTGGATCATTTTGATCAACCATTGGTAT
The DNA here is from genome assembly GCA_037974295.1 of Cicer cuneatum. Lineage (NCBI taxonomy): Eukaryota > Viridiplantae > Streptophyta > Magnoliopsida > Fabales > Fabaceae > Cicer > Cicer cuneatum. The sequence goes on along the minus strand of JBBPBO010000003.1, from coordinate 5,285,992 downwards.
GAAGTTTCCTTCTGTAATGATGCGCCACATTCCTGTGTCTTGGGACTTTAGGAACAACTGCATTTTGTTTTCCAGAAGTAGTAATCTGAGCCATCAAAGTAGGATAGTCGATTAGATGACCCTCCTTCAGCAATATACTTTACTTTTGACATTTTCTTCCTAGATCTTTTCTCTACACTGTTTAGGTGTTGTTTTTAGAGACCAAGCTCTGATGCCAATTGAACTCATACAAAAATTTCATCAAAATTTATTCTTTATTTGATGTTGTTAACAATGGAAATATGAGTCTATTTGAAGATTGAAGTTTCGAATTTGATGAAATTTGTATTATATTGAAGAATATAAATAATTTTATGGATTTTGGTTGAAAATTTTGATGAATTTTTGTAAAAAAAAAAAGGATAACATTGTTGACATTTTAAAACATAAAAGATCAAATTGTCACTTAAAATTAAAATAAAGGACCAAATCGGGGAAAAAAGATAAAGAACTAAAACGTTAACTGAAATTAAGTTAAGGGACCACGGGTGCTATTTAGCCTTATTTTTTCATTAATATTAGTTTCCAAAATATTTGTCTCATTCTTTAATTATCAAACTTCCCAAATTACATTGTGGATTGGCATAACTCCCAAGATTATCATATATATAAATTTTTCATAACTCCCAATTTTTACCACAAATTGTTGAGGCACCACAATATAAAGACCTAATTTTAACTATCAAATCCAAGCAACAATTCCATCTACACCTGAAAAACATCCAAAGTTCCTATGTGGAGAGGAGTTGTATTTGCATACATTGTTGTTGTTGCTTTATGTTACTTCCCTGTTGCTCTTATTAGTTACTTGGTGTTTGGAAATGAGGTTCATATATATAGTGTTCCACAGAATAAAAAATAAATCAAATTATGTTTAGAACAATTATTTTTTTGAGTCATATATATATATATATATATATATATATATAATATTTTTATCAGCAAAATATGAATAAATCAACTGCGGTTAATACAAATGATTAGACCTTCTACTCACACCTTGAGTTCAAGTTCCGCAAATGATGATTATATAGGTAAATTCCATTATAATTTTTTAATAAAGTTTGTCCAATAAAAATAAAATAAAATTATATCAACATATTATAATTATTATTAGATATAAATAAAATGTAAAATATTTGCCAAACTACAATATATGTTGAACAAAAACAGAGGTGCATAATATTTTTCTTATTTTTCATGCTATATCTACATTAGTGCAATTTAATCTTATTATATCTGTAATTTTAGATTGGTTGTTATATGTTCGATGTAATAAATAGGCGGTGACAATTTGTTAGATATGTTATATTAAACCGTTCTAACAAGCATTTTAAAAAAAAAATATTGTATGATTTGTTAGATCTATTATATTAAACCGTTCTAACAAATATTTTATAAAAAATTTGTTTGATTTGTTAGATATGTTATATTAAATCTTTCTAACAAACATTTTAAAAAAAAATTATATACAAACATTTAAAAAAAATTATATAATTTGTTAGATATGTTATATTAGACTGTTGTAACAAACATTCTAAAAAAATTATATGATTTGTTAAATTTGATATATTAAAAAAAATTATATGCTTTGTAAAATTTGATATATTAAACCGTTCTAATAAGCATTTTAAAAAAGAAAAAATTATTTGATTTGTTAGATATGTTATATTAAACTAAACTGTTCTAACAAACATTTAAAAAAAAATTATTTAATTTCTTAGATCTATTATATTAAACTGTTGTGACAAGTATTTAAAAAAATAAAAAAAAACCTCCTATCTCTTTGTATCTTTCACTTCAATCTTCGGATTACACTCATCTCTATCCTAACTAGCAAAAAAACAAAGAGCAATAGTTTTTCTCTTCAAATATGCTTTCCTTTAACAAATTCATTTTCATTTCATTTCCCTTCACTTTTCTCCTCACTCAATTTTAGGGGTCTTCTATCTCTCTTCCCCAAAACCCTTTCACAATACAATTTCTCTATTCTGATTACTCGATCTCGCTATGGAATCTCGAGATTTGACCCCGTCTTCTCCATCATCAACCGCCACCACCGAAGTCGAAGACGGAGGACTCACTATCATCGTCGCTATGGCTAAAGAAGCCGCTATGCATTATCAATTTGGTAACTTCGATGAATGCCTTGAGGTTTTGCATCAACTTTTGGAGCAGAAACCGAACGATCCAAAGGTAATGAAATTCATTTCACCTTTTTGCTTTGGATATTGATCGCTCCGATGTTGTTTTTCTTATCTGCAAGAAATGCTCGATGCTTGTTGTTTTTCTCTAGTCGATTATTCGCTTGGTGCTAGAAAAATTGAAATGTCTATCTAGAGAGCTAATGATAAGCCTTCTCAATATCAATTTTGTAAGCTATGTCATCGTTCTTTCTCTTGTAATTTTTTCATCATCGTTTTATCTCCAGGACTGTTAATTAGTGCAGGTCGAGTTTCAATTAGAGAAGGATTAAAATAACCATATTGTAAATGTCATTACCTAAATGTCATTACCTAATAACCATATTGTAAATGTTAATTAGTGCCGCTATGTCATTGTTCTTTCTCTTGTATTTGATTCAATTTATCGATATTAATATGTTTCATTGCTTCTATGTTATGCTTGATTTGATTTGTTTTTCTCTGATGGGTGAATAATATTTAATTATCTCATGGATATAGTCATTGATTGTGTGAACCTGTTAAAATTACAATGACTAAATTTTCCTAATGTATTAAATTCAGTAATAATTTATCAACACTAACCAACAAATGAATTACCTATTATTAGTTTTCTAACGCTGTTATCCATGAAATGAAATAAGCAATGTTTATTTTCCTTTGTATATTGAACATTGATAAAGTATAAACTTTCACCCAATCTAACAATATTCTTTTTAACAATATGCTCTCAACTTGATTTTATTAACTGAAAACTGATTAATGTGCATGACTTTCATCTTACAATGGTTCAACATGATTGGGCAGACTTACGTATCAAATAACGAAAAGATTGTGCATCTGAAACCTCGACCTTCAATCTATAAATCTAAAGCTTCTTAGCGAAGTTCTGAACCTAAATCCAAAGAAAGCAACTTATCAGCAAGACTTAAGTCGGGTGGTACTACATGTGAAAAATGTGGAAAACACATACAAGATGAGCGTAATCGTTTCTGCTCCATTACATGCAAGGTAACAAGCACTCTCTTATTAAATGGTGATTTTTGCTTTCAACTAATCATTTTTGGATAATAAGATATCTTGAACATTTAGGGAAACTCAACTCCATTATACCCCATATTGGGCTTGAAGTATAAATTGAGACTGCTACTACCGGGAGCCTAGAGTTCTATTATGGCGTAGTTTCACTCTGCAACAATTTGCACATCAATGGTTTGGAAACACAAATGATTTTGGTAAAGGAAGACAAATGCCTATACACTATTGTAAGTACAGAGGCGCACCTAAGAGGGGGGGTGAATTAGGTGTTTAAAAACTTTTCCTGGTTTTTAGAGTTTTGTGACTAATTTTACTAGTTGTGTTAAGTGTATGAAAGCTTTGTAAATGACTGAAAATAAAGCACACAGAATTTTATCCTGGTTCCCTTTTCAACCAATGGTACATCCAGTCCTCTTGCACACCACAAGAGATTTTCCACTATTTGTTAGAATAAGTACAAGTCTAACACTAAGACTTCAGTTATAAATTTCTAACACTCTGCCTAAGATAGCACACCACTAACTTAGTTTACAACACTTGAAGAAAATACACCACTTTCTTCAAACAATAACTTCAATATTTTTTTTACAACTATGTTCTTAATTAAGAACAACAGGATATAATAGTTTGTACAATGATAACAATCCAATATACATTCAAGTACAATAGAGAACATTTCTCAATGATTTGAAAATGTAGAGCATGTACTTGAAGTATGAAAATATAACTTTGAAAAGTTCACAAAATATTTCAGCAAGTTGTTCAAAGTTGGTAGCAGGGTTGATTCATTTAGAACTGAAGCTATGAGGTATTTATACTCCATAGACAACATTTCAGATCAGTGGCAATTGTTCCCATAAGTTTTGATGAACTTATGCAATGATCCAGATGAGATATGAACTGAAAAATTGCATTGATTCGCACTTGTATTCGAATACAGCTTATTCGTATTCGAATACACTTCTGTAACATTTAGTTTTTATTCAAAATTTCAGCGTCGTATTCGAATACGAAACCCTTGTATTCGAATACAAGACAGTGAATTTTGCCACTGACTTGATTTTGTATTCAGCTACGAGATGCTGTAGTCGAATACAGATGTCCAGTTTTTGCTACTGACTTCATCTGTATTCGGCTACACATATATGTAGTCGAATACAACTTTTATTTTAGCCAAAAACTTGATTTTCAAATATAGTTTATGCATTTTTGACACTTTGAAAATTCTTTTGATGCATATGCTAAAATACAAAGGTTCTCATATAATTGTATTTGAAATGTATTTGGATTTTTATCAAGTACCTTAAAATCTAAGTTTCCTAATAGATTACTTGAATGTTGATTTCACTTTGAGCTTACATCTTGATCTTTATTCATAGTCTTTTGTCCAAAAACATAGATCTTATATATTTTCAACAATGGCTCTAACAACCACAATTACTTCACAATCTCGTCCCCCATTGCATAAGACATTGATGATACCATACTACTATAACATGTTTTGATAATTTTAATTGTTTAATTTGGTATGACATTCACTCTGAATAAGTTAATGTTGATTGATTGGCAATAAATTCATAACACAACTTCCTCAAGTTGTAGGTGCTGCTTATTCGCTCAAAATGGATGGAAAAAGTGCGTTTGCGGTCACTTATTGTGGAGATGCAGGCACTGGTGAGGTTAGTTATGATGAATGAATGAACTATCTCTCTTACAAAAGTAACAATAATAGAATAACACATCATTATTCTCGTTGCTGATATTGGAGACCATCACCGTCATCTTTAATCTATTATTGTGGAGATGGAGGCACCGTTGTCTGACCATGAAGATGTTGGTGATTTAATCAGCAAGCAGTATGCTCCATCTACAGAAGAGTCTTCACCTTTGAACTAAGTTAGCTTCTTCGCACTAAGTTCATTTCAAGCAAGGCTATTAGACAGCGAGAGCGCTTAGCAGCATAGCAAGTGTGTAGCATCTGTCGACAAAAAATTATTCCTAGTAGAGATGTTGTAGCATTTTTGAATTTAAAGACCGGAAGAATAGCTTGCTGTAGTCGGAATCCAAAGGGGGTAAAATCATTTCATTAATGCTCTGATCTTGTTTTGCTATATTTGTTTGTTAGTAATAAAGTAAGCATGCATAAAAACTTCAGATTTATATATTGAAAGTTGAAACTGCAGTTTATTCACAATACATGTATTCAAAACTTTGGAAAAGAGTTTTTCATTTTTCATTTATCAAGATAGAGAAGTTATATTGGCATTTATATGCAGGCATTTCATGTGTTTCATACGGCCTGCGTTATACATTGGATACTCGTGTGTGAATATGAAATAATCACAAATGTTTAGTTCATCTATATGCTAGTCAAGAAGGGAAGAGAAAGATTTTATCATGTAGTGGTAGAGAAGACAAGGATATAAAACATGTTTTCTGTCTAGAGTGTCAAGGTGCTGGTCTGATCATTGCAGATAGGTTAGAGAACCCACAATTTTGTTCTATGTCCCAAGTTTGTTCATTACATAGATAATTCTTTCTTAATCCTCCATTTTATAGAATCTCTTTTCCCTTTTGGCTTTTTTTGAGTATTGATATCTTAATTTTAGGTTAATATTTTCTAGCGTTAAAAAAAGTTTATTTGGAAATAATTATATTTGTGCAGATCTTCAGATTGAAATTAATGAAACCAATGGATCAAGAATCTTGAAGATTTTATTTCTTTGTTCCATGTTGTGCCTCCTTCATCCAATTTCCATTCGACTTCTGCAGTACATACTGAAGGTGGGTGAAGGTTCTGCAGTCCAAGGCATTAGTGGCTCTACTGGTTTGGATGTTCCTCCTTCTCGTGGCCCACTTTGGTACATCAAACTTTAATTTTCTTGTGTGACACATAAACTATGACATTTCTTGAACAAAAAGAAAAATACACTATATGACATTTTTGTCTTTTGATTTTGATGCATTAGATTTGATAATAATCACTTAATGGCATTTGCATAAATGTAGGATCCTTGGAAATGTCTTCATGGGGCGCTATCATGCAGTGTTTGATTATGATAAACTCAGAGTTGGATTTGTCCAAACAGCATAGAGAATATGCTTGTGCCTTGTAGAATGGCAACCTTTATTTGCTTGTAGTTTTTTTTTCTATTAAAAAAATTAGTATAAATGAACAAGAACTATAAAGGAAAAGAGCAACCTCGGTATTGGACATTGGCAAACAGTTATTTGCTAATAGTTTGTATAACTTTGCAATTAAAATGAGCCTCATTGGGGTTGTGTTGTGTATATATCAAATTAATATTCTTGCAGCCCCTCCCCCTGCTATTATCATATGTATCACTAGTGTTATGAGCCTCTACACAATATATGTATGCTTAGTTGAAGAGTCTAGATATGGGCTCTCATGGTTGCTTATTTTAATGAGGTATTAATTAACTTTTTAAAAAGAGGTATTAATTAACTTTTTTAATTTTTAAAAAATATTTAAAAAGTTAATTATTTTAATCGGTTGGTTCATCGATATAATAAATAAATTTTGAATATGACTTGTTATATTAGTTCAAATTTAACCGATCTAATAAATCAATTTTGAATGATTTGTTATATTGGTTCAAATTTAACCGATGTAATAAATCAATTTTGAATTAGACTTGTTAGATTGGTTCAAATTTAACAGATCTAATAAATCAATTTTGAATTTGACTTGTTAGATTGGTTCAAAATTAACCGATCTAATAAATCAATTTTGAATTTAACTTGCTAGATTGGTTCATTTTACCCGATTTTATAGTTAACTATTTATTACAACGTTTGATGTTAGATCGGACAAATAACCGATCTAACATGTATATAGGAACCAATATAACAAGGTTAAATTGCACTAGTGTTGGAACCATATCATGCATCTCACCCATTTGCCAAAGTGGGTATAATGTGATGATCCATGAGAGGATAAGTATAGTGACACCTGGACCCTCTGAGTAGAGATACCATTGTGATTCTCAAATTAATTATCCACTATAAAATAGTGTTAGTCCATATAATTATTATTCTAATATTTAGGTTTTTATATTTTACATTAACATGTTTGATTCATGTTACTAAATTTTAACTTAGGTAGTTGAAGGAAGTCGATGTGTCACTTGTCACGTGATTTTTTCAACAACATTTCTAATTTATGAAAAATTATATATATCATAATCTTGGGAGTTATACCAATCCACAATATAATTTGGGAAGTTTGTGAATTAAAGCATGATGCAAATATTTTGGAAACTAAAAATTAATGAAAAAATAATTAAGATTTCTAGAGTTATGCCAATCCTAGATATTAGCATTGCCAATTACAGTAGGATTTTGGGTCACAGCCAGATATTAACATTGTAAGTTGAACCCGCATCACGATTATTTTAAAAATCTTTTACCTTCTTATTAAAAAATAAAGTTTACACAAATTTTAAAACAAAAAACATATTTTCACATAATACATAGATTTTAAAATATTAGTTTCTCTAATTTATTATATTTTAGAGAATATATTCTTTGTGATAAGTATAATTTGGGTTTGAAATATACCATCCAAGATCTGCTATAGAATAGGGAAGACCAAGAACACCAGCACCAACCATTGCAGTGACATTATGGAAAGTAGAGTACCACCATTTTGCACTCCTATCAGCATTAATTGGAAGCCACTCTTCAATTTTCTTCTCCCTCTCTAATTTTCCTCCCATCTATTTCAACGATAACAATAAATTAAATAATTATGTAGACGTATGAAAATTATAACTATGTGACACAATTATAATAAGAAAATTGATTCCAAATTTAGAGTGAGAGATGTCACAGAAGAGTTAAAGTAAAGAGACACTATAGAGTTAAAACAAAATTCTTTGTGATTAGCATTTTAGTCAATGATTTTGCTCGTTGAAGAAGATCAATGGTTTTGGACTTTGAGTTCTTAATTTACCAAATATATTTGATGTCTAAATTTATAACTTTTTTTTTCTTATCATATTATAACTACGAAGTTTTCACCGCTTTAACGGTGATTAATCTTCATCGGATATTATGGGGTACACAAAGTAAATTTAGTTCTCTCAATCGATTTTTCTTCATACATAAGAGTCAGATATCAAATTCCTTAATACTTGTTTAAGGGACTGTATACCTAATTAATCTCTGACTAAAAAATATTTATCTAATGACTTAAATAAATTTGTTTTTATAATCTATTTCGAATAGATTTTAAGTAGGTTAATGAACTTCATTTAAAAACAAATTATTAAGGAGAATCCGAATTCAAATCTTAATTGGAAAAAAATTTGACTAAATTTTATTTACCTATTGACTAAACTTTAAATTACTAAGACTCTATTTCTTTAAGAAATAGAGCGTTAAAAGAAATTGATCCATCAAAATAATTGCAAGTTGGTTCGAAAGTCAATTCTTCCATATTCTTCTTATTATATAAAGAGCGATTCATATGATGGAAGAATATTTAAGTTAAGTATGACCAACTCTTGTGAACAATTAATTTATGTTCGGGTGTATCTTGGGTAGGTTTACTAGGTTTGTTCCAAAACAATGTAAGAAATGCAACTCACTAACACCACATGTGATCTATGTACTAGATATAGCATGAATCCTCCTCTAACTTGGGAAAAAAATAAGAATATTATGCTCCCCTGTTTTTGTTCAACACATATTGTAGTTTGGCAAATATTTTACATTTTATTTGTATCTAATAATAATTATAATATATTGATATAATTTTATTTTATTTTTATAGGACAAACCTTATTAAAAAATTATAATGGAATTTACATATATAATCGTCATTTGCGGAACTTGAACTCAAGGTGTGAGTAGAAAGTCTGATCATTTGTATTAACAGCAGTTGATTTATTAATATTCTGCTGATAAAAATATTATATATATATATATATATATATATGACTCCAAAAAAATAATTGTTCTAAAAATAATTTGATTTATTTCTTATTCTGTGGAACACTATATACATGAACAATATCAAATTTGTTTTTCCCTAAAAAAAATATATCAAATTGGTTTTGTAAAAAAAAAAAAAGAAATATTCACAAATATCTACATAAAGTATATATATCAAATTGGCATATTAATAAAATCTGTGATAGTACGGACAAACTTTCCAAAACTATTCATTTGGAAAAAAACTAAAATCATGATACGGCAATAAATTTGAGCAGATATTATTTTCTAATAAAGTTAGACAAATATTTTAAATTTAAAATTTTTGCTATAATTCCAATATCAATGTGATACTATAAGATTACATATGCAGTATATTAAATATAAAAAAATGACATCTTTGAGGTTTTAATTTCAACACATAAACATTGCTGATAAAAACACAAAAATAATAACAAATGCAACCAAAACTTGTTTCTTCTATATATTTTTTTTATGAGCAAAACAAATTATATTAATTAATTAATTTATGAATATAACTGGTACTCAAACTCAGAAAATAAAAGAAAATGCAAGATATAAACTTATAATTTCCTAATTAAATATATGAATGAAAGTTGTTCTCAAAGATGAATATAACCACGTATATAGCATTTCTATGTTCTTTGAAGAAAAAAATTATCCTGTTGATTATGATTGTAATTTATAATTCTCATCACTCAAACATGTTTAACAATGTTTCTCTTTCTTGTTTTGAATTGCTATATAAAAAATACACGATTCATTTTTTTTACCTTTCATATGTTGCTTAAGACTAATCCCATGGTAGTAGAGGCTCCCGGCCAGCGTGGTATCAGAGCCTGCTTAAGAAAGAGGGGTGCATATGGTGTGAACATGGAAACGAGAGTGAGTAGGAGAGAAACTCAGTACATCATGAATACAACTGAAGCTAACAACACTCAACCCATCGTAACAACTTCATCTCTCTCGCTTCCAAAACTCTGTAAAAAGACCATTTCTAATAAAATAGAAAACTTAATAGAATATTCTCATGTCCCAGAAGATGCTCAGATCTCTGAAACTATTCCTCCACTTCTGAATCTGTACAATATATTCAGAAGAAACAAAACCCTCACTAGATCCATTAGAACCCTCATATCTACAAACAGACCTAACATCAAAGAATATATCCAGTCATCTAGACTAGATCAGTGTAGCCTCAGGGCTACCAACCAAGAACAGTATGTAGATCTGGAGATTCCTGAAGAACTCATCAATGGATGGAAACGTGAAGGTTACACAGCCCTTCATTTTGGTGCTGTTAGACTAATCCTTTCACTGCATGGAAGGAAGAACCAACCCGTATACTCAAAGATAGCTTTGCTAGATTCCAGCTATCTGAAGTATGAGAACGCTGTCATAGGAACTGTCTTAACCACACTTCACGCCGGAAGTGTCGTCCTTACGGTGTATCCCAACTACAACGTCAGCCTCAGTGACAACACTCTATCCACAAGATTAAAGGTTCAAATCCAGATTACTGGATCAGACCAAGTCCCTGAAGCTATGGTGGCCATTCTTCACCACCAGATCATCTACCGTCTGCAAAATCATGCAATAGATCTTCCAACTACTGGTTGCTCTTCAGACTCCTTGCTGGTTATGGCTGGCAGAGAAGAAGAAATACCTTCGATTGTCCAGATCCCAAGGAGAATCACAAGAGAAGAGTTAGTGCGTCTTATTCCTCTGGAATGGATGACTAACTACGAAAAGCTCCATGAGGACAGGAGGCCGATCCAATCACAGGAAGCTTCTTTTAAAAGATATCCAGACAAGACGGTCAAAACCATATTCAAGAAACCTGATGAAGAACCTAGCTCGTCTTCTCAGATCTTCCAAACCATGATGATCAGACCTGTCCTTGAAGAAACCTGGTGCCCGATTCATGCCGTTACATCAGATGCTAAACCCATCTATACGGACAAGATCAAAGGACACTTTATATGGGACGTTGATCCCTCAAAGTGTGATCCTGATTGCGACTGTTGGATGCATGACAGTGATATCGACCAAGATATCATTCGCCCTAAAACAAAGAAGAAATGAGCATGCAAACCACAGCCTCCTCCTCAAAGAAGATTTGATCCCGATAATGGCCCATGGGTAGCTATCCATGGAAAAAAGAAGCCGTTATCAATCTATGAGGAAGGACTAGCAATCCTCAGAAAGGAAGGACTTCTGCCACCCGATGATCCAACTCTTATTACGTGGTCTCCAACACACCATTGCAGAATAGCAGATCCTCCTCAGAAGGTTCAACCGATTCCCTGCTTCATGTATACTGCCATGTCACAAGAGTACGGCCAACATTTCCCCCGTTGGATAAGAAAACTGATGCTATCACCAACAGGACGTCAAAACCATTCATCAATCCATCTGAAGTCCAAGCAGATGGAAGAATGAAACCTTTGACCCAGGCCAAAGAAGTTCTAAACTGGCAATCTGAGAACATGGTAGCACAAAATGAGATGCTTCAGAATCTTGATAAGAAAGTAGACAAAATTTCAGAAGACACTGAAGAATATCTCAAAGGGTTCTTAACCAGGATGAAAAGAAGCTATAAAGACCTCAAAGCTCGGGTTGACGCCTTAGATCATGAACTCAGCCAAATACATGGTGCTGCTGTTTTCAGCCATGACTTCAACAAAAGAGAAAGAGAATTCTTGCAATTAAAAGCACAAGTTGAAGAAATGGAAGAATATGCAAAAAGACTCTGGAAAGAAAAAACTAAACCCATCCAAGAGTCATTTCATAATATTCCTGCTTATCCTTCATACTACTCAAGACCAATCAGGCTTTCAGACGTTGATATATCCAATTTCTTATCCACTTCACCATCCAGATCACCAAAACTAGACATATCTGGATTTGCTACGGCTCCATCTAAATTCAGGGCTCCAGAACCTTGGAGACCCAGACATACCAGACCTTTGGATCCTTCAATATCAAAGTCTAAAGAAAAGGTTGCTAGAATAAGCACCTCGTCGTCAGATCCACAGACACCTCCTTTTAATGAAGAAGATCCTAACAAAGCCTTTGAAGCCTTAGCCATCACAGCCAAACACGAATCTTCTCCAGGGTACCAATCCCTTGTTGAGTCCTCAACCGATAACCATTCAGATGACTCCGAAATAGACAAGCCACATCAGAACACATGCTCTGAAGAAACCCAATCATTAATGTCTATTGAAACAGAGTCTCTAGATACTGAACCAAAGGAGGATCCTATCCCTAGACTTTTTATGACCAACATAAAAAGGGAAGAGACCTTCTATGAAGATTCCTTTCAAGATACTCTAGAAAATGAGAAAATCAAACCAGCCGGTGGACCCTGGTTCACTCTTGATGACATTCCTCCTAGCAAATGGAGGAAAAGAATTATTGATTTTGGTGCATGGCTCGACACTCAGTTAATGAAAACCACTGCTGATCCATACAAAGTTATTGAAGAATTCTGTTGCCGAATGACAGGAACTTTGAAGGAATGGTATTCCAACATCGGAACTGCAAGACAACATGAGCTGCATAGCCTTCAAACTTCAGCTAATGTTCTTGGAATTCTTCACCATGTTTTCATAGGTGATGAAGACATCTACAACAGGAAATACAGACAAGAGTTCTTTGAGATGAAATGTTGTTCTCTTAAAACCAAAGACATAGAAAAGCATTATCAGAGAATGCTCCAAAGGTTCTATGCTCTTAATGGTTATAATGACCCCAGTCTCAAGAACACATATGTTGCATCTCTACCTCAAGAGATTCAACCCGTTCTCCACAAGATGATTGCTGCAGCAGATAAGGATGTCCCTTCTATGAGCATGGGACAAGTCCATCAAATGACTTTAGAAGCTCTCGACAAATTATGCAATCTCCATAAACAATTCTCGTAAATCTTAAGTCAAAAGGCCAAGTATAAAAAAGCATGCAAAAAATCCTATCTAGAGATCAAGTGCAAAGACAGTCAGTGTAGCTGTCCCAGCAAGAAGAAGTATCATACACAGAAGCTTAAATCCTACAAGAAATTCAAAGAAAGAAAGAAAAAGGGTGTAAGGTTTTTCAAAAAGAAACCCTTCCGAGGTAAGCGAAAGCAGCAAAGATGCTTTATCTGTGGACAGAAAGGACATTACTCCAAAGAATGTCCTAACAACAAACATAAAGCTGCAAAACTGATCAACTCCCTTCATCCTGTTGAAGGAGACCTAGAATCAGTTTACTCTTAACAAAGCTCAGCCGATGAAGAAAAGAAACAGTCTTTGCTCTCCAAGACTATTCATCTGAAGAAACCTCCCTCTCAGAATCTGAAGGAGAGGATTATGTACCAGTGTTCTCCTACAAAGAGATAGGAAGTTCTCTTCCTATTCCTCCTCTACCTTGTGTAGAAATCCATGTCTTAGCAACAAAATTCTCAAGACCTAAAAAGGTCATAGCATACATGGACACAGGAGCACAAATTACCATGATGAATCCCGACATCCTGCCAACTGAGCTCTGGAAATCTCATACTGCATATTTCATGGCAGCAGATGGAAAAACCTTTACCACAAACTTGATAACCAAAGACAAAATAGGAATCAAGTTTTTTCCAGACTGTGTTATCTGGACAAAGGTTATAGGAACTAAACTTCCAGCCAAAGACATTGTAATTGGCATGGACGTTTATGTGGCAACTAAAAGACTTCAAATCCTCGCCACAGGAATCAAATATAAAAGGGAGTTCCGACCCTTCTCAGAAATCATGAAATTATACTCCTTATCCAATGTTCCTACGGGATATAAAGAAATCAAGTTAAAACTTCTTAAGCTTTGCCCTGATAGTCATGAGAAGTTCCTCCACCCGGAACCCTTATCGAAGATCAGAACTTCTATGTTCAACTTCCGTTCAAGCTTAATGAAGATGTGAATCCCACAAAGGCAACTCATCCTGGAATGAGTCCTTCTAATTATGCCTTGGCAAAATAAGAGTGCAGCTAGCTGCTCAAACAAGGTCTCATTGAACCCACCAAGTCTAAGTGGGCCTGCCAAGCTTTCTACGTAGAGAAAAGGTCAGAGAAAGTCAGAGGGAAAAAGAGACTTGTAATCGATTACAAGCCCCTTAACCACTTTCTCCAAGACGACAAGTTTCCAATCCCGAAGGCCTCATCTCTAAACGTGTTCATTAAAGACGCTCAGATATATTCAAAGATTGACTTAAAGTCCGGTTTTTGGCAATTGGGTATTGACCCAATGGATCGTCCAAAAACAGCCTTTTGTATCCCTAATGCCCAGTACCAATGGACTGTTCTACCTTTTGGGCTTAAGGTTGCTCCATCACTGTTTCAAAAGGCCATGACAAAAATATTTGAGCCGATCCTCCACAGTACTCTCATCTACATTGATGACTTGTTACTATTTTCCAAAGATGAGAAGTCTCACCAACAGTTATTGGGCCAGTTCATAAAAATAGCCCAACAGCATGGAATAATGCTTTCTGAGAAAAAGAGCCAATTGGGCCAAACAGAAATTGATTTCTTAGGAATGCATTTCTCCCAAGGAAAATATCAACCCCAACCTCACATTGCCAAAGAGCTATTGAATTTTCCTGATGATCATCTTACTATCAAACAGATTCAGCAATTTCTCGGTATAATCAATTATATCAGAGATTTCATTCCCAAGTTGGCCAAGTACACGAGTACTCTGTCACTATTACTAAAGAAGAAACCTCCACCTTGGGGAGAAGATCAAACTAAAGCTGTAAAAGCTTTAAAGGAAATTGCTCAATCTCCTCCTGCTCTCAAGATCCCTGGAGATGGAAAAAGGATCCTCCAGACTGACGCCAGTGAACATTATTGGGGAGCAGTTCTGATCGAAGAAATACAGGGCAAGAAACATTATTGTGGTCACGCCAGTGGTCAATTTAAAGAAGCAGAAAAACATTACCACACCACCTACAAGGAAGCCCTTGTAGTTAAAATGGGAATCCAAAAATTTGATTTCCATCTCAGAGGTTATCATTTTGAAGTCCAAATGGATAACTCAGCCTTTCCAAAGATTTTGGAATTCAAGAATAAGATGCCTCCAGATCCTCAAACTCTAAAACTCAGAGACTGGTTTTCCAGATATGATTTCACAGTGAAACACGTCAAAGGAATCCAGAACGTGATCCCTGATCTATTATCCAGACCCATGAAACCTATCCAGATCATTACTACCAGGCATACCTTTCCATTAATATTAATGGTCCGACCTATTACAGAAAATGCCACTATCACGAGAAACTTTCCTCCAGGAGTTGATTACTCCTTCTCAGTTTCTCAACTTAAGGAATTTGCCAGGAACAATCTCTTTTATTATCTCTTCAAGATCATAAGAAAGAAACCTCTTCCTGACCATTCTCCTTTCTTCCCGGATACTCCTTTTCACCTACCATTTTTGATGAATCCAGCCTTCAAATTCACCCATAATCAACTATGGTATCTTTGGTGTGCTACTAGCTTATACGCTATGCCTATCCTAATCCCTACTATTGCAATGTATGAACATCTGTTGAACCCCAAGAAGCACAGATCCTTAATATGGACAGCCTTAGAATGGTTTTCTCCATTAAGTTGGTGGAGAAAAAGCTTAGGATTAGCTGTTAATGATCTCAAGGAAAAGAACTTAAATTCTGAAGTTCTTAAAAGATTTAAAATAGTATACATCCTCCATCGTCCTTACCAAACAGACTCCAGAACTCAACTCCTGATTTGCAAGAGTTATATTAATGTTTGGGAAACCATTAATGATTATGGCACAAACACAGAAGCATTAAAAGCCTTAAGGGATTATGTTAATTTAATTAATCTTTATTATCCTGATAAAAAACAGATTACTACTACATGCATTAGTCATACAGATCTTCCTCCTCAATGGCAATCTGTTGATCCAGCAAAAGTCTGGCGTAGCTGGGAACCACCGGGGACAACCAGGTCCTCATATGAAATAGGTGAAAGCTCAAAATCAATCAAAGAAGAACCTCAGGAAAACATAGAAGAAGAATTTTCTGGGATGAACCTTTCTACTGCCTACAGAGGAATTGATATTCCAGAAGAAAGTGTTGAAGATATGTTTGCAGACATGCATCAGTATGAATCACACTACCCTTCAGATTACTTTTACCAAAATTATTACGAAGAAATGATGAGGGATGAGTCATACAACGAGACAAACAACTTTACAGAAGAATACTTATCTGATCTCAACATGTCTCCATCGCATGAGCCCATTCACAAAGATTGATGTGACATCTACCTACTATGGGTCCCAAGTGTGATTATAAATAGTTGTGTTTTGTCATGTTGTAATAATGTTACCTTCCATTATGTTAGTGGTAGGGTCCACGTGTCTTGTAAGTCAAAAGTTAGGATAAGTATGCTTTTAATGTATTTTGTCATGTTGTAATAATGTTGTCTTCCATTATGTTAGTGGTAGGGTCCACGTGCCTTATAAGTCAAAAGTTAGGATAAGTATACTTTTGACATGTCTATCTTTAGCAATTATTGTTTTGCTTTGTATCAGCCTCCTCGCCTATATAAGGAGTGCTCTTGTATCATATTTCCCAAGTTCAAGTTGAATAATATGAGTGCTTTCAGTTTACATATGTTCTAAATACTTCTCTTCTCTCTGAAAACTTAAGTTCTCATGTTCTATCCATAGACACTCCATAGAGATGTTAGTATGCTCTACACTTGCCTCTCTGAGGATCCTGTGTATCAGAAAGCCTCTGACTATTGATCTATGCTACGGTCCTCTCTATTATGGGAGGTTAGTTTTGATTGATAATCTGTTGCTTGAGACTTTTATGCCTGTGAATGGCGCCTTGTTGTCTCGCATTGATGACTCAGTTAAGACTAATCCCATGGTAGTAGAGGCTAAAAAAAAATAGTTTTAAATTGAATGAATGATATGTTGTTGGTGAGGACTAGAGTTGAAATTATTTGGTGATTGAGTTCCCAAACTTCCCATAACTCCAAAAGAAAAAAAATTGTACAAAATAATATTTTACAAATGAAAAGATAAACAAGTATTTATAGAAGAAAAATACTAAAGTGTACCAAACAAATTTCGGTCGCTTCACCTCTAGTTATAAATAATGTTATTATTATTTTTTGGTATAATATATTATTCTTTATTTTTTGGGAAAAAATGTTATTTTAAGTACATTTTATTTAAGACTTAATTATACTATTCTAATGAAATTTGTCTATTGATATTAAATTTATTAATTTTTAATTTTTATTTATTTCATATTTTGGCATTACTTCTTTCATTTTGGAAAATGTTGAGGTCTATAAACATGTTTTGCATAATTATGGTGTCGGGAGCTATTACAAATCAAATGTACAGTTTTGATAGCATAATATGTTGTATTTGTTTATAGTATAGATCTGAAATTTTCATGCTAATATTTATTACCAAGTTTTTAAATATAATTTTGGAATTATAATAATTTATTTAATAATATTGACTATGAGTTATTTTAAATATGATACAATTATATATAGTTAATGTTTATTTTATTTAAAAAATTTGGCAAATGAGAAATGACAGATAATAAACACTAATTCTATGCAACTTATTTTCCGTATAAATTTTATTAAAATTTATGTTGAATTGGTTGAAACTATTACTATATTACCGTAATTTTGAATTTCTTATTCCTATGTAGGAGTATATTTTACTAATTGATGGTAATATTTATTGCTCCGTAGAAAATTAAGAAAAAGTGTCGGACTTGTTGGAAGTATTTATACAATATTACTATATAATTTTCTTAATTATATCGAATTTGTCATTTGATTATTTAACATTTTAAAAAAATAAAGTAATTGTCATTAATATTAAATATTTAAGGGAATAATGTAACAGGAAAGTTACAGTTAAAATGAAAAAAATTAAAGTTGTACTTTGTCTATTACATTATGGAGAAACAAAATGAATTGAAAGAAGAAATTTGAGCTAAAATTAAAGAAACAAAAATTAAACTTGTACAACTAACATTGTCTATTAGATTATGCAAAAAATAATATAAACAGGAAAGAAATAAAAAATAAAGTTGTACAACTAATATTATCTATACTGGTGTAGGTGATGTTATACAATAAGTTGCTCGTTGACGTGGACGTGACGTACAGTAATTCAATAAATTCCACAAAAAATTGGAATATGTTGAATTGCATTGCTACGCCCATCAACGAGCAAGGCAACATGCACGCACGCGCGCGCCATGTCCACGTCTTAGTCGTCGCACGCGTCTTGATTTACCCACATCCGTGGCAAAATTTGGGATTGCGTCACTACGCCCATCAACGAGCAAGCCAACACGCACGCACGCACGCGCCACGTCCACATCTTAGTCGTAGTCGTAGTCGTCGCGTGCACGTCTTGATTTACCCACATCCGTGGCAAAATTTGGTTTCCGTCACTACGCCCATCATTGAGCAAGCCAACACGCACGCACGCGCGTGTCACGTCCACGTCTTAGTTGTAGTCGTAGTGGTAGTCGTCACGCGCGCGTCTTGATTTACCCACATCTGTAGCAAAATTTGGTTTCCGTTACTATGCCCATCAACAAACAAGCCAACATGCACCCACGCCACGTCCACGTCCACATCTTATAGATAATATTAGTTGATAAGAAATAAAAAATAAAGTTGTACAATTAATATTATCAATCACCAAATACTTTCAACTCTAGTCCTCTCCAACAACATGTAAGTTTCTCTCATATCATTCATTAAATTTAAAACTAATTTTTTTTATGTATCATTGTTTACTATTTCGTTCATATTACTTATGATCAATCATATATGAAAGGTAAAAAAATTGAATCGTGTATTTTTTATATAGCAATTCAAAATAAGAAAGAGAAATTTTGTTAAGCATGCTTGAACCATGAGAGTTATAAATTGTTGCATTTTGAGTTTGAAAAAAATATTTAAAAATCACAATTTTTGCCACCGAAAATATTACGGAGTTGGTATTATCAAATTCTGACAAATGAGAAATGACAGATAATAAACATTAATTATATGCAACTTCTTTTGCGTATAAATTAAATAAAGTTTTATTCTTAAATTGGTTGAAACTATTACTATATTGCCATAATTTTGAATTTCTTATTCATGTAGGAGTATATTTTACTAATTGATGGTAATATTTATTGCTCAGTAGAAAATTAAGAAAAAGTGTCGGCGCATGTTGGAAGTATTTTATAGATTCAAAATTGTGAAATGATTCAACTACTGAATACAGTATTATTGTATAATTTCCTTAATTCTACCGAATTTGTCATTTTATTATTTAACATTTTTAAAAAATAAAGTAATTGTCATTAACCTTGAATATTTAAGGGAATATTGTATCAGGAAAGTTGCAGCTAAAATGAAAAAATTTAAAGTTGTATATTGTCTATTAGATTATGGAAAAATTTGAATTGAAAGAGGAAAATTGAGCTAAAATAAAAAAAAAATAAACTTGTACAATTAATTTTGTCTGTTAGATTATGTAAAAAATGAATTGAAAGAAGAAAGTTGAGCTAAAAAATAAATAAATAAATAAACTTGTACAACTAACTTTGTCTATTAGATTATGTAAAAAATGAATTGAAAGAGAAAAGTTGAGCTAAAACAAAAAAAAAAAATTGTACAACTAACTTTATTTGTTAGATTATGTAAAAAATGAATTGAAAAAGGAAAGTTGAGCTAAAAAAAAAATTAAACTTGTACAACTAACTTTGTATGTTAAATTATGTTAAAAATGAATTGAAAGAGGAAAGTTGAGCTAAAAAAATAAAAAAATTAAATTTCTACAACTAACTTTTCTGTTAGATTGTGTAAAAAATGAATTGAAAAAGGAAAGTTGAGCTAAAACAAAAAAAAAATTAAACTTGTACAACTAAATTCTCTATTAGATTATGTAAAAAATGAATTGAAAAAGGAGAGTTGAGCTAAAATCAAAAAAAGATTAAAGTTGTACAACTAACTTTGTCTGTTAGATTATGTAAAAAATGAATTGAAAGAGAAAACTTGAGCTAAAAAAAATAAAATTAAGCTTGTACAACTAACTTTGTCTGTTAGATTATGTAAAAAATGAATTAAAATAGGAAAGTTGAGCTAAAACAAAAAAAAATAAACTTGTACAACTAACTTTCTCTGTTAGATTATGTAAAAAATGAATTGAAAGAGAAAAGTTGAGCTAAAATAAAAAAACGATTAAACTTGTACAACTAACTTTGTTTGTTAGATTATGTAAAAAATGAATTGAAAGAGGAAAGTTGAGCTTAAAAAAAATTGTACAACTAACTTTGTCTGTTAGATTATGTAAAAAATGAATTGAAAGAGGAAAGTTGAGCTAAAACAAAAAAAAATTAAACTTGTAAAATTAACTTTGTATGTTAGATTATGTAAAAAAAAAATGAATTGAAAGAGAAAAGTTGAACTAAAACAAACAAAAATATCAAACTTGTACAACTAACTTTGTCTGTTAAATTATGTAAAAAATGAATTGAAAGAGAAAAGTTGAATTAAAACAAAAAAAATATTAAACTTGTACTACTAACTTTGTCTGTTAGATTATATAAAAAATGAATTGAATGAAGAAAGTTGAGCTAAAACAAAAAAAAAATTAAACTTGTACAACTAATTTTGTATGTTAGATTATGTAAAAATTGAATTGAAAGAGGAATGTTGAACTAAAATGAAAGAAAGAAAAATTAAATTGTACAAGTAACATAGTCTATTAGATTATGCAAAAAATGAATTGAAAAATGAAGGAAATAAAAAATAAAGTTGTAGAACTAATATTATCTATTAGATCCTAATTGTCGAACTTTCAAGTCTCATTAACTACAAAAGAAAAATTGTAAAATAAATTTAATAATACAAAGAAAAATGATAATTTTTTTATCAAATTTTCGATGTGTGAATATAATGAAAGATCGAGGTATTCCTTTGAGTTATTGTGAAGCAACTTTGTAGTTTTGTAATTGTAATTTGTTGTATTAAATTTTTATTTTATTGAATCTGAATGAATTCAAATATACTCGCAATGTAAACTTAGAAAACTTATTTATGTGTATGTCTACGATTCAATTTATATTTTAGGTGTAGGTTTAGTGTTTACTATTCGATTTTATTTAAATTGTTTATATTAATTATATTTATAATTGTAAATGTTTTGTTGGCCATGGAAATTGGGAATGAGTTTTATTTTAATAGGCTTGCAATCAATTCATAGTAAATAAAAAATAATGTTATTATTGGTTTTTATTATTAATTGTTATTAATATCAACGTCACCTATTTTAGATTTGTGAAAAATTTAATAGAAGACCTACATTTAATTGAGTCAATGTATTAAATTCAAATTAAAGCTTTTATAGACAAATAAATTAGAGTAGAGAATCACTAATAGAATGATACATGTCAAGTAGAATGCTTGAAATCGGTCTCAAATAATAGGATCTACAACGGAAGAGTTAGGTCGAGTTTGATGTGTCCTTTACCCTGTTTCAGTATTTGATTAGATTAAATTTTAGACCATAACTCGTCTCTTAACTTGATCAAACCCGATGAGTTGCATGTTCGTTAAGGACGGAACAAAATAAAGACGAAACCTGATTAATCTCAAGACGATAGGCCAAATAGTAATCCTTAAACTCTTTTTTAGAAAAAATAATTAAATATAAAGAAACTCATAATTAGTCACGTATGAATACCACTTGCCAATTTAGTAGTAATTCATAATATTTTTTTACAAACTATAAATTATTTAGTGATCCGATTCATAATTTATTTTTATAGAGAATGAATCAATAATAACATAAATTAATAACAAAAAAATAATCATTTGTTTTTAAAGTAATTTGGGATAAGACTGGTAACCCGAAGAGTAAATCAAACTTGATCATTTTTCTACATTGTTCTTACTTTTTTTTAGGACTAAGTCAGACCTATCTTATTGCTTAGAGATCAAGACAGGTTCGTGGGAAGAACCGAGTCTTGTACACTCTATCAAATAATATTAATATAGATTATTTAAATCTATATAATTTTTTTGGTGTCCAGATACACTCATAAAGATATATTAATATTAAGACTTACATAAAAAATATTAAAGACATTTCCATAAATTATTTTGTGGGTATTTCAATTAATTACTTTCCTCAACAACAACAAAAAATTAATTAGTGTACTTAACATTGGAGAGTAATTATATGTTTTGATATGAACATTAAAATTTATTTGATGACGCGACTTAAAAAAATATATAAGTTGGACCTAATGAGTTTTAATTATGAGATGCATGATTAGTAATATAACCCTCTAATGAGTTTTTAATTGGTCATGTAATGTTAATTTATTAATGGGGAATAAAAGAATATTTTAATTCATTACACAGTAGTCAAAACAAAGGAATAGTGACAACAACAAAGGTAGTTTACAAGCATTACAAATAACTCAAATGATTATTCAACCAATCGTTATAAACATAACATCAAGAACTAGCAATTTTTCATGAAATCCAGAACTAAGATAATCTCTTAATTTCATCCAACAAATAGCTAGCCAAACCAAGTATCTTACATTATACACATTTTTCCATTGAAGTGTTTCACCAAATAAATTGAAGTGTTCAATTCCCACAACACTCAAATCAAAATCAATTTCTATCCATTTAAATATCAATTCTCATTTTTTTTTTATAAAAATTAAATTCATTATAGATTTGTATGATAAAATAACTACAAACGATACATTATCTTGTATGTATGAATATTCCCATTACTAATTCGAAGGGGAAGGAGCTGAGTAAAACTTGTAGGTCTTAGCTTTAATTATGATTGTCCTCAATGCTCCGATAGGTGATAAAATCATTAAACATAGGCCAAGCGCAATGCATATCTGCAATAAGTGAAGCAAATTAAAAATATTAAACATTGGCTTATAAAATTATAAATAAATTAAAGAATTGTCCTATATTTAACCAATTTATAGAATGTTTCTCCTATTTTAAAATTCAGCAATTTTAGTTTATTCTTTATATTTTTAAATTAAAAAATAACTATTTAACATATTTTAAATTATGTGCATACAATTTTATTATATAGAATTATATAAATGTATTGACTATTTATATATCATTAATTAGAGTTTTATTACGATTTTATGAGTGTTAATTATTTTATATCATCATATTACATGTCATATTATTTAAAATATGTTACATCATCATTTTTTTAGTTAAAAAATCATAATGATAAATCAAAACTGTCAAATTTTAAAATAGAAAGATCAATTCCATGAATTAACAAAAATAAAAAAACTAAAACTATAATTAAACTTACATAAAAACTTGAAACAAAAGCTAAAATCAAATATATATATATATACCCAATTAATCCACCATGATAAGCCAAATTTTTTGGGTTTGTTGATTGCCAGCCACAAGATACATGGAAGCTGAAAAATACATGAAAATAATATGAAAACAAAATTATAATTTCCTTAGGAAACTTATTTGATTGAATTCTGAAATTGTTAATGACTTACATAGTATGTTGTTGGAGCAAAAGCAAACCCACCAAAAAATCCTAGAAGGCCATCGAAAAAGGGAAATGTAATTGCAATGAACATTGTGAATGCTGAAAAAGTTAAATTATATGTCATTGCATAATATCAAAGGACATTCATTTGCAGAAAAAAAATATATATATTTTTAATATGGAAAAGTTTACTTACCTACATACACATTACGCACAACAAATCGAAGAATTTTACTTGGTTCAAATTTGAATTTTTTCACTAGTAATGTTTCAATCATGTCAAACGCTGGCATTGCATAAATCTGTAACAACAATCACAAAGAATGATATTAGGATATATTTTTTTAGCTTACTTTAATACTCCCAACAAAATAAATTTAAAGTAAAAGTAACTCGTTTTTTGAAATAAAGTATACGCAAATGTTAACAATTTATCTTCTATTTATAGGATAGTATCTCTAAAAAAAATTTCATTTTTTATATTTTCAATGAATTTAATTTATTAGCCATGAAGAGTAATTTAAAGAATAAACTTAAAACAATTAAGGGGATATTGCATAAATTAAAGGTGATCAATTATCTTTCTTAATATACTTAAATTTATCAATTTTTGTTGATAATTCATTGTGCATTGAGTATGTACCAAAAATAATTATATATATTTATATAAAAATTAAATATGAACTACACTTTGATAGATGATTAACCATGTAATGATACTTGAAAATTATTTAAAACTCCAATATTGACGGACATTGTTTCATGGAAGTAGTTCTTATGATTAAGACAATAATTTAATTAATGTCTGTTACATAAAAATAAGGGGAAATAAATGTATCTCTTAATCATGTAATTGTCTCACTCATAAGGACTATGAGAGTCATGAACTTCTACTTATGAGGAGTTATGTCTATTATGTTTGAATTTCATATAGTTTTTAAGCAATAGTCCACCATAAACTATATATGTTGGGTTGATCCACTTAATCGCTTGAAAATTATAAGTATAAACGATAAGAGATATTGAAAATTTTCACCTGATAGCTTCCGATTACATGAATAACAACAAAAAGATTAGCCGTTGCAATAAGCCATGTAGGTTTCTCCAGAGAGATGAGAATGTTATCCTTAACTTCATTGCCAAACATCCAATAACCAATAATAGCAACAGGAAAATAGCAGAAAGCAACAACAATGTATGCAAATACAACTCCTTTCCACATAGGAACTTTGGATGGTTTTTCAGGTGTAGATGGAATTGTTGCTTGGATTTCAAGTACCACATTATGTCCAGCATATGCAAAAGCAACAGAGCCAAGTGCATTAAAGAAGTCAAAGATTGTTCCCGCACTACTATGTGACTTGTATCCATATTGTACATTTTCTTGTACTCCTTTATCTATACTTGCAGCCCAAGCAATTGTAGAATAACTGTACGAAGATGCAAACATTAGATTTTAAGTTTGGTGTCGTAGATGTAAAAAAATCAAAATCAACTTTAAATTTCAATTGTCTGGTCTTAATGAAATTATCGAGATGTGTATAAATGTGTATAATTAATTACTGTAGTTAATCTAAATCTTTAATTTAAATCTCTGAGTTGCGTGTAGAGATTTGTTGATCTACCAAAAAATATACTTCATCTGTTCTAAAATAATTAAACTATTTGATCTTTTTACACATATTAAAAAAAAGTGTACAAAAAAAGAGAAAATATTACTTTTACTAAATTAACTTTGTTAACTAATTATATATTATCAATATTATAAATGCACAATGAAAGATACTGCATTGAAAATGATGCAAATAATATTAATTAAATAGTACAATAAAAAAAAGTCATTGAAAAAAAAGTTTGAATAATAAAAAAAAAAAGTTTCACCTGAAGGACATAATTGCTGAAGCCAATGACAAACCAGAAATTGAGTTGAAATTTGGGAGATGAGACAACACAAAGTGAACAGAGGCAAATATCATAATGAAATAGGTCAATTTAATATCTTTGCAACTTGGACACACTGTATCGTGGAACTTTTTCAATGATGTTCCTCCGGTGACCATATAGACAACGTTGACCCCAATTTCTACCACAAGTTGTTGAGGCACCACAATATAAAGACCTAGTTTTTCACCAAATACATGTTGACCCAATTCATGATATCTATCAAAACGTTTTCCTGGAACCATTTCATGCATCTGAACCATTTGCCAAAGTGTGTACAATGTTATGATCCATGAAAGAATAAGTATGGTAACACCTGGACCCCTGTAAAATTAATTAATTGTAAATCATATTGTTAATTTGAACAATAAATTTGGAAAAAATTTAAAGTAAAGGAATTTTATGAAGTATTTGTTAAAGCTACATTTGGGAATTTCAAAAACTACCTAAAACTTTGAAAGTTTTGAAATTTTTAATTTTTACTTTAAAGTTTATAAAAGTAGTTCAACAAAGTTTAAGAAAAAATGAAATAGAGAAAAGCTCATGCAATTTGAGTTTGAGTTGAAATATACCACCCAAGTTTTGACATGTCATAGGGAAGACCAAGAACACCAGCTCCAACCATGGCAGTGATATTGTGGAAAGCTGAGTACCACCATTTTGCATTCCTTCTAGAAGTAATTGGAAGCCACTCATCAATTCTCTTATCCCTCTCTAATTTTTCTTGAATCTATTTTGCCAATAACAAAAAATTAAATAAATCTCCAAAAGACTAGGTAAAATATTGGCTAATTTATTCTCATTGATTAAAGAAAAAACAAACAGTTTGGAATCTTAGAGGGGTGAGTAAGAGTATTTTTAGAATAAGGGTGGACGAATTTAGTTCTCTAAATTTACGAAAAGGTTTCGAGTTCGAACTTGAGACAAGACGTTCAATCTAACAATATCGTTATTTTTCATTTGTCAGAAAGTTGGAGTTTAAGGACTACGAAATAATAATTTAGTCAATTAAATTTAAAAATATCAATTAATTAGTATTTTTTTTAAATATTTCTTTAGTAATTGTTCATCAAAACCAATAAAACATATGTATATTAACTTAAATAGTCTTTAATTTATTGGATCAAAATAAGCATATAACTTTAAAATTGTGATGCAAAATTTGAAAAAACATTGACTAAATTGATTGATATTTTTTTAATTTAAGAAATTAAATTGCTATTTTTGAATTTTGAAAACATAAATTGATCAATGTTAATTTATAATTTCAATTACTAAAATATTATTATACTCTAAAATTTATTAGTTTTTTTTTGTATGAATAAATAATATTAAAATGATAACTAAAATTAACAAAGATAGCAATTACTCTTTATAGAGATTAATTTTCATACATTATCGGGATAAATAGTTTTATACTATTGATTGACAAATCATAATCACTCATATATATGAATTTAGAAGTAAAAATGACAACACTTAAAATGTACGAACTATAATTTTTGATTCTATAATAAAAACGAGAACAATAATAATGCTCAAACTATAACTTTTTCACACTTTAATTTTTTTCACATTTTTTTTTAAATTAATTGCTAAAAAAGTCGTGGGAACGTAGAATTGATACACAAGATAAATATTTGTCACTAAATAATTATCATTAAAAAATTAGTTAAAACTAATATATTTTTTAAATATCATCGACATAAAAATAATTACAATTTGCAATGAGTTATTCATTATTGTTTGTATTGAACAATTTTGGACGAGTAGATCGATATGTAATGAATTTCATAATTGATTGATTGGAATTGTGCATTTTTCCTAGGATCAAATAATAGGGTATTTAGTGTTTCAGTTATAGATTATTTCGTGTTTTTAAAATAGACAATCATCAAATACGTCATAAGTTATATTTAGTTCAATTGTAATAAATACATATTAAAAACCACATGAATTATTATTATTTTTGTTTGATTAACACAATTTATTATTGAAAATCATGTTCTTATTAGTAACTCACAACTTGATTATTATATTGTGCAGGACTAGAAGAGTTAGACAATTATTATAAAATTAAGTATTGTGTAGCATGTATAGTGCTTATCTCTATCCGGAGCTTGGAACTTCGACTTTTAAAAATGTTGAGTTTTCATTGAAAATATGACTTTGACTAATTACAAAATGTAACTTTTACTTTTCTTTTTATGATAAAGATATCTTTCAGCACATTTCATTTTCTTGATATTTTTAAACATGTGACTTACCCCAGACGTTGACAGGTCTAATTCTCTATTTCCAGGAAAAGTAAACCTTATTTTGTTTATATTTTATTTTATTTTATTTTATTTTTAAAATATAATAAGGACAAAACTTAGTTGTATTTTTTTAGATATTTTTAGCATGGTTTTTAACTTACCCAAATATGATTTTATCATTTTCTTAAAATTTATTATCATAAAAAGTGTGTTTTACGTTAAAAAGACACATACGAAAAGCACTTAAAACATACACATAAGTTTTTTTCTATAATATGTATTTACCTTGTGATAAAAAGATATAATTTATAATATGTATTTAAAAAATGAAATAATTTATAACTAAGTATGATAAAATACATATGTTTAACTTATTAAATGGAATAATAATATACTAATAACAAATGATGTAGTTATTTTTTACAACACTTTGCTAGTACATTAAATTAAGCTCTTAATTTTAATAAACATACTAATATTATAAATAAATAAATAGAAATTAATTTATATGCAAAATGATGTAATTTAATTAAATGTATATATAAAAAAGTATAAAAAAATTTATACTATGAACGCATATAAATTAAATCCTTACAAATATTTACAACAAGAACTATTAAAAGAGAAGAAGAAAAAAAAGTTAAGAGTACTAGTTAATATTGATAGTTAAGTTGTAAGTAGCACCGATTAGTGTTGACTAAGACTTAAAAGAGATACAAACAACTACGAGTGACATCGTTTTTCAGAAATAGATGCTCACAATTTCTCTTTGTTACAGCACAACCGATTTATAAACAAGAGAAAATATATATGATGAGTACCTCAAAATTTGATTCATATTTTTTTCCTCTTGTTTTATGAAACCAACATCGATCATGTAATCGTTCTAATTGTAAGAACAAATAGACTATGAATTTCAAATTTTAGAGAATGATATCAATCTTCGTAGACACTTTACACAATTTTCAAGTATTCATCTATAAAACTTGTGAAATTGTTATACATAAGCCCTGCTAAAATAATGATAGAGAGGAAACTCACAGTTTTTTCATCAAGACTGGAGTTATGATGACGATATAGTGCTTCAGTTTCCAAATTTTCCATACTTGAAGAAGAATTTTTGCTAGTGATGAACAGAGAAAACAGAGGGTACAAAACAGAGAACAACGTTTTTTTTTCGTTGGAAAAACAATATTTAACGTGGATTTTAAGGTTCAGGAGTATATGTTGGCAAGTAGATATTTTATTGGTTTTTTTTTTTAATTTTTTAATATATTCTACATTAAAATTTATATAACAAAATTTCCTATTTTTTTACTTTCAGAATGTTGCATTTCCACGTTATGATTATGTAAAATGAGTTTTTACTCGGGATTGCATTACTAGGATGCTAGCATGTATAAACTTTTAATTTTTTTATTTTAATAAAAAATAATATAATAGAAGCTCGTATCCTTTAAATGCGACCATTTATATAAAAAAATTAAAAGGTTATAGATGGTCGCATCCTAGAAATCCGATCTTCTATTGTAAAGGAAATAAACATCTTTCATGTGGTCACAGGGTGAAAATACCATCTTTTAAAAATAAAAAAATATAAAGTATTTTAATATATAAATTTGAATGTATGATATACCGAAGAGTTTTAAAAATATATATATATATATATATATATATATATATATATATGGAAAAAAATTGCCAAACTCATACTCGTACTTGTCAAATTAAAATTAGAATTTTCTTTTCACTCAAAATTATAATTACAATAGTTTCCATCATTGTTTTTTCTAAAAAGTCCGATGGCGAGAATAACAGATTAATATGGACAGTCGTCTAAACATTTTAGAGAGTCCGTTCAAATTTTAATAATTGAACTTCTAATAAAACAATGTAATTTAGAAAATAATAAAATAAATTTTTAATTATTATAAAAGTTTTTTTAAAAAAATTAGTCCTTATAAAATAATTGTGAACTTTTTAGTCGTTAATTTTTTTTTAAATCATTCAGGTTATCATAGCAACAAGTCGGAAGCAGCTGGGAAAAACATTGCAAACTCAACAAGTGTGTTTTGGAATATCATAGCAACAATAAGTCTACATTAAATATGAGCGACTAGAAACATTATGTTATATTTGTGGAATGTTGGTCCATATGGAGGGGTGCTGTGAAAAACTCTTCACCATGACAGACTGTGGACGATGGAATAAGGGCGTGAGGTCCATAACTCCGAGCAATGGCCGAGGGATGAGCATCACCGTGATTGGTTGGCAAGTTTGGATCCTTTCAGTCCAAACCTCTCTCGATCTCTCTCATTTATTTTTATTTTTTCATTTTTATAGATCATGCATGTAAAATTTTGCACAAATCTAAAATCATTTCATATGTTATTGAGATATATCAAAAACTAACGTCTTATATACTTTTATTGAACATCGCTAATCGTCGTGAGTTTGAGTATTTAAAAAGAATCATGTTGAAGTTGGGCTATCATGAGAAATGGGTGAAGTGGGTATCTATGTGTGTGAACATAGAAAACTACTCAATCATGATGAACTGAGAAGGAGTGGGAATAGTTACACTAGGGTGAGGATTAAGGTAGGGTAACGTATTGTCGCCCTGCCTTTTTATTGTTTGTTTTGAAGGTCTTATTGTATTATTAGAAAGAGCGGAATCGAGTGGAGATATATGTGGTATTAAAATGTGTAGAAGAGCTCCTATCCTCACCACACCTTTTATTTGTTGAAGATTGCTTTTTGTTTTGCAAGACCACTAATTAAGATACCTAAACACTAAAAGGAATTCTTGAGACATATGAGAGAGCATCAAGGCAAGCCATAACCTTTCAAATATCACAGATCTTTTTCAACATGAACACTACCACAAAAGCAAAGACAATTGTGAATACATATCTTGGAGTGACTGAGTGCCTTGGCACAAACAAATACCTTGGATTTTCGTATATGGTTGTTCGATTATTTACGTGATAGAACATGGAAGAAGATCTAGAGTTGGTTACGCAAGTACCTATCAGAGGTAGAGAGAAAGGTACTTGTCAAATCGGTAGCTCAATCCATCTCAACTTACTACATGAGTACCTTTCTGCTACCAATAACATTAGGAGAAGAGCTAGAACGAATGATTAATTCTTTATGGTGGGTTCTAACAACCATACAACTAGAGGCATAAATTGTTTTAATTAAGAGAAGTTGACTGTGCAAAAGTGTTGGTTAAAAAACACAAGAAATCAGGGATTTGAATTGTATTTACTGTTTAAAATTTTTTCGTGAAGCTAAAACTGGAGTAAATAAAGCATAACAGATAGATAAAACTAAAAGTAAAGACACAACAATTTATCCTGGTTCACTACCAACACGATAGCTACGTTCAATCTCTTCCACTTGAAGGATTTAATCCACTAAATCACCATTGAATCGAAACATACACTTGAACACTTGCTAGTCTCAATGATTGTGTTCAATCTTCTCACCTCGAACTTAATATCGTCAAGCTGTTGAGCAAAGGCAGACACTACCAGGCTAAATTACAAGTTCGATCAATGTCTTCTCAACTTTCAGCGTCGTATCGTCAAATTGTTGAGGAACACAACCATTACTGAACAAATGAATGATTTTTTGGTTTTTTTGAAAAATCTCTCTCAATAGGTTGTTTACAAAGTAATACTTTCAGATTTTCTTTCTTAGCACTTAGATAAAATTTGAATTATCAGAACTGTTGTATTGCTTGTTATATTGTATGTAGTTCTGTAATTGTTGTGCATTTTGTGTCTTCTCAAGTAAGGAAACATGTCCTTTTTATAGATCCTTTAGGTTATGGCCTCTACACTTCATAGCAGAAACATATATCTTTTCAAGGGTTTCAGCATTGAACCATTGAAGATAAATTTATCCGTGGAGAGTAAGTCATATCACAATCCCAGAAGTCACTCCTTGTAACTTGTATGAAACCAAAAGAAGTAGAGGTTATGGGATCAGAGGATAAGTTAATCAAAGCATTGTTTAGCAGACCATCAAAGCAAGCATATTATGGCAGATTATCAGAGGATGCACATATCTTTGTCTTCTCGGAGGATTGATTGCCATCAGATCATTAACTCTCATCAGAATGTTGACTTCTTCAACGCCGTTGACTTTGTCAAAATGTTGACTTCTTCATGAACGTTGATTAGTGTTGACTTTCTTCATAAACATTGACTTTTTAGAGGCAGACAAATCAGACGTTTGATGTAGTCATCGAAGGCAAACAAATAGACGTTTGTTGCATTCATCAGAGGAAACTGAGTCAGACGTTTGATTGTTTCTCCAAAAGCAACTTAAGCAGAGGCGCGATTCACCAGACTTAGAATGCGGAATGAACCAAAGTCTTGGTTTCCTTTGTACCATCTGATCATTAGAGAATATAGCATAATATCCTACACCATACATTTGATCTTGGAACTGTACACTTAATTAAAACAATATTGATTTAAATTGTTTCCACAAACTGATTTTGTTATCATCAAAACAAGTAGGATCATAGTTCTTGTAATCAATTTTGTTCTAACAAAAAGGAGTATGGAGGGATGAGTTTTCCACAGTTCTATGATTTCAACTTGGCTATACTAGGGAAGAAAGAATGGAAGCTTGCAACCAACCAAGATACTATAGTAACATGCGTCTTCAAAGTAAAATAATTTTCGAATGGTGACTTTAAAGGGGCTCGCTTGGGCCAACATCCAAGTTTTGTATGTTGTAGTAAAATACTTCTCGAATGGTGACTTTATAAGGCCTTGCTTGGGCCATAATCCTAATATATATATACAAGGACCATATCAAATAGGAGGAGTGTTGATTGTGAGAGATGAGAAGAGTAAATAATAATCATTCGATCAAAATTAACGATTCTAATTGTTTTACATTTTAACATTGCGCATGATAAATTTTCAGTTCCATGCGAGTGCGCGGCCCTTTCCTCCTCTTCTTGCCTATTCTTTTGCATTTTTGGTTTTTACTATTTTGTTGCCTTGTCAGTGGCAAAAATTATAACAAATGTTTAATGTTAGATGAATACCGTGAATAGAAGAAATCATATTGGATTCTTGGTACAACTTCCTCTGTTTTGTGGTTTTTCCAACTTTTAAACCTCTCTATTTCTCCCTCATCAAATAATTTGTATAAAAGTGATTTAATAGTTAACAAACCCGTAAATCCATCTATCAAACACAAATATTTATAAAATAGTTTTATCTAAATAAAAAAGTATAAGGTTTCATCTAAAATAAGTGATAAGTCATTGTAGTATTTGAGAACTCATTAAAAAGAAAGATTGCAATACAAAAGTGATACATATATATATATATAGAGAGAGAGAGGGGAGAAATTAAATGTTATGCAATTACAGTGAAATATTTTGTTTACATCTCAATCCACTTACATCATATCATAATTTGACTTTGTTTTATTGATTCCTAAAATATCTCTAAAAATCTAATTGAATATATATGTAAAGTAAAATAGTTTTATACAATCTCTTATACGTATGAATATTCCCATTACTAATAAAGGAAGGAGTTTATGAGTAAAACTTGTATGTCTTAGCTTGAATTATGATTGTCCTTAATCCTCCGATAGGTGATAAAATCATTAAACATAGGCCAAGCATAATGCATATCTGCAATAAGTGAAGCAAATTAAAAATATTAAGCATTGGCTTAAAATGATAAAATGATAAATAAATACATAAATAAAAATTTGAAATAAAATCCCAAATCAAATATACATACCCAATTAGCCCACCATGACAAGCCAAATTTTTTGGGTTTGTAGATCGAAAGCCACATGATACATGGAAGCTGAAAAATACAAGAAAATGAATATGTAACCAAAATTATAATGATAATATTCCTTAAGAAACTTATTAAATTCAAATTTGAAATTGTTAATGGCTTACAAAGTATGTTGTTGGAGCAAAAGCAAACCCTCCAAAAAACCCTAGAAGGCCATCGAAAAAGGGGAATGTAATAGCAATGAACATTGTGAATGCTGAAAAAGTTAAACTATATGTCATTGCATAATATCAAAGGAAATCCATTTTAATTAAAAAAAATAGATACAATAATATTTTTTAATACGGAAGAGTTTACTTACCTACATACACATTACGCACAATAAATCGAAGCATTTTAGTTGGTTCAAATTTCAATTTCTTCACTAGTACTGTTTCAATCATGTCAAACACTGGCATTGCATAAATCTGTACCAACAATCACAAAGAAATATATTAGTATCATTTTTACCTTATTTTAATATTTACCAAAAGTAATGCTGAAATATAATTTTGGTGTCTTATGTCTTGTTTATATTTCACGTTAATCTCTTAATATTTTCCTTCTATTTTGGTATTTTTAATTACAAACATGACACACTTTGTTCTTTTTGTTAGTTTTCTATTTCAGTCTTGTTAAATAGAACTTATAGATGATTTCAAAAAGTTATAAGGAGATCATGAGTTCAATCTCTCGAATAAAATTAATAATTAATTACTCACATTGACTATTTAATAAAAGACATGTGAAATATTTTGACAGGAAAAAAAACGTAAAAGACCTGAATAGAACAAAAATAATTTAAGAGTTCATAGTGAAATCTAAAAAATGTATGAATCAAAATAGGAAAGATTGAAAAACAATATAAGCGATCAAAATGACAAAAAAATTAATAGATCAAAATGAAATGAAAAAAAAAATATAAAAGACCAAAGTAAAATCTAAAAAACAAATTTAAGGATCAAAAAGTGAAATTTAACCTAATATGACCATAAGTTTTGCACAAATCTAAACAATAAGAGAGATTGAAAATTTTCACCTGATAGCTTCCAATTACATGAATAACAACAAAAAGATTAGCCATTGCAATAAGCCAAACTGGTTTCTTTAGAGAGACGAGGATGTCACTATTAACTTCATTTCCAAACATCCAATAACCAATAAGAGCAACAGGGAAGTAACATAAAGCAACAACAATGTATGCAACAACAACTCCTCTCCACATAGGAACCTTGGATGGTTTTTCAGGTGTTGATGGAATTGTTGCTTGAATTTCAAGTACCACATTGTGTCCAGCATATGCAAAAGCAATAGTGCCAAGTGCATTAAAGAATTCAAAGACTGTTCCTGCAGTGCTATGTGGCTTGTATCCATATTGTACATTTTCTTGTTTTCCTTTATCTATACTTGCAGCCCAAGAAATTGTAGAATAACTGTAATAATCAATAAATTGTTACTTTTTATGTAATTATATTTTTCTATAATACTTTAAACTATTTGTAATCCCATTTTACTTATTTTTCTCTACAAAAAATATATAGTTAAGGGTGTTATTGCAAAATAATAATTAATATTGTATTAAATTTTTAAAACGACAAAAAAATAGAAAAAACATTTCTACAAAATCAATAATTAAAAAGGAATAGATGGTGTAATTTTAGTCACAATTTCAATCAGATCTTATTCATTGAATGAAGGTCAGTAAAATCATATTTCATAGTATTTTAAATATAAAGTCTAAAGATAAAATATTTTACGTCTACAATTTTAATGACTAATTTACTGAAAATGTATTAGTTAAGAATTCTTAGTGATTATAAAATATTTTCAAGGATAGAACAAAAAACTTTTACCTGAAGGACATAACTGCTGCAGCCAATGACACACCAGAAATTGAGTTGAAATCTGGGAGATGAGACAATACAAAGTGAACAGAGGCAAATATCATAATGAAATAGGTCAATTTGATATGTTTGCAACTTGAACACACTGTATCATGGAATTTTTTCAATGATGTTCCTCCAGTGACCATATAGACAATGTTGACCCCAATTTCTACCACAAGTTGTTGAGGCACCACAATATAAAGACCTAATTTTTTACCAAATGCATGTTGACCCAATTCATGATATCTATCAAAACGTTTTCCTGGAACCATTTCATGCATCTGAACCATTTGCCAAAGTGTGTACAATGTTATGATCCATGAAAGGATAAGTATGGTAACACCTGGACCCCTGTACAGTTAATGCATTGTTATTCTCAAGTAAATAAATTAGCATTTGGTTTTAACTTGTTATGTTGCATTTGAAAAATAACTCTTCGAGTCTGTTTGGACGATAGAATTTTATTGCAAATGTAAATTTTAGGGTAATTCAACTTTTTCAATATTAATTATTTGTTTGAATGATAAATTTAAAAAAGATTTAAAATGAAGGAATTTTATGAGGCATTTCGTTAAAGCTAAATTTAAGGAATTTCAAATTATGTCTAAATTAATGAATTTGAAATTCTATTTTTTTTCCTTATATTATATGAATCATAAAATAGTCTCTATAATATTTTCTAAATTTACAATTTTGTCTCTATATATTTCAAATTTTGCACATTAGTCCCTATAATTTAAAAAATTGTAAATTGGTCCCTGAAAATTTCAAATTTGTAAAATTGGTCCCAATCAATTTTAAAACTTTTCAAATGGTCCTTCAATTTTTTTGAAATTTTAGTTTTGGCCCAAATTTTTTATTTTCATTTCTACCTCAAAAGTTTTAAAATTTATAAAAAAAACTCAATTTTAAATAAACAGTTGTTCTATCCCAACAATCTAATTTATAAATAAAGAAAATATAATTGAACACTGCATTTTTTTTTTTACAAAATTGAACCATGCATTTGAATTGTTTATAATTTTAAATTCTCTAGAATTTTTAATTACTTCGTTCAAAAGCACTGTTTAAAAACTTAGATGCAATAAACTTTTTCTTGCATGATTATGGAATTAATTAAAATATGTGCAAACACATATAAGATAAATTTATTTAATAGAGAAAAGCCCATGCAACAATGCAATTTGAGTTTTAGTTGAAATATACCATCCAAGTTGTGCCATGGCATGTGGAAGACCAAGAACACCAGCTCCAACCATGGCAGTGATATTGTGAAAAGCTGAGTACCACCATTTTGCATTCCTTTTAGAAGTAATTGGAAGCCACTCATCAATTCTCTTGTCCCTCTCTGATTTTTCTTCAATCTATATATTTTTCCAATAACAATAAATTAAATAAACCTCCAAGTGAGTAGGTGCTAGCAAAAAGATAGCCAAAATATTGGCTAACTTATTCACATTGACTCAAGAAAAATAAACAGTTTGGAATCTTTTAAATGCAAGGTGATTTTGATGGACAAAAATGTAATTTAGGGGGTGAGTAAGAGTATTTTAGTGCAAGGGTCGATAAATTTATTCATTTAAATTTGAAAATAGTAATTTTGTCTCTTAAATTAAAAAGTATCAATTAATTTACTTTTTTTTTTAAAAGTATTTATGCAGTAATTATCAATCAAAATCAATAAAATACATGTATATTAACTTAAATAATCTTTAGTTTGTTGCATTAAAATAAGCATGTAACTTTAAGGGATGAAATTGATCAACACTTATTTACGATTTCAAAGATTAAAATGTTTATTTATTCTAAAATTTATTAGTTTTATTGGTATGAATAAATAACTTTAAAATGATAACTAAAATTGAACAAAGATAGTCAATTATTTTTTTTAGAGATTAATTTTAATACATTGTCAAGGTAAATAGATTTATACTATCATATCAATCACAACCACAAAAGTACTAGTTTTGTAGAAATTATATTAGAATTAATTACAAATACTTTTAAAGTTATACATATTTAGGTACTATTAGTGTTCTTAGAGATTATATTTGGATTATTAACGACTACTTCTAAAGTCAAATATATTTATGTACTATTAATTTTTCTAGGTACTAGTTTTATAAAAGGACAAAATTAGATACATTTTGTTAGGAATTTTTGTAAGGTTCTTAATCAGCTATGATTTCTACAAATTCATAATTTTTTTTAAATTTGTTATAATCACAAAAGATATATTTTAAATTAATAGCTATATAAAAAAAACACATTAAATGCACTAAATTTTTTTCTTTTATAAAATTAAGTAAACTTGGTTGTATATGACATTTAAGGTGTTTATCTCTCTATCTAACTTGTAAAAGTGATTATCTCTAACTGGAGCTTGAAACTTTGATTTTTAAAAATGTTGAGTCTTCGTTGCAAATATGACTTTGACTAATTACAAAATATAACTTCTACTTTTCTAATGATATCTTTAAACACGTAAGATTGATTTTCTAGATATTTTTAAATATTTCACTTTGGTGTAAAAATGAAATAATTTATAACTAAGTACGATAAATTATATACTTTGAACTAATTAAATGAAATAATAATAATAATAATAATAATAATATACTAATAAATGATGGTGTAGTTTATTTTTTGCACAACACTGCGAATAAATTAAACTAAACTCCTAAATTTTAATAAAACATACGAGATATTATAAATATATAATGAAAGAACTATAAAAACAGAAGCAGCAACATAAGACCTACTAAAATGATGATAGAGAGGAAACTCACAGTTTTTTCATGAAGAGTAGAGTTGTGATGACCATTTAGTGATTGAGTTTCCAAACTTGCCATAATTAAAGAAGATGTTTTGCAAGTGATGAACAGAGGAAACAGAGAGAGAGAGAGAGTGCAAAACAGAGAACAATGTTTTGGTTTGATTAGAAAAATATTGAAATTTGATATGGGGACTCTCTCACAACAATTTGTTATGTATAGAACGTCTATTTAAAGGATGACTTGTATACGTTGAATCGCTTATAGTCATACTACTTATTAAATAATTAGAATTAGAATTTTTCTTTGACTCAAAATTATAATTAGAATTGTTGTTTTATTGGTTTTTCTAAAGAATCGAGTAACAAAAATCACACACATTAATATGAAAAAAGAGATGTATTACATAATTAAATTTACTAATTAAGTTATATTTTCAATTCCACGTTAGTTTATTTAACTAAATATATAGAATATTATCTTCAATATAACACTTCTTTATATAATATGTAAGAATTAAAAAAAAAATACTAACTCTAGCCATAAGAAGTTGGTAAAA
This sequence comes from Cicer cuneatum, assembly GCA_037974295.1. Taxonomy (NCBI): domain Eukaryota; kingdom Viridiplantae; phylum Streptophyta; class Magnoliopsida; order Fabales; family Fabaceae; genus Cicer; species Cicer cuneatum. The sequence continues at coordinate 5,246,909 of JBBPBO010000003.1, read as the reverse complement.
AATATTTGAAGTATTTGGTCTTAATTTTAAATTAAATATATTAATTTTTTAATATATTTTTATTTATAAATAAAGCCAGAGAAAGAATAACATAAATTCTATTTTTAAAACTATTCTTCAATTATTAAAAAAGAAAAGTGGATAATCTTTTAGTTGTTTCCGTTAATTAGGAGTTTTGTGAAAAAGTAATTAGTTTACCTTCTTATTTAAAAAAGGCCTTATTAAAAGGAACAATAATTTAAAAAAAAATCTTACACATAAGAATAAATATTTTTTTTCAATAAATATTTGACTTTATTGATATCATATGAAGACGGAATATAAGTAATAACAAAAGTAATACTATAGTTAACTTGATATATCAAGTTAAAGACAACATTTTGGATGAGATAAAATTTGTCATTTTTAGTTTAATTAATGATCTTAATTTAAATTAATTATTAAATTATTAAAATATTAGTCACTTTTATAACAATAAAATATATATTTCAAATACTATTTTGATAATTTAAAAATTAATTTAATTTTTTATCAAGTCTGAAATCAAAATTACAACGTTCAATACTTACATAAAAATGTGGTTTTAGTCTATTTTTTATTCTTATTTCACGCGGAGAATGAAAGTCAAAGAAAAGGGGGAGTTCTTATACGTGATGAACATGAAATCGTATAAATTAATTTTTTTTTTCCTGAAAGAAGAAATCGTATAAATTAATAAAATTGTTTTGAAATTTAAAAGGAAAGCGTTGACTTTCAACTTTATTTTAGTACTATGTTTTATAGTACACGCGTTTCCTCGTCGTGGCAGAAATTTCGCGGAAATATGTCAACAATTTAGATTTTCCAACAACAAACGTCATTTTAATGAACACAAAACGTTGATTATTTAAGAACTTCTTAATAAAGTTAAAAAAAATAAAAATGTAGTTGCATCATAAATTTTCAGTTTAATTTTCAATGTGTAAAAGATATTATTTGAGTGATTTGGTTTCAATTGAAAATTCTTATAATAGTTTATCTTCAAGTAAAATATTTGAAATGGTTTAATTTTAAGTGAAAATTCTTATAATAGTTTAATTTTAAGTATAAAATACTTTGAAGTGATTTAACTTCAAGTTGAAATTATTGGAGTTCTTTAACTTCAGATGATATATACTATTTATGGTGGAGTATGACATTTCTTTTGAATTATAGTTGTCGATGTAGATAATAGAAGTTGAATATGCATTAACTTCAATCGAGGTATAAATTGTTGTATTTGGTTGAAAATGAAAATCTTCAAACAAAAAGTCTCATTTTACTTAGAATTGTAAAGAAAGAAAGAGGTTAAAACTATATATATTGACTCTAATTATTCTTATCGAAAATACTTTAAATTTGTGTTTAACTTTCTTCTTTTATATTATTCTTGTTTTAAAGTATTGTAAGATATAGTTTAAATATTTGCTTTAAAAGTTGTGGGTGTATTGAAGTTGGAGTTATTTAAAAGAAGTATAAATATCGTAAATAAAAACTATATAAATACATTAGATAGCATTCGTGATTTTTTTTCTTTTTAATTTTAAAAATTTTACACTATATTTTTGTTTCTCCAATCGTGACTTTTCAATTCTTGAACATATCTTTAAAAAAAAGCTTTTCACAAAAAATTTGTGAGCGTTAGTAATCTTGTATTGGCTCCCAAATAATATTGAAAATTCATCATCAATCCATATCTCAACTCTTGATGAAATTTCAAAAGCAAGCTGATAGGAAAAAACAGCAAATACAATGAGAAATATGATTGTATCATATAATTAGGTTTTAGGAATTATGCAAAAATATAATTCTAAAAAATATGATTATAATTTAATATTTCATTTATGCAAAATAATGTGTATAATGATGCCAGGAGTATAAAAACTTATCAAATATAAAAGGAATGTTTTTCATGTAAGTCTTCTTATCATCTTGTTACAAAATTCAAGGGTGATGATATCATCGAATATTTTTCTGTCAAAATAATCATAGAATATTTTGGCGAGTACTCAACTTTTGTCATTTTTAGCTAATTCAAATTCTCAATATTAATTGCAAAAGAACAATGCAAAATTAATGTTTTTTTAAAGGAGCCAAGTGAAAAATTATAGTATTTATACACATTATTTTATTATAAAAGTTGTTAAGTTTTAACAATAGATATTTATTTTATTTTTTGTATATGATAGTGACAATACAATTTTAATTTGTGATCTCATAAATTACACCATTTCAAGATTTATTCATTTAATTTATAAACTTTTACATATTGCACTGAAGTTGCAAGGATGAGTAATGTGATAGTTGGATGCTGCTATTCACACCCCTTTTTTTTTAATTTTATAGCAAGACACACAGTACATATATATTCTCTTTAACACAATGAGTATTATTTTAACCAAAAAAAAATATTTTAAAATAAATATTGTTTTCAGTTTTCAACAACTTTAGTTATTTTTTCATAATACCTTCTAATTATTATTATTATTATTATTATTATTATTATTATTATTATTATTATTATTATTATTATTATTATTATGTATTCCTTTGCATTAATGATGGTGAAAAACAAATCAATAGATAAAATATTTTTCTTTTTTTATTTTAGTTATTGCATTTCTTAATATGTATACAAAAATATTAAGCGACACGTGAGACTGAATAAGTATATTTTTGCAGATATATTAGTTCATACATATATTTTTTTTGGGCTATAGAGAAAATAGTAAAGACAGTTGCACACAACAACGATGTCTCGTATTCGAACGCATAATATGATATTTAGTCAACAATATTTACATATATTAGTTAAATTAGACCTTACAGATTCATTATGCAGAAATAAAATTTTTGAATTATTTTGCAGTGTGAAGTTAGAATTAATACTTTTTTTCAATTAAAAAAGCCCAAAAAAACAAAAGTTGACCCAAACCAATGAGAACATGATAAGATTTGATCCAATTATAACCCATATTTGACATTTCAAAATAGCGAATTCACACCAAAGATCAGAAGCCTTGTTCATGTAAGGTTGTTTTCATACTTTTAATCAATCATCAAAATAACTCGACCAAAAAAAATCAATTATCAAAATAAAATTCCTAAAAATATTTGACTTTAATAATATCTATTTTAAAAATAATATAAATGGTGATTAATTTAATTAACAATGCAAAATATTTTATACCAATAATATATCAAAATTAATTTCATTTTAAATTTAAAAAGGTTTGAGAATCGCTTTATATATTAAAAAATTGAAATGGTGTGATTGCTCAATGCATGTGGAGAATCAAGTTCAGAGTTTGGTTTTAACAGTAAAGGTATTGTTAATCTTGTAATATAAACAAAAGAGTACAAAAGAAGAAGAGGAGGTGATGAGAAGAAAAGGATTTGGAATAAGTCTTAGGGTTCTAATATACAAATACAATTAGTAATAGTAAATTATACTAGCAAACATATAATATGCAAAAGATTAAAATACCCTTAAGAAAGTTGATAAAAAAAAATTAATACTCTTGTGTAAAAAAACTTATTACTAACTACTGTCTTAAAGATATCAATATTTTATCTTTACACTTAAGTATTTTAGACTTTAGGGTTTATCCTCTTCCATCAACTTCAAGGTCTCTTAAATCTAGAGCGGTCAATAAAATTTTAAAGTCTAAAGTTTCTCTTAAAATTTTTTTTATTAAATTTTTTAGTATTAGACTCTTATTGAAATAATTTTTTAAAGTTTCGGGTCAACACTAATAGCATTCATCAAAGCAAAATCTTTATCGGTCACAATAACTTTAAAAATTAAATTCTCAAATACGAACAAATGTCTTACCTTTTCAAATGCTCAGATGAAATTATCTTGTCACTCTTGTTCGAAGTAAACAAATGCAACATAAAATGTCAACCAAGTAGATATTACACCGACAATTTCAAGCAATGGTAGCCGATATTTATTTATTTTGTATGTGCTATTACAATCAAAACAAAATGAAACATATTCAACAACTTTATACAATCAGGATGCGTTCAAAATATGTCTCTCAGAACATCTGAATCCTCTCGTCTTCTTATCCAATGCACATAATTTTTATTTTATATTAACTTTAATAAATGCTGCACTTTTGTATACGAACCTCTCAAACATGATCGATAAGTACCCATTGCTTTATATATTTGAGTGGAAATGGTGAGATTCTCTTTATTTCTCTCTTTCAAAGCATTCAAAATGAATTTTAGTGCAAGCTTATACTTTATCATGTCATTAACAAAAAATTTATCCTCTTCATTTAAACACCCCAAATATGAATGGTTGTCTAAAGTATCCGCTAAATTGTGATTGTGTGTTCCACAACAAACACTAATTTTTCATCCTTCATCGATACTCAATAGTATATATTTGAGTTTGAATCAACAGTTTTCCTTGTGAGAACAAATTACTATTGATTTTGATTTATATCTTTCACCTCTTTTGTATCCCAAATTAATTTGTCTTTTCGTCCTTTCTTTCCGGTAGTTGTATCAAATCGAATGGTAACAATTATTATTCTATTTTGTCTTCCAATAGTTTTTGCCCATCCGAATACAACTTCTCAAGAAAAAAATGTCTACGAAATATATTTCAAATAAAACATCAATATATATCTATACATTAAAAGCCAAAACTTATAATATCAATTATCATTAAGATTATTTGATCAGTCGTGAATTTATCTGTAGAATCTACGGTCGGTGTTGTAGCAGGAAATTCACCCTCAACTCTACTCATACCTGATTTGAAAAAATATATTAAATTTAATTAATACTTATATTATAAATACAATATTATATTATATAAAAAATTAACTATTTTTAAATGAAATTATATTGTATTTCGAAACTTTCAGGAAACTGAAAACTTTGAAACTTTCGAAACTTTCAAAATTTTCAAAATGTAATCATTATTTCGAAAATTTAGTTTTTAAAACCTTCAATAATTCACTCATTTCAAAAATTTGAAACTTTTGAAAGTTTCAAAATTTCTGGGAATTTTCCATTTAGAAAGTTTGAGTTTGTTCGAAAGATTCGAAAATCCTTGAAATTTCATATTTCGAGAGTTTCAAGTCCATCGGAAGTTCCGAAAACATTTAAATGTTTTTGAAAATTGTGTTTCGGAAGTTTGAAAAATTCGAATGAAACTTACTTTTTTGTTTTGAAAGTTTAGGAAGATTTGAAATTATTGGGATTTCTCTAAATTTTCGAAAAAGTGAGAGGTAAAAAAATTTCAAGTTTTTATATATGGTTAAAATGGTAAAAATGTATTTTCATGTAACTTAGGAGTGACAAGTATAGGTGAAAAGGTGAGAGGTAGAAAACTCTAATTAGTGGGTTTGTGAAATTGACAGTTATACTTAAATCTATAACAAATGGTATATTTGTGCGGATCTACTATATACTACTATTTTATACATATATGAAAGTTAAAAATTGGACAAAATGGTTAGATCTCTCGGTTGTGTTTAATTGATTGAACCACCGTTGAATAAAATGACAAATAAATAAATAAAAAATTATCTTTTTAAAAACTGATAAACAACGGTTGACTCAATTCTAACATACTTAAAATTGATCGAAATTGAACCAACCAACAAATTAACCGATTCTGGGTTCAACTAATTGAACCAGTAAATTCGATCTGGTTTAAAAAAAAAAACACCACTTAAGTTAACTAGAGAAGATAATTACATAGTTATAGTCAAAACTCAATATCATGATATGCCATTTGTTCACGTTAGTGCGTTGTGAATAGCCAATCATATGCTCCCTCCATAATTGACATTTTTGTTATAAATTATAATGCTTGTGATAATTTTGAACAACGAAAAATCTTATCTAAAGTTTAATTTCAGTAGCCCAGCATTACTCAATTGTCGACATCCAAATACTAATCTTCAAACCTTTAGGTTACTTTAATTTTTATTTTTTGTTAGACCATTTAAATCACACATTATTATACATTATAAGCATGTTATGGTTGCCATATTTGAATGGGAGATTTGAAAATCGAAATATGTTCTATGCTATTATATCTAGACATATTGTGGTGGGGCAAAATTGCAATTAAGTATTTATTTTTTAGTACTTTCTCTTATATTTTATTAAATTTAAATATATGATTGATCTATGTAAGTTTTTTTATTTGATTTTTGTTCTTTTAAATATTTTTATTTTGTTTTTTGTCCTTGTTTTTTTGTTTTAGTCCCTACAAAATTATTTTTATTGAAATTAATCTCAGTAATGCTAATAATTGATGAACTAAAATCAAATATTATATATATTGCAGGGATTTATTCCGATTAAAATCAATTTTTATGAGACTAAAACAAAAAAGTAAAGACCAAAAACAAACACAAAAATATTTATAGATTAAAATCAAACCAAAAATTTTATAGAGATGAAAACTAAAAAAAGTATAATTACATATCTCAATCATTTATTTAAAAGTAACAAAATAGTGTATTTTTTAAGTCCTAAATATAAGTAACATAGATTCAATTTTAAGTGTTACAAAGGCTTATTGATTGTATATGACCTTGTGATGCTCAAACAAGCTGGAGTTGTTCTGCGTGAATGCTAGAACAACACTTACATAATTTTCTGCATAATTTTTTGTGGCTGTCACTCGTATTACGGTTGCATTGACTCCATATGCTCACAATTTGTCACAATATCAAAGTTTGCAACATAACTATAACCACATCGATCATTTGAAACCTCAAGAAAAAGCATAGTTTTAATATTGGTGAATTATGAAAGAAGAAACGAAATTTTAAAAGTGATTTTATCATTTTTATTGCTTTTTGATTTTGTTTTTGTTTTTCCTTTTAATTATGACATATGTCTAATGTCTCTTCAAGTTTCATTCAAGCACGTGATTACTAGTCACTCATCTAAACAAAGGTCTAATGAGAGAATTGACAATGTTAATTCTCATATTCCCAACATTTGAGTATTGTAGCACTGACATTTTAAATTGAAAATAGTTTCAGTAATCTGAAACCGACTTAACACTAAAACTTAATAATTATTTGTTATTATTTTTATTTTATAAAATTTATTATCGGTGCCTACATGTTATATTGGTGTTTGTGTGTCAGATGTTCATGTCTATATAAGTACCCACAAGCAAGCAAATAGTACTAAATTGATGTCAATATGATAAGTTCCATATTATATTACAATACATAGTTTTTAGTTAACATATGAAAATGAGATTGAGCTATAATCTCAAGTAACAAAATATAATAATAACCTATAAAAAAAAAAAAACTTAAAACTAATAATGAACTTCCCTAAAGACCCTTTAAAGGAAAGTTTCTTATTTGATCAAACATATTCTTATTTGATCATCACATTAAGCCACTGCAACAAAACTAGCTTTATGAACTGAATTTTTCACATTAAGACCAGGGGCACCAAAACAGAAATAATGACCCTTCAACTTCCTACTAACCGAATTTCTCTTAACCAATTTCGGCAACTCATTATCACCACTACCACGATCAGGTAGTTGACTCGAACAAGATGGTCTAGAAACAACGTCGTTATTAATATAAATAATACCTTTTTGCTTATCAATTGACCTCGGCGAAGAAATCGATGACTTCGAAAACGAACTTGACCTAGATCTTCCACAAGCAAATCTCTTCTTAGCATTTGGACTTGATTGATGACTTCTAACAGAAAGTGTTCTCTTGTTGCTTGCAATACAAGAAACTGTTCTAGATGAAAATCTTTGCCTAAGGGGTGTTAAATTTCCATCAAAACTAGTACTCAATTTCCTACATGAATCCAATGAAACATCGTCATTAAATTTCTTTGATCCTTCAATCTTTTCTTTTGATTTCTTCCAACGAAGTGCTCTTTTCAACCTTGCTGCTGCATAGTTCACCGAATTTCGCCTTTTTTCACTGTTTATTGATTCATATGCAATAATTTTTTCTGATGAAGATGGAATCATTTCCACATTTCCATGATGATTCTCAATTTTTGTATGCAAAAAAATTTCGTTGTCCAAGATTCTAAAAGTTGTGCCAGGACTAGATCCAAAACTTTGCATTCTCAAATGTGAAGCAATAGCTTTTCTTGAATTGTAACCTTGACAACCAAACATTCCACCAGCTGATATCAATTTCTTGATCAAAATATCTGATGTTGATGAATTAGGGTTTTGTTTAAGGTAATCAAGTGGTGTCATTCCATTAGCATCACATATGTTGACATTGATGGATTTTACTGTCATCAAAAGTTGAACAAGATCAATGTGGATGTTTCCTATGATTGCCATGTGAAGAACTGTTCTTCCATCATTGTTCTTGAGATTGATGATTTCTTGTATGTGAAAGTGGTTTGTTGTTAGTAGTTTTCGTAGAAGTTCGACTTGCCGATCGAGTCTTCGGAATGCATGAGTTTGGAAACCAGAAATTGCTTTGTGGAGAAAAGTTTCTCCTGCATTGTTTTTGTGTGAGATTAATGATGGAAATGATGAGATTAGGAATTCAGATGTTGATAATTGGCCTCTTGATGCAGCTATATGTAAAGCAGTGTTTCCTTGATTATCTGTTGAGTTGATTATGTCAAAGGATGATGCTAGATATTTAACTACCTGCATGATTAGATTCAAGAATAGGTTAAATATAATGTCAACATTTATAACAAATTATATGAATAAATCAAGGAGATAGTGTCTTCCTCTATGAAGTACCGACTTCGACACAAACACTTGATACAACATGGATACTGACACGTCGACACTGTTAATGTAACATCCTAGTCCCAACATATTCACGATCTTCTCATCCCTCTTACCCCTATTGTAAATTAGTGAGTTTTTACTGTTTGTGGAAATTAAACTTGATACTTACGAGATAAGTGTTGTGCTTCGTAGATTCTTTCTCGATGATATCATGTGGGAAGCTCAATTACAATACAAGATATTGGGTTTTATTGTTATGGAATATACAAGGTCTTGCTAACAACAACACACCAAAGCCTATATTTACACATGATTGTTACATTCATCAAATGACTGCAAAATGTCCTATTTGGAATCATGTTAGGTGTTTGATTAGGATCTAACTAAGATTAGATTTTCTTATGTTTGTATATGTTGTGTCTAAATCAAATCTATTGTAAGGTGAAAGTGCCTCTCTTTATAAACATTTTTTAGGTCCTATCTCTTTTTAATGTGTGAGTTGCGTTTTTTCTAATAAATTTCTTTTGTAAAAATCGAGTATTTTCTAAGTAGAGCTACCGAGACTGATCCTTCAAGCTGGACAAGACCACAATAATAGAAAAAATTGTATCCCAATATTGTAGATTCCTAAAACTGATTCGAACTCAAAATATGTGGTTAAACTAAAAGAAATTCAAACTAGCTCATTCAAGCGCTCTTAATAAATTTGTTTTGTTGTAATTTTGATATTCCACGCCAAATATTCTATCGTGAGGTGTTTGTTCATTGCATTGAATGTATCCAAAATTCATCTATGTTAAAATTTCATTCCTTGGCTAATTGATATTCCTTTCCAAATATTTTGTTTGAGGTATTTTTTCTTATCATACATCAAAAAGTTATCTATGTTCAATCAACACCAAACAAAACCTTACATGTGATTACATTCAATCACTTTAATTTTCTTAAATTATTATCAATTTTTACATGTCAATATCAGTGTTGTGTCCAATATCAATGTATGTGTAATTGAAAAGTAAAAAAATTGTCCCCGCCACTGCACCAAAATAGTAATTTACCTAAGATAAAATTTGATGTAACACGAACACTTCAAATCTAAGACGTGATTGATGTCTTGCATGTGTCAGTATACGATACTAACACAACACTGACACATATAATTACACTCAATTATTTCTATTTTCTTAAATTATTATCAATTTTTATGTATCAGTTTCAAGTCTGGTGTCTATGCTATTGAAGATAAAAAAAAATGAAAGAGAACTCAAAGTAAAACAAATTAAGAAGAAGATTATGACCTCAACTTTCCCTCTTCCAGCAGCAGCATGCAAAACAGTTGAACCTTGAGCATCTCTACAATCCAAAACATCACAACAATTTCCAAAAAGCTCTTCCAAAATCTTCAAATTACCACCTCTAGCAGCAGCATGAACACCTCTATTAATCATTTCCAATCTATAATCACAATTAATATTCTCCCCAACAACGTTTTCCTCCAAAACATTCCCAAACCTTGGTGAAATTGCATAATCAAAAATCAACCTAAAAACCTCACAATTCTTGCTCCTAGCAGCAGCATAAAAAACATCAGTAACACCATATTCACCTTCACCAAAAACCAACAATGGATTCCTCTCAAGAAGATTTTGAACAAAATTTATGTCACCAGCTGATGCAGCAGTGTACATTAGCCATCCACCATACCCTGCACTTATTAAAGAGTTTTTGTTGTTTTTCGATTCGCATTCTAAGAGAAGCTTATAAGCGACTTGCGAGCGAAGCTTCGCAACGTCGTGGAATTGTTCTTCATCATCGTCCCAAACTACTTCCAGACGCCTTATTCGGCGTAAGGAAGTTAATTTAAAGAGATGGTTACTATCGATTCGGAGCATTTCACGAACTAAGTCATAGTGTCCGTTGGCTGCAGCCCAGTCTATCGGGGACGCGTACCACCATTGGTCTCCAGTGCTCTCCCAACGAAGAGGAAAATTCGTTGGAGCCATCGATAAGATTCAAACAATAATAATTAAAAATAAAATAAAAACAACAATTTTGAAAAAATCAAAAACTTCAACAAAATCAATACTCAAAAAACCAAACCGAATAAACTCATTCTCACTTAAAAAAACAACGATTGCAAAGATGCTGAACTTTTGCTTGGACTCACCAACGATGAATTAATATAGAAAATTGATACACAAGAAAAAAAAACTTAGATGAAAATTATGACAAAGGAGGACTAATTAAGTGAACAAAACCAAAAAATTTGAACATGTGAGGAATGAAGAAAATAATCCAATTTTATACACATGAGATTGAAAATTGAACTAGTTGCAAAGTCACATAAATTTAGAACACCAACTAATTAAATATGATAAGGATCATTTTGGAGTACAAGAAAGAAAGAAAGAAAAAGGTGCTATGTCTTTTTAAGTGGTGTGGTGTGATAAAAAAAATTAATATATAATATTATTATTACATAAATGGTACAAGAAAGGAAACAGCCATAATTGTTGTCACAAAGTGGGCATAGAAAAAAGTAACATGGACATAAAAAGAAAAAGGTCAGTGGAAGAGAAATATAGTTTTATAAGTGATCATAAAAGGATATGTAGAAGAGAATAAAGAATGGGATAATCCAAGATTTTTTTCAATTTGATTTATATAAGTGGTTAAAATTTACACTTTTAATCAATCACAATTCTTATATTGTTATTGATGTTTAATTTTTGTTATAATTATTTATAAATTTATCCACATAATTAGTAATGATTTGCCGACTATGTAAAAGAATTTACACTATAAATAAATAGAAATTAGTTTTTTTTTTATTTAGCTTGGAATTTTAAAAGGGGACTCTAATATGCTAATGGAAGTCTAATAGAGGAGTTGCTCATGAATTTAGAATATTGTAAGACAAAATCACTTTATAGTGTTTAAATTCATATAATTAAAATAGGAGATGTTTGGAAATGGTCTTTCGTTAACGAATTTAGAAAAAAATTTACTATCTTATCTCACATTTTTTGATATGTCACTTTTACCGGTGTTTTTAGAGTATTTTATTGCAATTTAACGGAGGTTAAACATTCTAAATCATCATATATCGTATGTCATATTATTTAAATAATGTTACTTCGTTATTTTTTAGTTAAAAAATCAAAATGAAATACCAAAATTTGTCAGATTTAAAAATAAGAAGATCGATTTTGTGAAATAGTAAAAATAAATGAACTAAAACTGCAATTAAGTCTTTTTTTTTATTTGTATCCTCATTACTTTAATTAATTGAAAGTTTTAAATATAAATTAAAGTATATTTTTATGTCATTTTAAATTTATACATTTGTTCAACTATTAATTTTATCAAATATTTTAAATTCAATCTATTAGTTTGTCCTCACTCTAAATTTATTTAACATCCGCTACTTTTTATCAAATTGAGTCTTATTAGTCTCTAAATTTATAGATATTAGTTAAATTAATACTTAAAATTAATCAAATTATAAAATTATCCTAAAATTGAAAATTATTAATCACGTTAATTTCTTCGAAATAGTTTCTAAACTAAATTGAATAACAAAAATAACTAATTTTTGATTTTATAAATATTTTCTAATTTGGATAACTAAATTATTCTACCTTTTTATTGAGAAATTATTTAAACTAATTTTTATTTGAAATTTAAAAAAAAATCTCTTTTAAAAAAGTTATAACAAAATAATAAAATACTTTACCCTTAATTTAAGAGACTAAATCATGCATAGCACATGAATAATAATTAGTGGGGATGGTGCCAATGATGAATGAAATAGAAAGTTGAACAAAAAAAAAAAAATACTATTCTCATAAAGATGTTGAAGTAATGATGGAGGCTAATCTGAAATAGAAAGCTTTTGCCTTACACTTTCATAGAGATAGCTCATGGCACTATCAAATGCTGTGTTCTACTTGTAATAAATTAAATTTTCTTAGTCTTTTGAACAATCAATTATATTCCATGAAGACATGGTTAATTAAAAGTGATAGTTTAGTTCAACAATTAATCCACATCTTATCCCTGATTCAACTAAATAAATAGTGTGCTTACAAATTCTAGTAGAGTATTTATGGCAAAGTTTATTATAATTGACTTTTACTTTAAATATCACAGCTTACAAGGTCACACGTTTCTGATTATATATATATATTAAGAGTTATGGTCACATCACATTTTAAAGAATATTAAAAATAGAAAAAAATTATGAAAAATGTTAATAAATGCTTCAACAGCACTTATTAAGAGATAAAAAAAGAAAATATATTTTTATAAGTTGAGCACTCGATATTTTAATATTTTAAAAAGTTACTTTTTTTACATGAATTTTTTATTTATTTCTTTTTTTATTGTTTAATAAGTATTCTTATTAAAAAAATGTAATATTTAAATTTTTAAAGTGTTGAAAATACAAGTTTCAAAGTAAAATTTCTACATATGAATCATTAATATGTGTTTTTGAAGCACATATTAATATTTTTCATATATTAAATATGAAATCCATGAAAATAAAAAAAGTTAGGTTGTCAATTTTTCACAATTTCTTTTTAAGAAAAATATATTATTCTTGCTTTCTATAACACTCATTTTCTATGCCTCTTTCTGATTTATTAGTTTAATGCAAACAAATTTATGTATAATGTATGGCTAGAAATGGTTGGTGTAATGCAAAGGGAAATTGCATCGGCTTATTAGTTGGTCAGATTTCAAATATGACTTGAAATATGTTAATGTCAAATGTAATCTTACCATCTTACATTACATCCTTAATAAAATAAAATTAACTTCTGTCAACAAAAATAATATAAAATTAGTTAGCTTTTTTCATCAAATCGTGTATGTTGTCTTTATTATTTTATAATTAATATATTTTAAATAATTTTGATATATTAATTATATGATCTAATAATAGATATTTCTTTATAGTTTAATTAATTTTTTAAAAGAATATTTTAAAAAAATTATTTAACTCTTTAGTTCTTATGATAAATGAGTCATAGTAATATAGAGTTCGGTCGAAAAATAAGTAAAATCTGATCAATAATTATTTTATTTAGAATTCAAACTCAGATTTTTTAGAACAATTGGATCTAAACTAAAACTTGTTAATCACTTAAGTTTAATTACTTAGTTTAGAAATATTTTAATTAATATATTATATGTTGAAATAAAATAAAATAATAAAAATATACCAAAAAACTAGAATAATAAAAAAAAAAAAAATACTACCTAAATGTAGTGAACGTTCATCAAGTTTCAACTCCTAAAACAAATAATTAAAAACTTGTCGACCTAATCAATCAATTATTTGATGCCATGACAACATGAACAGAATATATTATATATAAAATTAAAAAAATTGAGAAATTTTTGGTTTGGTCATGAGAATTTTCACACGTCAGCATTAATTGATGATATATACCATAAACAATTAGTTTGTCCAACTCCCTAATAAACTATTTTTTAGGAATAAAACATTTTTTTTAACAAAATAAAGCATTAATATTGTGTATGAAATTGGAAAATATACAAATTTGGCTCAATTGCATTTTCATTCTTTTTATATTTTTTTTCAAAGAAAGGGGCTAAAGCCTCAAGCAGCAACAAAACAAAAGAAACAAATAGAAGTACTTTTATTGATCAACAAAGGTGAGGGAGACAAACACACAAATAATGTCAAAAATTACATCAAAGTGAAACCTATGAACACCAAATTTTACAAAGGCATAAACTATTTGGTTGACTTCACTATAAATATGAGAAATCAACTACTTAATGATTCAACTGTCTCAAAATATTCAAGATATGCAACACCAAACTCACATCAATGTAAAAATCATACTCGATGTCAATATTTTAATTATTATAACTCCTTTCATAATTTTTCTTCTACTTTAAACTCTCAAATTATTACTGTCTAGTCTACGTTTTTATAAATTAAATTGATTAAATTGTTTCAAATATTGTTCTATAAAAAGTTTATCACTCAAAACACTAAAGTTTAATGAAAATTACCACAAGATATCTAAATTTACACCTCTTCTAACCCTAATTTTGCAAATCATATTCTACAAGATTCTTTAAAATTTTACAAAATTTCTTATTCTAAACTTCTTAAATTATTTTGTAATCTAAATTCATCTTAAAAACCTAAATATTTTGGTTGAAAGTCATAATTTTAAGGGATGTGTTATATATCTAATACCCACATAACTAGCTCTATTATTTAACTTGTATTGTGTTATACTCTTATTAAAGAATAAAAAAATAGAAATTTTACATTGAAAAAAAATAAAATTTGGATTTTTATGAAATTAAATATAGAACTTCCAATTTATTTTTAATAAAATATTTCTATATTTAAATTATTAACAAGTACATTATTAGCTTTTATCAATAAGAATTACTAGTGAGTTTCTTTTACAAGAACTAGGAATAACTCTTGTTGATTTAATCAATCTATTAGGACTATTGCAAACATAGATTAATGTAATGAACATGTGAAGATAAGGTAATTTGACATTATGATATCAATAAGATAGCTAGAAAGTGTAAAATGACAAGAAAGCAAGCAAGCACGCATGGGGGACATGGTTGATATGCCCTCTTGAGAATATCCCCTCTATAGATGATGTAACAAAACAATAGTTTCATATCTAACATTTTTTTAATGTAAAAATATTTAAATATAAATTATTTCACTTCAAATTCAAAATTAACTTCAATAAAAATAAGGTTTATCAAAAAGCTAGTTCAAACACACACTTAGCTTCATATCTAACCTCATCAATATTCTTGATAATTTTCTTGACCATAATTTACTTCTCCTTAGTTAAGAGGTTATAGCAAATCATAATGTAGTTTACAGCTAAGCCACCATTATATCTCCTAAACCAAAAAACAAATCTTATCACCATACAACAAATTCAACAATCATACAATTTGAGTAATGAACACATTATGAGAATCAATAACCTTAAATGAAGGTTGGTAATTCCTTTTTTAGATATTGTTAGTTCACCTTGTTTAGTACATGATGCTAGCAAGGATTGCTAAAGATTTTGGTGAGCTGTCTTTGCTAGGTACTTAACAGTGACATGAGTCCAACCATATTCATGTTCATTGATCTTGAAATCACAAAAAAGCAAAAGTGAACATGTGAAAAAGCAGCTTTTAACATAGGTATTGCATCCAAAAAAAGCTATATAGGTCATGTTGTATGCTTTTAACAACAATTATGGATGTCAATATGTCATGTCTAATTCCACCATTCTTTACTATCATTTTCTTGAATTTGGATTTGGTGATGCACGCATTCACGCAATTGGAGTTAAAGACTGTATAATCATTCCATCTTAATTAGATAGTTTTGATTTTAAATAATTTTATTTTAAAAAAAATTATCAAAGAGATATTAATCTTCTGATCTCAATCTGACGGTCATGTAGTTACTCACTACGTGAATATGTGTAATCATTGACTGCAACTAACTCAGATCCCATTTTCTTGCCTCTTCTTTTATCTTCTACTACTAGTCTCTTTTTTGCTTTGACAAGGGTGATGAAAAATTGAAAATGAATTCAATATCACATGGACTCAAAGGAGCACAGAGCCATCACTAATATCTTCTCAATATCTAGTTCAATGTAGTGAGAATTTTAGATTAGATTATATATAATCTGAAAATTAATGTGTTTATAAATAAGAGACGTTCTTCTATTTTATAAATTAATTTTCTAAAATTGAATTAGTGTCGAGTTCAAATTTTAAGATAGTAAACAAAATTAAATTATACAAAAATTTAGATTCAACACAATTTTACTTCATCAGTAATTTGAATTGTTAAGTCAAAATCAAACACTCACATTTTGATTTTGTGTTTTAAATCTAACTTATAAAAATTAAAATCTGGAAGATCTTTCGATCTTAATTTAACTGTTTGAATTGTGAGATTGTGTCAAATACATCATTCCTAACATAATCCAAATTTGATTATGCAAAGTGGCACATTTTGTGGATGCATACTCCAAAGACTTTACCATCTAATGAATTAGATGTGGATAAGTAGATACAACGAAAACAATATCAATAATCATCCTATTTTTCTTCAAAAGAAAAATAACTATTATATATTCTCATTAGGTTGAAATGGCTAGTAATCAAGGTAAAGTGATGATGTAATATTTTAACATAAATAATGTAATTGTTCATTTAACTAATCAACATCGAGTGACATGAGCGATAAATATTTGAATATCTTAACTATTTTGGTGAGTAATTCGATTTCTAATTAGTGCGTACTAAAAAATATATGTCAGATAATATCAATTTCTTAAATAAATCGCATGCAGTTACCTAAAAAAAATGGTCTTTACATGAATGAACAGAATACAATGTTTTAGAAGAAAAAAAATTATTCATTTTAATATATTAGTTTTCTCTTTATTTTCCAAATCCTTGGACCACAACTGTGGAACAAAACATTAAAGATAGAGGCATAGTAAGGGACCACTAAATAATGATCTATACACATTATGTCAATATGTATGCATCAAATGCTATCTTAGTTAAAGCAATTAAAAAGTTGATCAAAGCCATTACCCTACAAGACTAATCTTGAACAGAAAAGGGAAATCGCATATGCAATTTCCAGTGAACATCCAAAAGTGATGTATTATTTTGAACGACCCATCTGCTTAGTTCATTGGTAAGGGGGCAAGAGATGGTGGCATCCACTCATTAAATTTTATACGTTAAAACTAAGAGACGAAGTGACGAGAGTTAAATGATTAATGAATTTTAGTTAAAGACGAATTGTTTAGAAGAGTATGAATTCGAATCTTGAGTAGAATAATTCTTAACCATATTTTACTTACTTTTCGGTCGAATTCTGAATTATTATAACTCTTATCCTTCGAGAACCAGAAAATTAAATAAGTAAAATAAAATAAAAAACTATGAGAGTGTATCTATACAAGAAGCAATTAAAATTTTAATTTACATTCTGTTTCTGAAACTATATAATATATATCAAGTTTTGCAACATGAATCATATGCTAAAAACAATACCAATCGTAACAAATCTCTATATTCGTATTTCTCCAAATAAGTTTTTTTAAGCAAAGATTGGCTAGTCATCACAATGAAAATTGACATTTCAACTATTAATTATTATTTGTAGCACTTCAATAATTCAATTAAACAAAAGAAGAAAATCCATAAAAACATTTACCAAAGTGAAAGATTTGCAAGGAAACTAATGAAAACGAAAATTAGATAATCTTGTTATTACGACAAAAGTCATCCCAAATAAATCCAAGAGCATGATCAAACTAAAAGAAACTAAAAAATTTCTTCAAATAAGTTATCCACGTGGTTGATGTTTTTAAAAAGTTTGTGAAATATGTGTGGTTGATTCTCAATATTTTTAAAAATAAATTATATTTTCCCACCACAAAAAATTGCACTTGATTGTATTCAAAATTTAATGGCACCATTTCCTCATGAATAAAATATTACGAGACAAAAAACTTCAAAGGAACAAAAAATAGGAAAAAGAAAGATTTTACAAAATTTTAAAAACACAAAGAGATGAAAATATTATATTCAGTATGGACAGATGAAAAATATCATAACAAAAATGAAAGCAAAAATTATTTTTTAATAAGAACAAAACCCGAATACAAGAACGAACCGGTTCTGTTCAGAGACTATGGGCCTGAAGGGATTAACCAAAATGAGCCCAAAGAAAGTCCCAATAGTGAATCGGTTTTGTTAAAAAATTACACTATCAAAAATTATGATCCGATAAAATGCTGAAAAGCTGAACAAATATGAAGGTTGGATGAACAATCACATAAAAGTGTAATTGTAATGCAAATCTTAGTAAGGCCCAATAAGCCCAAGTTTTTGCCATCATTTCGGAACCTAGTCTTTGTAAGTTCTTTTTATTCTTATGTGTTTTCTTTAATTTACATGTTTGTCTTCAAAATAGAAAGATTTAATTGTATTTTTAGTCCTCTATCTTCTGCGCCTATGCAAATTAGATTATCCTTGATTTAATTGTGAAAATTGGACTCCAAAGCTTTTCCTCTTTCACAATCAAGTTTCTTTTCCTTGTATCGTCCAAAAACTACATAGTCAATATAACTTCATGCATCTCCGATGTCCAATCCCACTCATGAGTTAAAGGAAAATGGAGTGTAGGGAAAAATATGGTAGAGAGGATTCATAGTTGTCTTAATTATCTTACTCCTAAGCAAAAGAAATTATAGTAATTTAGAGTTCAATCACGAGATAAATAAAGTATAAGATAAATAAAGTATAGCTAATATTTGTTCTAGTAAAAGTTCAGGCTCAAGTACTCCCCAATCGATTCGACTTTCACTGAAACTCATTAACTATTTGAGTTCAATATGACTCATATATGGTAAAAAAGTTCAATTAAGAACTTATTTCATAAGAGTTTGTGTATTAATTGTTTTTACAATCAAAGCAAAAATGGAGATAAACTATACATAAAAGGAATGAACTTTATTTTCAATTTCTTTTGCAATCATAGAAAGATAATAATGTTACACAAACCAAGTGAACCACTGGACATTTATTTTGAAAGCTTAATACAACAACAGCCTTATTTATTATATGAGAAAATCATAATTCCAATTCCAAGGTAGTCTTCTCAAGCTTATTGAGTATAAGCAACTGAAAATCCTCACGCAGTGTAAGCTAGTATAATGTATGACACTGATCTTTTTACAAAGTAGGAGGAATCCATATATAACCATGTGTTTGAACATATCCAGCTTTTTCCAACAATTCATCAGCTTCTGCAGGACCTCTGCTTCCAGGTTTGTAAGGGATTGATTTGAATTCTCCCTTATCAATTCTGTGCAAAAGTGGTGTAAAAATCTCCCATGATGCCTGCATAAGAGATAAATTGCAACCATTAGTGAATCAACAAGACCCTGTTGTGATAATGTATGAAGTGGTATACACTGATCTTACCTTTAACTCGTCTCGGCGAACAAAATGTTGCTGATCACCTCTAATTCTGTAAAAGATATTGCAATTTCCATTATTATAAATTTTAAGTCTATTTCTTTCAAACAACTGAACTAATGGCTTAGTAATTCATGCAACTCAGGTCCTTCTATTAAAAATGTTACTTAAACATCAATTTGGAACAATAAAATTCGACAACTTATTACAAGGTTGATGCAGTTCACTGAGGGGTTAATGGGCATATTAAGATTAGAAACTTGATTAACCACAAGTTTGAATATTATTAACCACAATTTAAGGTACTCCAACGATGTGTAGATTTGAATACTTGAAATTCAAGGTTAATCGCGTTTAAATTTGTGGTTAATAAAGTTCAATAGATGATTAATGAGTTATGACTCCTAGTATATCTATTAACCAAATCTAACACTTAATTAATCATGTGTAAATTGTGTTAACCATTTAAATAGTTATTGATTTTTTTGTCCCAAATTAATGTTAAAATAACATTTGTGTTCTTCTATATACCCTTTAGCACCTTGAAACATGTCATAAACATGAACGAAGAGAAGAAAAGTAACGTACGTGTCGAGAATTAGACGCTCATAGGCCTCTGGAATGGTAACACCCTGGTAACGTTGTATGTATGACAAATCTAGTTCACTTTGAACTGTTGACATCTCTAGTCCAGGTTGCTTGACCTGCACGAGACATCGAACAAGTCAGTCCACTCTAAGAAACATCGTTTAATTATTTGTCGAATTTTATGACCATATCTTGATGAACTTAACATGTACTCATGTAAATTTCTTTCATTGTCACAAGATAACAGGCATGATAAAGATAAAATGTTTGCAGAAGATAACCACATGCCAAGTAGTATAGTTCTCAATCACATTTCAAAAAAAAAAATTTGATTTGAAACTGTCATGAAAATTATATCTTTGGTATCTGTTTAGATTAGCTTATTTGAGTTTATCTACTAATATAAACACTTGTAAGACTATTTCAGGATAACTTATGAAAATAACTAATAACTTATATAAAAACAGTTTGACTATATTATCTTTTGTTATAGAAATAGGATATACATATCAAATGTCCTAATTCCTATACAAAATCATTTTCCTCCATGACGCAGATAGGCGAATTGTCAGTGGATGACCAGTTCAAACAAATGGCAGGATATTTATAGTTATAGAGTTGTCAGAATGATCGGTGTACCGTAAGC
Organism: Cicer cuneatum; assembly: GCA_037974295.1. NCBI lineage: Eukaryota > Viridiplantae > Streptophyta > Magnoliopsida > Fabales > Fabaceae > Cicer > Cicer cuneatum. The sequence continues at coordinate 5,225,886 of JBBPBO010000003.1, read as the reverse complement.
TTCATGTACATAGCTTCTGAAGGTTGCAGGCGTATAACAAACTCATTCCTACCCTGCTTCTGACCTAAACAAGAATAAGTATTCAATAAAGTATTAACACAAGTTCTTATTCAAGAAATAAATTACAATACATGATAGCTATACTATGCTCCTTTTTCAAGCAATAGAGAACAAGTTCCTCCTTCATGCCACTTTTGATGTGATTATGGATTCTAGAGATGACCAACCTCTCAGAAAAAGATCACTTTCCACAAGGATAAGATGATTTTATGTACATACCAAATGTTTTTATTCATTCTTTCAAGCAGACATTATCTGTGCACTCATGACAATGGACACCAAAACACAAAGCATGCAACTAGAATGTCCTATCGTGCATATGCCTTATCTTTCAGTGAAGACTTGTATTATACTTATTGGATTCCTCGTCCAAAAAACCTATATCTGAATCCAATTTCGTACTCAAGATTGGCAAATAGACCACAACCAAGGTCGGCTCTCAGTCTGTTAGAACTGGATCGAACTTGATTAAACTGCAGTTCAATCTAGGTAGGTTCAACTTGTTCTTTCTTTTCTTTTTTTTTTTCAAAAACTATATTTTTTTAAAAAAAAAATTACTTGTTAGTCATCCGGTTCAACCGACTGAACCAATTAAACTATGATCCAGAGGTCTCATCGGCTCCGTCTCTAGTACGACTTTTGAAACATTGGTATAGACAACAATAGATGCATGATACAAAAACATGTATTGAAGAGAATTCACCCAAGTATCAAAAAAAGGGTATGGTGCCATACACTTGAAAATATCACCAGGAACATCCTTGAACTGAACCCGAATGTCTGCTTTCCTTGAATCTAGGGATTTCCCTGCTTTTAGTATGAAAGGAACACCTAAACACCAAAAAGAAGATTGGTGTGAATGTCTCAATTATTTTATTGATCGAATGCACCGAAAATGCAACAGAGATTATAAAAACTGCATGTGTGCAACGCAAGCACATACAAGAATAAATCAAAGGGAGGTCGAACAATTTCCTCTAAACCTACAATGCAAATTAGTGATTTAGGAAAAATAATGCTCAAGCTTTTCACATACCTTCCCATCTTTCGTTGTGTACTCGCAAAATAACAGTTGCAAAAGTCGGAGTGTTTGAATGGTCAGGTACGGTTGGATCATCTCTATAGCCTTCATATTGTCCCAGAACAACATCATCATCTTTAATAGGAAGTACGGATTCAAGAACCTGCATTTTGTTACATCAACCGGAAAACGATATTGAGGCTAGTTGGAACTCGGATAAAGTTCTGATAATCATAAAAGGGTAACTATTTGGATTGGCTTTTTTAAATTTATCTAATGGTAAAAGCACTTGAGAGATTATTTCGGGGAGAGTATGGAAACAGCTTATAAGATGTCTATAAGTTGTTTTCAATTTATTTCCATAAACTCTTCAGGTAGCTTATCAAAACAGTTGACATTAGTTTTTTTTTTTTTTTGTAATAGAAATAGTTAATACATAAACAATTATACAATAAGCATTTAACCTACAAAGTGCTTAAATAAGCTATTTATCCAAATAGAACCATGCCTCTCTGCTACACATGTGAGTATGCATTTATTATACACAAAAATTAAATAAAAGGAAAGCAAGATGTTGATACTAAGTACTAACAGTATTAACATATATCAGGATTAGAGTGGCTTGAATAAAATGACAGCAGAGGTTAATAATATACACATAAGTTGAAGGGAAGAAACAAACCTTCACTTTCTCATCCCGAATGTGCTCAGGCTTGAGAGAAACAGGCTTTTCCATAGCAACCAAGCAAAAAATCTGAGTTTGTCGGAAAACAATAAGATTCACATATTAGGCGCATAAACGTCTTGTGTAAAATTATGAAATCATCATAGGGCTAGTTAATAAATATGCCTAATTAGGTTATTAAATGTCTGACATAACAAGGTTGAAAAAAATGTATATATTAGAAAAACAAAAAGTGTGTTCAAGTTCATCAAGAAAATATTAAGTTTTGTAATCACTGATTATAATTCATGCAGATTTAAGTGTGCTTATAAGTATTGCTAGGTTTTGTTTGAAACTTGATCCAATGCTTTAAATGAAAAATGAAAGAACTGAAAATGATTTACTGACGTCTGTTAAAAACATAGTAAAACACAAATTAGTTATAAGATGGCGAAAAAACTTCAAATGGGAGGTCACAGAAAGCAACCATAAACAACGAACTAGTCTTTCTTTATTTAATCGTTAAAATGAGTTGTTTTCAAACATTACAAATACAATGCTTAAATATTCAGCACAAAAAATTTAGTAGTTAAGTTTTTGTGCTAATATTATTTTTTGTTTTCAATACTGTACAGAAGTATTTATTTGACATCATAACAACAAGGTCATACCACCAAAAAAAAAAAACTAAAATATATAAATCTATTTCAGTCTAAATTGAAGGCCTCACCTGCAGCAAATGGTTTTGAATTATATCCCGGATAATTCTGTCAAATAAAAAGAAATATATTATTTATTATGGTTTTCTGATCCTAATGATAGAAAATTATTACAAAATATAACAAACAACCCCAAGTCTTATCCCACTAGGTGGAGTCAACTTCATGGATCAGAAGATGCCATAGTTCCCTAACTCTTGAGAGTTTGTCCTATATTTTTTCTTGGTCTCCCTCCACATCTAACTATTAAACTATGCCATATCTGGTCAATTCACCTTTATGATGTTTTTATCAGTCTTCTTCACATATGTCGAAACCACCTAAGTCAAGATTCTACTATCTTTTCTACAATTGAACTACTCCAAAATTTTCTCTAATAATTGTATTTCTAATCTTCTCTCATGTGACCACTCAATATCGCTTCATTTTACAACCTATTATTTCCATGACATATCATTAGACTACTTTAACGAACAGACTATTAAAAGCATAAAATTACTACACATACCCGTATTGATCAAAATATCCACCCCGGCCTTCAGTTCCAAAATCTTCTTTAAAAACAATCTGCCAAAGGAAAAACAGATAAAAACTCAAAGTTTAAAATGTGACATATCAAGGCTGAGTGATGTTGTAGCCGAATCAGACAGATAAGGTTAATTTCGACACTGCCATGAAACATAAACAAGATTCGACAGATATGATAAAACAAACTATGAAATATGAATTGTCAAGCCAATTAATAGTGCCTTTTCTCTTTCAATAGAATCACTGAATTTTAACCCTCAACCCAATATAACTTTGACAATAGTTTCTCACCTGCACATTAGCAATGTTGTCTCGGTTCCATAGAGGCAAGAACAAGCGATTTGCAAAACGAAGTACCAACTGGAATATAAGTCGAACAAAGATAGATTAGGCAGGGTTTATGAAGTGAGGAGGAAGTGTGCCATAATGTGAACAGTCATTACCATATTCTGCACTAATTCCTTTCCCAAGTAATGATCAATACGATAAATTTGGGGTTCTTCGAACAACCCTCCAATCTGGGTGCTGAGTTGCTCTGCAGATTCCAGATCCTTACCAAAAGGCTTCTCGACAACAACACGTGTCCAACCACCAAGATCAGCTACAAAATGGAAATAGATGCAAGCACCAATAAAACATTAGACACTCTAGATTATATACACGGAACAATAGTCCTGGAGGGCTAGCTTAGCTGTATGGGTTGGGATGCATGAGTATTAAGAAGGAGGTCCAAGGTTTGATCCATGTTGCTAACAAATTCCTCCTCTCCCTAACAAACTAATCACTAAGATTTTTCGATCAAAAGAAAATAGGAATGATAATAGGAAAAGTTAATTAGTAAATTTGACTTGTTAATGCTAACATATATGTTGTTAAAAGAAATGAGGCTAGAGAAACTTGAAGCGCTAGATTTTGTTTTGATGCTATTTATCTAAAAGACTTTAAGGGTCTATTTGTTTTTTAACTTCAAAAACCAGAATTATAACACAACTGCACGTAATTATGAAGTGGATCCAAAATCTAAGCAACACATTTCAATAACTGGAAACAGCTATCTGATACAACAACAGCAGTGACTTCAATTCAGCTCCAGATTCATCGAGAAAAAGATCCCATGGAAAGTATATAAGTAGTCTAGCTTTTAGTTTTTACTTTGAAAAGAAAGAGTTTAAAGTGGATTCTGAAAGGCATTCCTAGACTAGTTGACTAACTATGAATTATTCCTCACTAGTGTTTTGATACATATACAAGGTTTATCTTTATTTTCCTCATTTAAGATCCTTCTAAAAACATTTGCAACCAAATGTTAAAAAATCATCTCAAAAACAAAGGGATGATTAAATGATCTTACATTTATTCATGCAACAAGTCTTGATCATCTTGCTAACCGATGGATATACTGAAGGAGGAAGTGCAAGATAGAAAAGCCGCCGAGAAGAGCCCTCTGCAGTATTCGTTATAGATTCATGCTTGGAAATCTCTTTATCCAACAAACGGAAATCGTCCTCAGAATCATAAGAGCCGCTTACATATTTGATCTATAGGGAATATAAAAAGAACAAAGAGAATGATCATTTGATTAATTATAAGATTATTTTTAGCGAGAAAATTGCAGTTATAATAATGAATCAATGCGGACAATGCTAACCAGATGCAAAAACTTCGATACAATCTCTAACTGTTCAGGGGAAGCATCTTTGGCCTTAACAAGATAGCTGCATATCAAATCACAAGAAATTTCATATCATTTATTATCTTAACAGGTCAAACAAGTAGGGATAATATATACCGTTCAGGACTCAAATGTAAGCAAAAAAGTTGTCATATTTGGTGGACCGAAATATAAGCAAAATCTAACTAATTTTGCCCTATTTAATGCTATTATTATCAAAATATCCTTCAATAAAACAAGTTCTAATACAAAATTAAATGAAAAGAAATGGTAGTTTTAGGAAATGCAATTATTAATTTGATTACATCAAGAAAATTAGAAGTTAACTATTATTCTTAATAAGTGTGTAATTAGTTACTTTTATTTAAAATTGAGTCCGGAGGGAGTACATACTAGTAAGATATCATGAAGTATGTTATAAAACAACTATAAAAGAAGCAGCAAGAAAACCTCACCCATGTAAACGGTTTCTCAATTCTTCATCAGAGATTTTTGTTCTTGCATAGCCAAAAATACAAACTTCATTTGCTAGTAGGAATCCCTGCAAATAAAGCAACCAAAATTTAGAAAAACTTTGGGTTCCTATTAGAAACAAACGTCTTTTAGAAAATATTTCAGGTAAGAAGATGAATTAGGAACAAATATTGACTCGGATTATCAAGTAGAAAAACAATACCAAAAACTAACAACAAAAGCCTTTGGAATTAGGCTATGCAAATACATTGACTCCATTGTATTATGTCATAAACCAAATTGTTCAGCGAGATCAATTAAATTCAAATCTTTTTTAATGGTTTGACTAAGAATTCACATTTAGATATAAACTCCACCTATGCTCTCCTTTGTTGTAAATGTTTACATAACTTGACCCAAGTCAAGATAAACTAATCTTTATGACATGAAGAATATATGAAAAGGGAAAAAAACAAACCAGTACTTGAATAGAATTAACAACATTCTGAAACACATTCCATTAAGGGTGTCTCAATGGTCCATCAATAGTTCAATCATCATCAATATATTCTATACTATATCAAATACCATTTTTATTAACCAAGTAATTGGGCTCAAATGGTTAATATTAAGCTTCAGTTAAGGATGAATTGTTTGGGAGAACCCGAATTTGAATCCTGACTGCAATTGGTCAGGCTTCTCTTATCTCTCGGCCGAATTCTAAATTATTGGAGTCTCATTCCTCTTAGAACCAGAGGGTTAAAACCAAAAAAAAAAACTACACTTTTTCTTTTCTATTTTGCTTTCACACATTAATGCACATGATTGATGATCCACACTAATACTTCAATCAAATTAAAAAAGTGTTTAATGTTCGACATGTGTCAGTAGTATCAGTGTTGTGTCAGTATCACTCTTTACATTCAAATGATTACATTCAATCATTTCTATTTTTTCAAATTATCACTAGTGTATACGTATCAATATCAGTGTTGTGTCTGGTGTCTATGTTAGTATCACTAAGATGTTATCGTACCTGCTTGTACAAATTGAAAAGTGCTGGAAATGTCTTCTTCTTAGCAAGATCACCAGAAGCACCAAGCACAACAATTGAGAGTGAACCATTTTCAGATCCATTTTCATTATCTACTGATAGAGGAGAATCATCTTTTAAGCTAGATCTTTGCTCACAATGCCAACAATCACTTGTTCCCATCCTCTAGCACTACCAAAGAACTTGTAATACAATATAATCCACAGAACCTTGAATCTGTTATAATATCAATCAAATATGTTAGAATCAACCAAATTTCAACATAAATAATCTTGTATCCTACAATAACATTAATAAAGACTTGGATCGTCTGCAACCGACTTTATGATGCAGTCGGTTACATAAAAGTTCTCTCTCTTAATCTAATAGTCTACACCGACAGCAGAATATCCAAGTCTATTAATATTTAATAACAAAAACTAAATTGCAAAAAATAAAAAACTTGTATCCTACAATAATATAAATAAAGACTTAGATCCTCTGCAACTGATTTCAGAAATTTTCTCTATCGTAATCTAACGACCTGCAGTCAGATGCGGAGGATCCAAGTCTAATAAGAGACAATTTAAAAAATGAAAATTTTCCAGAAAAAAGTAACATTACCACTAAAAGTTTGAAACCTAATTTCACCAATATCAAGAACAATAATTCATAAAATATTATATAATACCAATCAAACAAACAAAGTGCTGTTTTGGTATAAGCTGATCAAAATCTCAATTACAAACAAAATGAAACAAAAACATTTAAAATTTAAAATTAAAACTTCAGAATTCCAATCAAATCATCATATCCGTCATAATGATTGTAAAAGTTCGAGCTTAACCTAAAAATATAAAAAAATAAAAATAAATAAGATAAAAATGATGAGATTGAAAATTACGGTAATAAGGTTGAAAGTGAAGAAACCAAAACCTTTGGAAGAGTAAGAAATTGGATGATTTAAGAAAAGAACAGGATCCTAAGTAGCTTTTTTTTAAGGTACGAAAATGGAAAAGTTGGTTAAGTAATTGAACAACTTCACCCTTTTGGAGTCAATAGTTGATAGAGACACAACTAATTTAAGTCCACCAAGGTGTTGCGAGTTGCAATCCAATTTTAATTTTCCCCCAATTTCTCTTTGTGCCCCAATTTTTGTCTTTTTTTAAGGTGTGTCCCAATTATTGACAATAAATGCTTAACTGGTTTGGGACAACAACACATCCTTTATATAAAACCAGTGAAAGGTGAATGGTTCCCTCTTAATACAGTAAAGAATATAAGTTATGGAAATATACTTATATGATATAAATTTTTGGAGGTATAGACATAAATAAAATAAATTAAAAAAAATAATTATATAATATAATTAAATTGTTTTTTTTATCATTTATCTGTGTATGTCTAAATATTTTTATTTGAGATTGTATCTATAAAAACTTGTTATGTGATGATGTATGATTGGTGATTTTATTTATATGTTTATAACTTGTAATGAATTTAAATGTAAATTTATTTACACTGATAATTAATCACATTTGTTAGATTATCAATAATATTATATTTTTTTCATAATTATTTGTAAAATTATTCATATAATTAATTATGATTTACCAATTATATAAAAAAATTACACTAACACTAAAAGTGTATACGAATTAAACTCATATGCTACAAATATAATGGTGGTATATATATAACTCGACTTTATAGATTATATGGATAATATAAAATATTTCTTAAATATACATCTAAATTGTCAGCATTTACCGTCTTTGTTTATTAAAAAGATTTGTAAAATAAATTTAATTTTTATGCGATGGCAGAATACAAAGATTTGTACCATTAATCTATGAGAATCAATCATGTTAATAATTTTAGAAATGATAAATTAAATATTTTTATTAATTTAAATTTTTTATAATAATAAATCCAACAACTCGATCAAAAATAACAATAAATTCAACAGACAATTTGAAACTATTCGAAAAAAGAAATTGAAAAAAACAAGGGAGTGGGTTGGTGAAAATTTTAAATTCATCGACAAGCTTTAGCACTTTGCATTTTTTAAAAGATAAAATATCATCATTATTATGGCGGCCTTTAGATGAGACAATGTCATTGCGACCTATAATGGGCATCATTGTTCGATGTTAAATTAAATAATTTAATGTTAATGTTCACATTATACAATAATTTTAACATTACCACTAAATTTAAAGAGTGAAGGTGCTAAAGAGAAAATAATTACGATTAATTAGTATGTAATTCTTGCGTCGCACAAAAATAAATTATGACATTGATTTTTTATTATTGTTCTATTAAATTTATATAATTAATAAATTCTTATTTATAATTTTTTTTGTATAAATAATATATATAATTTTTACATCATCTCTTAAAATTCAATAGGTAGTATTATAAGTCATGAAACTTTTCCACTTATTAAATTGGTCTTTTGAATTAAACTTTTCTAGTGAACTTAAGTCATTACAAGACACAAATGATTCTAGTAATTGTGAATAAGCAGTAGTTATTTATTTTGATTTTGATTTTTATCTTTTTTTTCTTCAATGTTATGTAACAACAATTTTAGTTCACCATGTTCATTTTCTTTGTAAGATCGAACCTAAAAAAATATTACCATTTGAAAAATGCCCTTGTACATAAAAAAAAACATTAAATTCAACATTATTTTTTCTTTTTATTTGAAAACAGGAAAAGTCTATTTAAGAAACTTTGATACACTCACAAATTAAGATCCGTATGCAAATTAAAATTAGTCATAAGAATCACCAACCTTTGTACATAAAAACTAAAAAACAAAACATTGAATTCCCCTTTTATAAAAAAAATAATAATAAATAAATAAAGAAAAGTCTATTTAAGAAACTTTGGAAGAGAAAATAACTAAACTATGGAGCAATCTTTAATGATACATTCACTAAATTAAGATCCACATGACAAATTGCCAACATGATGAAAGTTAAAATTAGCCAAATGAACCACTTGTACATAAATACATGCTCAGAACAAGGGAAATTCCCTGTGCATCAACCCAATCACTGTGATATCACATTTTCAGCCACTTTGGCTTAACAAGCTTTTTCTCAGCTGGTTTTCGTTCTTCCACAGCAGGAGATTGTGTGGCAGGCTCAGCAGGCACCAGTGCCGATTGTACAGGATCGGACGGCTCACCTTTATCATTAGCAGCATCGAAACCCTTCAAGGACATGACCTCTTCTAGTAGGTAAGGGCCATCATCGTTGTTATCACCTAAGTATCACAATTACATCAAGTTATTAATATATCGAAGAGCTTAAAGGACCGGGATTCAAACTCTGACCGAGGAGAAAATAGTAACATAACATCTAATATCTAATATATTAACATACTTAATTTAGAAAGCATCACAATAACAAACAGTTTTATAATGGTCACAATGAAAGAAGACCTTAATATGTTTCTAACAAATGTAAAGGAATCTTTTAGATAGACAGTTGACACAAATTCCTCAACTAAGTTGACTATAAAATAACAAAGTGAGACATGTTCTGGAAAATGATTCTCACCTTTTGAAACATCATATGAAAAGTACACAATGGCACCAGGACAGAACCCAACGGTATAGAAGTCTTGAGAGAAGTCTTTGATCAGCTTCTTGGGAGGAGTAGTATCTACATTATAAAAAAATCATGCGATTCAGTTTCAAGAGGATGAAATTTTCTAATTCATATCAAGAGATGATGATGGTGCTTAGGCACGCCAATTGAATGGTAGATAAGCTGCTATGAATTAGGGAGCGTTTTGAAAAACAGATTAATTAAACACTTATTGAAGTGTTTATCATTAGAGTTTACGTCATCAATGCTTAAAGTCAATAAGCTATTTGTGTTTGGATTTTAATGTTGAAAAGCTATTTGCGTTCTCAAGTTTTGTTTTCACTGTAAAAATCAAATTTGGGGAGGAAGAGAAGCAAAGAGACGGCATGAGTAAACTCTGCATATGTTGCTTCCCTAAGCTATGTAAAAAAGTTTAAATAAAAATAAGTTAAAAACAACTTACGAGCTACAAAGCACGGACACCACTGCACAAGCAAATATTATTCAAATAAATCATATACAGAATATCAATATGCTTACATAAACAAAACGGCTTCTCTGGTTGCGCAATCACTTTATTAAGGAGATCAATTAAACTCTGGATGGTTTCTGATGGGTGAAAGGTAGCTTCCAATGTGTGATTATCAGGGAAGCGAACTCTAATCACAGACTGAAAACAACATCAAATCAAAATGAAAATATTAGTTCACTTCGCCTCTTATTGATCTGGTTAATTTTAATATTCAAGAAAGTAAAATAAGAAGGCAGACAATACTTTGGTTATTCTTGACCTGCGAGCTGCCTCCTCAGCTTCTCGAAGTTTTCGAGTCTTCAAGAATTTATCTGTACATCCACATTAAAATATAACAATGTCATGAATGGAGGGATATTTTAAAATATGGATATTTTAAAATATGGTGGTACTTATTTCATGTAAACGGTGCAAAAAATATATTATCAATAAGCAACAACATTATCATTTATTCTTAGCACTTCATCAATTCAATCTTATAGTATTAAATAATAGTAAATGATTATTATTAATAGTTAATTTATTCAAGTTATCAATATCTATATAATTGATCATATATCTTAGGCTAAGTTATACGGAAAAAAAAGAACATAAACATTAGGATCAATCTTACCTTGCTTTTTAGTAGCCAAAATTTTGTAATAATCTTCAGCAGTAAACTCGTAGAACTCATCAGTCTCCTCTTCTTTCCAAAATACCAACAAGAAATATAAGCTTAATCAGTATACAATAGATAGATTATTATATATCGAGAGAAACATCGACACCTGAAATTCTAATTGCACATTTATCAAAGGGCCTAAAGAACGTCAAACCTAACTTGCTAGTACCTTTGTTAGTTGCAGCATTTATTGATGAAGAAAGTGATAATGTTTCAAAAACACGAATCTCTCGTCCAAATTGTTCATGCATCTTCGCAATTGTTTCCTGTTGTCAATAATACATGAACAGTCAAAAAACAAACGGAAACTTGGGAGAATAAATTAGTACGGGTGTACATGGGTTGGGTTGGATTGTTTTTTACCAAATCCGATACCCAATCGGATCAATTTTATTTGGGTTGGGTTGAGTTCTCAATCCATGATTTTTCCATCAAACCAATCTGATTATGAGCGGGTTGGGTTGGATTTTAGATTCACGGGTAGTAAAGAGAAATATATATTTTTTTATTTTAAAAAAATGTAATTCAATTTAAATACTTGAACATTCAAAAAATAATAAAACTATACCGCAACATATTATTCAATACTTAAAATACATCCACAAAACACTTAAATTAATTAAATTAACAACAAAATCTCAAATATAGTCCAACAACTAAATTTTAACAATACATCAATGGTAAAAAAATATATATGTCACGTCAATAGGTTGGTCAATAGATTGAGTTCGCGGATTCATGAGTTCAAAATGTTAAATCTGCTACCCGAACCGAACATAATTGAGTTTCTATGGGTTGGTACGGGTTAGACCCGAATTTGAATGGGTTGGGTCAAAATGTGGGTTAGATTGGTTTGGATGACGGTTCACGAGTTTACCCGTACCCATGAACACCCCTATAAATTAGAATTCATGCTGATGCTTAACTAAAATAAATAGTATGAAAATAAGTACAAAGTGCAAGGGATGAAGGGAAGTAAATTTCAAGTTTCAACTAGAAAAAAAAAATAGCATTGGAAGTGGAATAGTGCAATGATATGATGCTTCCCAAATGACCAAATATAACAGTAATTCAACTCTACACTCGTACAATTATCTTTGTTTATGACCAAAATTCATCTGACGAAACCCGTCTATTAAATTTGAGTGCACAATGATTCATCAGCTAAGAGATATGAATGAAAATATATAATGCAAAGTACATAGAGCAAGAAACAAAATGAATAACCTATAACCTAATGTATACATATGCCTTGCAAAAGAATTTCAAGTCATCAGAAAATAGTAAGTGTTGTAATGCTTTCCGATCCACACACCTAAACCTCATTGGTATAGTATAGTATGGTTTGGTTTTGTTTAACCCTTTACTTCAACCACATTAACAAAAAGGTTAAGTTTTTCTGTACAATCTTTTTGGATAGCAAAGATAAAATGAACAAGAAAAACAAATCAAGAAAACCACCACACAAGATTAAAACTTTTTAACTCAAGAACCAACTAATTCATCTTTACTACTACACTTTTTCACACACTTCTTGTTGCACAAATCAATTACCTATTTTTTAACAAAAAGCAACTCAAAATCAAAACTTGTAAACTCAAGAACCAAAAACTAATTAATCATTTCAACTACCCTTTATCAATTTTTGTTATTTCAAAATTGAATCCCAAATTTCTATCACTCATTCAACACATGTTAGTGTCAATTCACAAATAAACAAAAATTCAACAAAATTGTGAAAAAAACATGAAAATAATAATCGGTAAATTGAAAAACCCTCAAATGGAAAAAGGGGATATTTTTAGGGTTACCATAGAATAACGATGGTTGATAAGTCTTCTCCTTTTTGATGTGAATGAAGGATCGACTACCATAGAGAATGAAATGAGATCGCTTAAGGAAGGATCGAAAGTGAGAGTCCAATTTTCGTACGTCTAATTTATTTATATATATTTTGGCTCTAATATCATAAAAAAGAAAATAAAAAAAAAATCTTTTCCTTTAATTCAGATCATAAAAAATCTTTTTTCTTTAATTCAGATTATAAAAAATCTTTTTTTTTAGTCAAATCATATTTATCTTTTTGTTATAATATTTTTATAAAAATATTAAAAATAGGACTTTAAATAAAAATACATAATTTATCTTAAAATATGATTTTAAGTAGTTCATCTATTTTCTATAATTTTTTTTATAATGAAATTTTAAAAAATAATTAAAATAAAAGCTATTTTAACAATCTCTTCATAAAAATAATTTTAAAAGATATATTTTTAAAAAAAATATGATTTTTCTTATGTTAAAATATCTAATATGATTTTTCTTATGTTAAAATATCTAATAATAAATATATAAGATATTAAATATTAAATAAAAAATTAATTAATAACAAATGAATCTAAAAAATTTCTAATATTTTAAAATAAATTTCATAAAAATTATTTTAAAAAATATAAAGTCAAAATCATTTTTTTAAATCTTAAATCAACATTTCCAATATCATACACTATGTAAATATAGTTAGATTGGAATTTGGTGGGTCGACTTTGTGAATTAGAGGTTGGGGGTAAGGAATTTGCGCACGTCCTAATTTTACTTGATTGTGTAGATGGTGTTGGCAGTTAAATATAGAGAAAGAGAGCTTGTGGTTTCAAGTTGTTTCTAGTAACGGTAGGGGTTATAAGGTGTCGTGAGAACGGGAGTCAAGTTTCAAGTTGTTTTTAGTATCGGCAGTAGTTATAAGGTGTGGTTTCTAGTATCGGTAGAGTCAACGAGTCTTTGTGGTTAGGGAATAGACTAGATCGTCTATTAGGGGTTTGGTCTGACTTACTTGTGATTTGGTTTGATTTGTAGTAGGGGCGAGAATAGGTCAAGCCAAATCAGACTTTGAAAAGCCTAAGTCTGGCCTACGACTAATTTTTTAAGCCTAAGTCTGGTCTACGGACTATCATAGGCTCTTTTTTCAGCTTGGTCTTTTTAAAAAATCTGGTCTAACCTGAAAGCCTATTTAAAAGTTTTATTCATATTAAAACATTTAAATGTTATATTTTACATTTTTTAATAGGCTAAATTAGACAGTATTATATAAGGAAAACTAATAAAATTATAATCAAATCTAATATAATAAAATAATATTAAAATAGCCTAATTGATAGGCTTTAAAATAGGAAACAATAATATTAATAAATAATAAATAACATTAATAAATATATATATAGGTCGGTCTGTTAGGCTTAATAGACTTTTATATAAGTCCGACCTATTTAAATAAATAAGCTTTAAAAATAGTCTGAACCTAAACTTCTTATTAAACAGGCTCGACCAGGGATGGGAATAGGCTAGACCGTTCGTCAGGGGTCTATGGCCTGGTCTGACCTGACCTGTTTAATAAGAAGGCTAAGTTCAGACTATTTTTAAAGTCTATTTATTTAAAAAGGTCATACTCAGACTTATAAAAAAAACCTATTAGGCCTAATAGGTCAGTATATATATATATATATATATATATATATATATATATATATATATATATATATATATATATATATATATATTCTTAATGTTATTTTTTATTATTATTTATTAATATTATTGTTTCTTATTTTAAAGCCTATCAATTAAGCTATTTTAATGTTATTTTATTATATTATATTTGATTATAAATTTATTAGTTTTCCTTGTATATAAATGTCTAGTTTAACCTATTTAAAAAATGTAAAATATAACATTTGAATGTTTTAATGTGAATAAGGCTTTTAAATAAGCTTTCAGGCCAGACCAGACTTTTAAAAATGTCAGGTCAGGCCGGAAAAAAAAACCTATGATAGGCTGTAGGTCAGACTTAGGCCTAAAAAACTAATCGTATGTCAGACTCAGGCCTATCAAAGTCTGGCCTAACCTGACCTATTCCCACACCCCTATTTGTGGTGAAAAGATATTTAGTCGGTGCAAAATGGAGTAGGGGATCAATAAATTGGTTCTTGAGTCATTTGTTTATGGTAGTGGAGGATGAACATGACACGTTATTATGCAAATATCAATGGGTGAACGGAGAGACTTTATGTGTTGAGTATGGTAAACTATTTAATTCAATTGTGAATAAAAATGTATTTGTGTATGAGATGTTTACGAGTGGAGTTGGGGAGGGTGGTGGGGGGTTGGCCGTGGAGGCATAATCTTTTTCAGTGGGAAAAGAAGTTGGTGAGGGATTGTATTTCTATGTTGGCTAACTTTTCTATGCACAATCACAAATTAGACAAGTGATCGTGGGGTTGAGCTGCTGGAGATATTTATTTGTTGGAAGAGGCTTATTGTTTGTTTGTTTGAGAATAACCAGACATCGTCTTGTGTCTCAACATGATTTTGTGTGGAATAAGGCGGTCTCCGAAGGTTTTTGATGAATCATTTACCAACAAAAGATAATTTGTCTCATTGTGGAATTAGAAATTTGAATATGTGCTTGTGTGTTAGAGCTTGTGGCATGGACAAATCAGCATCTCATTTTTCATTGTAATTCTTTTGGTGGCTTATGGATCCCAATGTTTAGGTGGTTGGGTATTACTTGTGTGACGCATTTGTCACACACTCAATGTTTTTGCGAATTGCTTAAAGGTGTCAAATGAATTAAGGATAAGTTAGTTCTCATTTGGACCATCTAAAAACACGAAATGATGTGATTTTTACAAATAAGCAATTTTTAGGTTACTCAATTGTTTGACCAAGTGAATATTTTATTTATCATGGTGGTGGTTGAAAAGTAAGAACAATGATTTTCAATATCTTTTTAATTAGCGATGTCCAGGGTTTGTGGAGTAATTTGAGTAATTGATTTGGTTTCTGTAGAGGTTGGCTTCAATTTACCCTTAGGTTGGTCTCTTTAATGGATGTTGTATTGATCATTTTGATCTATAATTCTTTTGGTCTACTTGTAAATCAATCCTTGTGTTTTGCATTTTTAAACATATTTTATTGGTTTTTTCAACAAAACAAAAAATCAATCTAAAATTATTGTATTCCAATTTGACCGATTAGCAACTATTTTTTTTTATCATAACACCATTAAAAAGGTTATCAGTGTCCATATTAGTGATAGAAATTCCAAAAATATGACCAAAATCATGTTAAATGAGGTCATTAACAATCACACCATTTCCCCAACTCCAATTGCTTTGCCAATTTAATTTGTCAAACAGAAAAATGGTGTATGGATTCTCATTGCACAACATTGTCATATCATTTTAGGAATGAATCCAATTGTCCTCTTATATTTCAATTTGTAAATCATTGGATAGATCAGCACCCATCCTTTTGAGAACTCAAGAAGCCTTGATGATACCTCTCCAAATGAAACTAAAGTTGTGACTTATCTTTGCATAAAGGAAGTGACAATGATGATGATATTTAGCTATATGTTATCATAGGGGTTATCAACTGTAGAAGGTGATTGTTAGGGTTGAGCAAAACCAACTGAATCTGAGTCACTTGAATAGTCCAATTTGATACACATGGAGGGTTTTAACGGGTCACGAGTTTGCAAATGCGAGTATGTTCGGTTTGAATGGTCGGGTACAAGTTAGGAAAAATAGAGCCACAATTACCCTGAACCCGATCATTTCACTTAAAACTATAGGTACAAAATCTCAAATTTTTAGGATGAGTCTTTTTATCTCATTTAGTTATCACATCACTGGTACGATAAATAAGCTATTTGATAAAAACTTACTGAAGTATTTACAAAAATATTGAAAGATCAATATGTTTTTTTCGTAAGAAATCGTTTTTGAAAAATAAATGAACAAAAAGTCAAAGAAAATTAGCATCTCAATAAAAAATTAAAAATCCATCACCTGAGCCAACCCACTCGCATGACCTACAAATCTAGAATGAGCATGTGGTGTGTTACTTGCAACGGTTTATCCGATAATTCATAATTTATCTTTATGTTACAAAAATCTGATACAAATTATTAATTCCTTCGAATAATTGACATGTTTGTAAGTATCATCTAAAAAATCATTTATATGTAACTGTTTTTTTTTTTGTTTTTTATTTGTTGCATGTTGGTATTGGGTAATTGCTTGAGTTGAGGGACTTACAACATATCAACGGATTCCATGATTAGATTGTCCATGCAAAATCTCGTTGATTGCGACAAAATTAATAAAAATACGTTGGTGGTTCAAAATGCACTCCACTTAATATATCATAAAAAAATGACTTTTTTAAAATAAATTTTGAAACTACAATGAAAATGAATAATAAATGCCTAATAATCTGATTCCAATTATACAAGAAAGTTATAAAGAATTTACTTTATTTCTTGTTCTGCGTAGTTTTTATTGAGTAACAACGTCGTTTAACATTTAACAAAATATGACGTACTTGAATATGTTGTTTACTTTTGTTTTTCTTTCAGCGTGGTGAGCCGCCGATATAGTGTAAAAAATGGTGAGGAGCTGATCATTTTAGTCTTTAAAAGTTTCAGACATTGTCATTATAGTATTTGAGTATTAAATATTCGTTGGTTAATTTGGTCCTTCAAAATGCTATTTGTTTGTCCACTTTGTCCAAAGTTACTAATAAAAAATGATTGTTTACCCTTATTTTCATATATTTTATGGACTAAGTAGTGAGATTGATACTTGAAAGACTAAAGTGAGGGCTTACTCTTAAAAAAATCAATGCAAATTTTCAATAGAATATATTTGAGATCATTTACTTGTCAATAACATGTTCTTGTTCACTTATGTAGTTAAATTTTCATTGTCAGAGATTGGGAACTGGTCTAGATGCTTGAGTGATCTATTTGACATGAATAAGGAGAACTTACCTGAAGATAAAGAAGACTATCATAACAACGAAGAGAAACATAACACATCCTTTAAGTCCTTCACTTTTCTTAATGCATTAAGACTAAATGCTTCTTAAATAGGAAAATTTCAGATATTCAGAGTTTTCAAACCTTCTAAAATTTTAAAAGATTCAAAATTTCTGGAAAATTTTAATTTTTTTAATTATTGATATGATAATTTTAATTTTATTAATTACAAGAAAAAAATATCTAAAATTTGGTATTAAACTTTAGCCATGGTTGAACGACGTTAGTCTTGTAAAAGCTCTTCGGAATTGATAATTGAAATGCTCTTCTTTATATTTCAAATGCTAGAATAAACTATCAGAACATGATTTTGATATTTGACTCATCTAAAAATACAAATTAATGAGTTTAGTACTTTGACATTATAAATGTGAAAGACTATTTTGACATGACTTTTATGATTTTGATACGACTATTTTGATATGACTTTACATATGCTGGTGTTGAAGAAACCTTCAAAGTCTTAATTATTGGTATCTTTTTTGAACATTATGTTTGTAGTACTTTTGCTTTATTATTCAGGTATTGCTCTTATGGCTTTCTTTAAATTATGAATTGCAGTTCCAATGTTCTTTAAAAGTTTGGTTTGGTATCACAAATTAGTTTAATGCATGAATGAAATCTTATTTTTATTCATGTCCTTATCATGTTACCTATTGCATGCTATTTAAATTAGTGGTTTAAGGATGTTGATAGAAGTTACTTTGTATGCCTATTTTCTCTGGTAACCTTCAGAACCTGCAGTGGGAGAGTTACCTACTGAGATTAGCTCACCAAGCTTTTCCATCCTCTGACATATTCTATGAATGTGGGAATCAAATTCAGTTCAACATCTATGCAAGAGTGAAATAATTAATGTTACTGAATAAGTCATTCAGATCGAAATACTATATTCTGAAAATTGTATTAAAAAACAATTCATTTTTATTGTCTTTACTTTCTTTGTAGACGAAGTGACAAACACAGTTAATAAACTCACATGCAAAGCAAAGCAGAGATTTAGAGTTTGAATTCAGGTCACCATTAAAAATCTTCGGCCTAATAATATTGTTATTGTCGGTTGAGTTAAACCTTAAAAAATCATTTCTCTTTAACTAAAACGCATCAACTATTCGAACCCTTAATTAGATAATAAAAAACACAGTAGTAAACTATATAAAATTTTTTTTTATTAAATTTACGATATTAATTACATTTAATATGTGAAACCTTGAACCACTTATAATATGAGCTGGAGGTATTAAAATGTGTGCAACTATTTTAATGGGGTACTTTCAAAGTCACTTTGATTTGGCTAGGCATCACCGTCAAGAAGGTGGTTTCTGTACTTTAACTCCAAACAATCTGTTTGACTCTCACCAAATTAATTACTATATTCTTGTCCAACAAAACGAGCCAACCTTTTTTTAATCACTTTAATAAATATTTTGTAAATAGTGTGCCTTGAAAGCTGTAATAATTTGAAGTGTACTACTGAACAAAATATGTATGAACCAAATAGAAAAATATATTGGAAAAAGACTACATTCAAATATCGAGTAAAATGTCATCAATTATTATTAGCTAACTAGAAAGAATTTTGCAGAGTTCAAATTTTCTTGAAATTGTTGTGAAATGGTTATTAGTGTCACTGTTATTAATAATAATCTTTTCATCAAAATGGATTATTAGTGTCACCGTTATTAATAATAATCTTTTCATACTTAAATGTGTCTTTTGTAGTTAGTTGGTTTAGTTCTCAAATGTATTTTTATTTGTCGGTTGTCATTAGTTTAGCAACGCAAGTCACTCTCAGTTTGAAGTTTCAATACATTTAGAGACAATAACAACGTTGCATCACAGATTTAAAGACTCTCAAATATCTTATGGTGACTACTGACCCTATTTCAGTGATATTAATCTTTTGCAGCTTTCTGATTTTTCCACTTGACCACTTTCATCAGCCAAACAATGCTTTTCTTGGTAAGATCTACATTACCACCTCGTTGGTTCTTCTTTCATGTACTTTCTTTATTCATGCTATAAATTTAGTGACTTTAATGTTGTGTATTTATATTTGTTACTGAATTCCTTTGGTCCACATTATCATTTTTCTTCTTGGTTTTAGCAACTAGATACCCTTTTGTACACACTTTTTGTTTTTATGTTTTTATTTTTTTGGTTCAAATGATATATATATCTCTAGAGTTAAGAATTTATGTGAATTTGTGTATTAATATTCAGTTCAGAAGCTTATTGCTGTTGCATTGAAGTCATTTGCTGTGAGATTGTTAAGACATTTTGAGCTCTCATTCTGATTTGGTTTAAGAGTGCTTATGACATTATGTGTGAAGAAAAGTTTGTGATTGCAATTTGGGTCATGACATTAAGGTTTTGATGTCTTTGTGACTATAATGCGACTGTGACCGAGGTTGGATAACCACGACTCTCCTACTATCATGGATCAAGAAACATAACCACGACAATTACCACAGCCACAATTTAAAACTCTAATTCAACAAAATCGAAGTAAAAGAAGTTCATCCGGCGAGTTATCCATCATTTTGGTAGTCATGGTTCTAGGCATGAGAGGAAAGAACAGGAGAAGTAGCACAGTTCAAATTGATTACCTCATCCACATTCAAGAGATTAAGCCTTGGCCTCCATCACAATCTTTAAGATCCCTTGGTTCTGTGTTGTTGGAATGGAAGAATGGTGGTAGCACATTAGGTTCCACTAATCAAGTATTTCCTTCACTTGGTTCAGTTATAGGTGAAGGAAGAATTGGATTCAACGAAACATTTAAAATTTCATTGACTTTGTTGAGGGATATGTCTTTAAGAGGTGGTGATGTTGATGTGTTCCAAAAGAATTTCTTGGAATTCAACTTGTATGAGCCTAGAAGAGATAATAAAATTGTTAAGGGTCAATTATTAGGAAGTGCTATTGTAGATTTGGCAAGTTATGGAAAACTTAAGGAAGCTTTGAGCATTAATACACCTATGAACTGCAAGAGGAGTTATAGAAACATTGATCAACCACTTTTGTTCGTGAAAATTAAGCCTGTTGAAAGGACTCGTGTTGGTTCATCGTTGAAGGAAAGGTTTTCAAAAGAGGTTTTGGAGAATGATAGTAATGGTGGTGATTCTGTATCAACATTGATGAATGAAGAATATGCTGAGGAAGCTGAGATTGATTCTCTTACTGATGATGATATCTCCTCACATTCATCTGTTGCAGGAGTTTCTACTTCCTTTGAGTCTAGTGGATTTACACCTCCTAAATTGGACAAGGTACACATATCTTTTTGTTTGATATATGGTGTTAAAGATTTAATATTAGACCATTCAAAAGCTTATGTGAATGATTATGTAATGCATCTCTAATATAGATAGTGCACCCTCTACAATACACTTTAGTGGTAAACTTTTCAATTAGATTGTAAAATTTAAATATTATATTGTAATTTGTAACCTTAAGAATTGCATAATTGAAAAACTACAGTAGTCAATCAGACACAATTGATAAACTCTGTGATCAAACGTTTGCATTTTTGTGTGCTTTTATTTATCTATTTTCTTTAGAACAGTATTTTCTGTTCTAACACACTTGATGAGCAAACGTTTAGGTTTTGTTTTGGTTTTTGCATTGCATTTTATTTGTGGTTCAAACAAACTGTATTAGAAAAAATAATTGCATTAGAAAACTAAGAAATCAAATCTTATGTTTTCATCAATAGTGTGTTAGCAATTTTGTTTTTTATGTCTTGAATATATAAAAAGAATACTCATTAACCAATATAGTAATTGCAATTGAATTTTCAGAATGAACCAAATGGACCAATCCGAAAGACTAACTTGAATGACAAGGAACATCAATTGGCTTCAGAAACAATGGTGAAACAAGATACATACAAGATGGACAGTTCAAGAAGCAATGGTCATGAAAATTTGGATGAGAAATTTGATGACAAGCTTGCTCATTCTAGAAATATAGTTGAAGATGTTCAAAGAATAAGTAGCAAAAGTAATCACTTTATTGGTATCAATCATCATGTTGAAGTTAAAGACAATGACAAGAGAGATGATAAGATTAATCCAAAGGAAGCAAGAAATGGTAATTTAGATGGTATCAGTAAAATTGAGAAGTTGGAAAGGAAGATAAAGATGCTTGAAGGAGAGTTAAGAGAAACTGCTACTACTGAGGCTGCATTATATTCAGTAACTGCTGAGCATGGAAACTCCATGAATAAGGTTCACACCCCAGCTCGGCGTCTTTCGAGGTTGTATCTTCATGTGTGTAGAGAAAATGTTCAAGGAATAAGGTCTGGTGCAGCTAAAAGTTCTGTTTCAGGATTAGTACTTGTTTCAAAGGCATGTGGAAATGATGTTCCAAGGTACATTTTATTTGAGAGCCATATTTCTTAGTGTAATTTATTTTAAGCATTTTTATCTCCTATTATCTATGTAGCACCACTTCAGATTAAAGACGTACCCAGTGTTTGACACATGTCTGACTCATGTCATTGTCCAACACTGAGACTAGGAATACTTAAAAATAATCGAAAAATCAAATTGAACAACTAAACCAAACCGCACCACACCGAAAAAACCTAACTGTGATGGGAAGTTTGCAAACTGGGTTCGTGAACCATACATGTTTGGTTCTTTTTGATGCAGCTCAATTTAACAGTTCAGTGTGTGTTTTGGCTTTTTTAGCAGTCCTAATATTTGGTTCGGTTTCAATTTTTGGTTTTTTTAAGCAGTCCTAATAGCATTTTAAGAATTTAATAATACTAATTTGGTAAAGTTCAGTTCAAAAAGATACAATTCAGTTTTTTGTGAAGGTTGTTTTGGTTCAGTTCGGAAACACAACCAAAATCTTTATACTAGTTCGGTTCGGATGAACCATTAACAACTCAGTTCGGTTTTCTTCATGAACTGAGCTATGGTCAATTATGACATGATACTAACACATTTGGTTACATTCAATTACTTTTATTTTCTTAAATTATTATCGATGTCTAAGTGTCAGAATCGAGTCCAAGGTTTGTATATGTGTAAGCTCTCCATTGCCTATCACTAATCAAGCTAACATTTTTGAATATATTCATTAGAACTAAGAATCACAAGTTGTATCATCAACAAAATGGAAACTAAAGTTTTTTTTCCACAAAATCTGCTAACATATTCCTGCATCTGATCACAGGTTAACCTTTTGGTTGTCTAATACTGTAGTGTTAAGAACAATTATAAGCAGAAACTCGAAATATTTTGTTCCATCAAATCCTACTGGTTCCAATAGGAGAAGAAAACTAGAGGGAGATGGAAATGGCAAGATAGCATCATCTTCACAAAGGTGGAAAGGAATCAATGCTGAAAAAAATGAAAGTACAACATTGGGGTATGAATGTTTTGGTAACTGGGATGATCCTCATGTATTCATTTCAGCACTGGAAAAGGTTGAAGCTTGGATCTTCAATCGCATAGTAGAATCCATATGGTGGCAGGTAATGCCTTACTCTTATAGTGTTATTATCTCCTCTTGAAAACTAATGTTACAAAACT
The DNA here is from genome assembly GCA_037974295.1 of Cicer cuneatum. Classification (NCBI taxonomy): domain Eukaryota; kingdom Viridiplantae; phylum Streptophyta; class Magnoliopsida; order Fabales; family Fabaceae; genus Cicer; species Cicer cuneatum. Next base: position 5,202,518 of record JBBPBO010000003.1, on the reverse strand, counting down.
ACATTGGAACTTATCATGAATCTGTTGAGTATGACTCATATTCGTTGATAAGTGGACAAACGGTAGGCAAACGCTCATGCGTAGCGAGTGGAACTCAAAGGGCTACGAGCGTAGGATTGGTTTGTTGGGTTACAACTAGGAGGGTTGGGGTGCGGGCGAAGCCTTCACATTATGGTTTTAGGATAAAACTTGTAAACTAGACCATAATATTTAAACAAAAATTTGTCCTATATAACCTTAAGTGTTGCGTAATAGAAAATTACTACGGTCACTCTGTTGTCCATACTCTATGATCAATTGTTGTGTTCTTGTCTGTTTATTTATTTGCTTACTTTAGAATCTGATTTGTTATTCTAACATAATCTTATGCTTCTTTGTCTATATACAGACTCTAACTCCACGTATGCAACATGTTGATACAATTTTGACCAACAAGGAAGTAGGTTCTGCATCAAGGAAAAACTATAGAAGGATATCTAGTTCATGTGATCAAGAGCAGGGTAACTTGTCACTAGATATTTGGAAGAATGCTTTCATGGAAGCATGTGAAAGGATCTGTCCTATTAGAGCTGGAGGGCATGAGTGTGGCTGTTTGTCTATGCTTCCTAGATTGGTCAGTGTTATGTAATTGCTTGCTTCACAAGTCACAACATTCTTTGTGCTAACAGAAACCAAAATTTTTAATCATATTGTTTTGTTGTACTTCAATCAGTTCACTTTTTGTGTGTGGGTAGAAATAGATTCCACACTGTGACGCAGTTGCATATTCGACCTTCCGATATAAATCAATGGTCTAGATCGTTCAAAGTTGGTTTACTGATTGTGTAATCTGAACTAATCGATCTCAAATCGATGGCCGAATTGATTACTGTGTGTAACTGCGTGATAATTTTACTGCATGGAATCCGGATTTGGGTTTGAATGGGGTTTGTAAGACTAAGGGTATCTTTGAATTGGCTAATTTGAGTTTATCTACTGCGATAAGCACTTGTGAGATTGTTTGAGAAAACTTGTGGAAACAACTTATGATTGTAGGCTCTCCAAGATAGCTTATGAAAATATGTTATAGTTTATCTTATGAAAACAGTTTGATTTTATTTTATCTTTTGTTATAGATTATACAAATAGCTTATACATAAGCACTTATGTAATAAGCGCTTATGCTATAAGCACTTAATTAATATGTTAAGGATAAAAGACTTTCTTTTGGTCTACTCTACCCTTGTTCCTAAGTTCATTACTTTAGCAAATGAAATCTCTTTTTTTTCTTCTCTATCATCACTTCCTAATGAAACTCTTCTACTTAAATCTAGATAATGGAACAATGTGTGACAAGATTAGATGTGGCTATGTTCAATGCTATGCTACGGGAGTCTGATGATGAAATTCCAACTGATCCTATATCTGATCCTATTAGTGATCCTAAAGTTCTTCCTACTGCACCTGGAAAATCAAGCTTTGGAGTTGGTGCTCAATTAAAAACTGTGGTAACTTCTCAGTACTTTTTTATGTGAACTTTCATATGTGGCCATCCCCTCATGAATCTAGTTTCTATTCACATTTATAAATTAAATTTATTATACCTTTCATTTAGATGATATATTTTTTCATGTCATGAATTGAGTAAACCATTGATTTATTACTTCAAGTATCACTCTTTCTCCTACTTAGTCCTTAATGTTGTGTCAAATCTATTATGTTACTTCGTCGCATTCGACGATGCATATTGTATAACAGTAAGCCCTAAGAGGAAAAATTTAACAAAACATTAGAGGCTACTTATTATTTTATTACTAATTGGTCATTTTGGTCCTTAAAAGTTTCACACACCATCATTATAGTATCTGAGTATCAAAATTACAAAAAATATCTCTAAATGAGCTCTTCGTTAGTTAGTTTAGTCCTTCAATGTGCTATTCGTTTGTCCGCTGTGTCCAAAATTACTAACAAAAGACCCATTCAGGGATGCTTTTGTAATTTCACTACATTTATGGATTATAATGGCACTGTCTCATACATTTAGAGACCAAAATGATTGTTTACTCTTATTTTCATATACTTTAGGTAGAGACTAAGTAGTGAGATTGATACTTGAAAGACTAAAGTGAGGGTTTACTCTTAAAAAAATCAATGCAAATTTTCAATAGAATATATTTGAGATCATTTACTTGTCAATAACATGTTCTTGTTCACTTATGTAATCGAATTTTCATTGTCAGATTGGGAACTGGTCTAGATGTTTGAGTGATCTATTTGACATGAATAAGGAGAACTCACTTGAAGATAAAGAAGACTATCATAACAATGAAGAGAAACATAACACATCCTTTAAGTCCTTCACTCTTCTTAATGCATTGAGTGACCTCTTAATGCTTCCTAAAGATATGCTATTAAGTTCATCCATTAGGAATGAGGTATGCCAATGATAATGTTGAACTTTTGTTCCTTAATTAGTTGCTGAACTTGCCATTATTATTTTTTTTCTTCACTTTTCATGCTAAAAAGATTTCTTGTTTGTGAAGGTATGTCCCATGTTTAGTGCACCACTTATCAAGAAGATTCTTGATGATTTTTTTCCAGATGAGTTTTGCTCTGATCCAGTTCCTACAACTATTCTTGAAGCATTGGAATTAGAGGTAGAAATTCAATTTTGCACTTAAATTATTTTGGGTTCATAATTCATACATGGTTCACTATTGAACATACACCTAGTTTGGATTAGTTTCTACTTTGTGGCAATTTTTCAATTGAAATAAATTTATAGTTCTTCACATACTAATTTTAGTTTATAGTTTTTCAATTGAAATGAGGTAATTTTAAGAAAAATTGAGACACAAAAACTAATTTTAGTTTATGTGAGAAGTTATATTTTTAAATAAAAAAAACTCAATCAGTGCAATATTTAAAATGTATTTGGTGTACAACGCATGTTGGTATCCGACACTTATACAACATCTGCACATATGATTACATTCAATTACTTTCAACGTTTTTAAATTACTACCGATATTTATATGTCAGTATTGTTTCTAATGTCTATATTTGTGTTAAGTGTTTCATAGATATAAATTATATTAACTTTATGAATCAAAGGATGTATAAAATCATATCATAAATTATGTCTAATGGCATATATTGTTTGATATACAACATTGAAATTATCATATGCTAAAACTCGAATAGATTTGACTTGTGATCTCAGTTTTGTGTTAACTTGAAACAGAATAATATAGAAGATGGAAAGGAGTTTGGTGACAACTTTCAATTCAGTGCAGCTCCAATTATCTATTCGCCTCCACCGGTAGCTTCTGTTGCAAGAATTGTTGAGGTGATCGGAAGCAAATCACAGCTAAGAAGAAGCAAATCTTCCATTGTTAGGAAGTCATACACTAGTGATGATGAGCTCGATGTATTGAAGTCTCCATTATCTTTAATATTCTTTGATGATTTGTCTTCCTTAGCAATTACCAAAAAATCTAATTTGAAGTCGAGAGAAATTCACAATGAATCTCATGTTAGATATGATCTCCTTAGAGATTTGTGGATGATTGAATAAGATTTGCACTCTTCCAAAGTGTGGTTTTGTGTAAAATGCAAAGTAAATATGTAACCACATTTGATATTGATTTAATAACTACATACTTAAAATGTAAATAAATTTTTAGACACCTCTAATCATAGATTCATACTATATTTTACTTTGCTACCAAGTAATGTTGTGAAGTTACAAGACGATGAAATATCATTCAAGGTGTGTGTAAAATTTAATTTATAATTACTAAAATCATATTTTTAAGTGCATCATGATTTTAATGTAGATACAAATGAGTTAAGTTGAAATTAAATTATTTTAAAAAATGTCTCACATGGTCTAATTGTAAAAGAAAAACGAGATAAAAGTTTTAGTTCATCGTTACAAGATGCATCATCCATAAGTTTTTGAAATTTATATGACATTTTTTTTTCTTTTATATTGTTGTTTTAGACATTAAATGTATTGTGGTTGTGGGTTGTTTAAGAGAATAATGTGTTGTAATAATTTTTATAAAGTGTTAATAATTCATAATATTTTACACTATCATTGCATCCCAACAATGTTATCTCTTATAGATTTTGAGCACCTAAAACAAATCTTTGGTAATTTAAAAAATGAAAAATAGTAAAGAGACTCACGTTACTATTACTGTTAGCTTGATTTGTTATTGAATAGACATTATCTTCTTTATAATTTATTTGAAAATTTTAGATAATAGAACATATCATTTATATGGATTCTTCTGTCTTGCAAAGAAAATAAAAATTTTATTAGAAAATTAATTACAAAGTAAGAAAATATTATATATATATATATATGATTAAAAAAAATAAGTGACAAATCTAAAAAAGCATATGTTGGAGTCTATAAAAAAAATCTATTTGAAAATAGTAACTAGCCACGTGTAATATCTTAGGCAAAATATTTCATGTATAATTTGATAGAGAAATGTAAAAAAAATTTAAAAAAAATCATATTTTGAAGTCTTCCTCAAAAAAGAAAACAAAAAATACATAAAGAAAACAAAAAATACATAAAATAATTAAACTTTAAATCTTATCAAAGTAACCAATATCAAATCAGACGATTTGGCTGAAAATTGGTTATTTGTCCATTTAATAAGCTATAAAATCGTTGTCTTAAAAATCAAAGTGAAAACTTCAAAACAAGTTAAAAATCGAGAAACTATATCATAATCATTGTTTGAGGAAGTTTACGAAGGTGGATTGAGTTTTTCCCAAAACTGCTATATTAGTAAATTATTAGTAATATTACTGTTTGTAAATATTAGTAACGTGAATCGATAAACAAATATTAGTAAATTATTATTACTGTTTGTAAAGTTTATTATGCCATTAAAGCAATATATATATATATATTATTGTTATTATACACGATAATCTTAAATATTTTCCTCATATTATATGAGACACATATTGTTTGACTTTACTATTTTATCTCCAATAAAATTCAAGCTCATTTATAAAATATGTTATTTTGTCTCCAATAAATTTAAGCGTTATAAAATATTTGAGAAGAGAAAAAAAAAATGAGTTGTTAATTAATTTTATATCTCCTATTTTTACGAGAAAAAATTATGTTTATGTAAATAATTTTTTTATAAGATTTTAGTAATATATTTATTTATTCTCATGGATTGTGGGATAAAATATTAAATATCACACTATGTTTATATGAAATTATTTATTGTTTTGAAAAATATATATATTATATTATTGATGTTTGATGCTTCATCAAAATAATTTTTAATAATATAGAATTTTTGTTCATCCTTCTACC